>SKCR01026554.1:0-330820 GCA_019454045.1 Zanthoxylum bungeanum
ACGCTCCAGTGACCTTCTTGCACATTTCAGGCAAACATCTTGAGACTTGTCCCTTGGCTTCCCAGAAGCCTTGGTTGATCTGGCCTTGCCTTTGTTTCTATGCTTTTTTCTTCTTACACCCCCAGTTGCCTTGAGCCCAGCTTTCGGCGTTTGGAGATGTTGGGTAGAAGTGCGCCTCGCGCTGGTTGCCTTTCAGAAGCTCTTTCTCTGACTCATTGAGAATCGACAATAACTCTCCAAGAGTATCATCCGAATTCATCATTTGTAGTTGATGACAATCTGTTCCAAGTATCGAGTAGTGACTGTAGAATTACATCATACCAGCTCAGCCTCCAAGACTATACCCATTTAGCCAATTCATCAAGATCGGCTATCATTTGAGTCCCATGGACCTCAACAGAACTACCATCAGTCCATACGGGAGCGAAAGATTTTCTTCACCAACTCGTACCTTGCCATCCGCTTATTAGTGCGGTGAAGATCTTGCAATCTTGCCATCATATTATAAGGATCCAAGTCCCTATTCTGGCGGCGAAAGTGTGAGTCATTGAAGCAAGCATGATCGACGACGAGCCGTGTCACAATCATCACTGTGAGTTTTCCATAACTCCAGCTCAAGTGGCTCAGTGGGCTTAGGCCCGAGGGTCTTTGTATCGTATACAATATCCTCTCCCGCCCAAAGGACTATCCTTAGGTTCATTTCCCAATCAGCGAAGTTTGTCCCCTTAAAGACATTGTCACCCATGATGATGTCTCGGACATTTACCTTGCTTGCCATCTTAACTACGATAGTCCAACTATCTAGTTAACGATATATGGGTACAGTCAAACTGTTACAAGAAAAATAACATTTTATTAGTCCAACTATTGTTAAAATAAATTTTTGTAAGCGCGTAAAGCTAAGTATCTGAATGAAATTGCAAATTCAATACTAGCCTCCCACTATTTTCTACAAGTCTCTAACCCTCTTTTGAGTACTCGGGAAATCCAATTTCCTAGTGGGCTAGGATCCCGTTAAATAACACACAACCTTGACTTTGGCCAACAAGTTGTATGATATTTAACTAGGTAGATCTCGAAGATCAATTGGATCACATCCAATTCCTAGATCCGGTAGGTGGACATCCAGTCCGAAACATATATATCTAATACATATGTCAATGTATCCAATACATTTTCCTAACCATTTCCTCTGAATCAACTAAGGCCTTGGCTTTGGCACAACAAACCTAATGATTCCAGTTAAGCGGGACCCATTGACGAGGAAAGTTTCGTAATCAATGTCGATGGACAAGAAGTGATCTTGACTTTGGCCAACAAATCACAACTTGGACAGACACCGATGTGGAACAAAACTCTCATGATTCAAACACATCCTCAATTGAACAAAGGTCTTGACTTTGGCCAACAAACCAATGCCAATTTCGGATCTTGAGAAAGAATAATTCAACGGAAGGAAATCGCTTAATATTGTTTGAGGGATTTTTCGCGTAATTGGCAACCAATTAATTTATCTTTGTTAGGTCTCATCATCATACACCCTTAAGCATGCTTCTAAAACATCATAAAGCGCGTAAGTAAAGTAATAGTGATATGCGGATGGATATATAAACAACTTGTTCCTAGAACAAATCACTCCTTTCCTCTCCTCTCCTCCCCGCTAGCACTATTCTACTTCTACCCAATTACAAATACAATAAGAGAAACCTCATTTACATTGAGGGGAATTAGGTGAGAAGAGAATACAAAGAGAATAAAGAATAAGGCTGGACACGCAGGTCCAATTTATAAATTCCAAATTTACAATAATTCTAAATTACCCTTCCCTTCTAATATCCATCCGATATACACTATTCATACAACACATCCACATTCATTCATTCAAGGCATGTTTATAACACCAATCAAATCCATTAATAAGTCTTTAATTAGGTGACAATACAATGTTCAAACAATTGTTTGCATTTGCGCGAGTCCAACTCGTTTTGAGAATAAATACTTATAGTATGAATTCACGAATTATATCGAACTACTCGTTAAATCCAATTTAAGTCGTATTCAATACTAATCCTTTTATTTAATTCTAAATTAAATATTTACACTTTATTGTGCTTTTATAACTTAGATTCCAAATCTAGTACTATTGGGTCTCAAAGCCAACTAACATCTAATGTCGTTTAATTAAAGTCCGATGGGCTTTCTATTGATTTCATTAGGCTTGGGCCTTGGTCAATGTGGGTCAAACCCAATTTCCAAGCCCAATAAGGAATCACCCTCATTTGCCATAAAAATCAATATCAACCCATAAGGCCCAATTAAACATAAAGCCCATTTATTACTTTGGACTTAAATGGTGTGATTTAGGCCCATTTTGGATCCAATCCAAATGGTCCAAATCTACTTGGCCCAACCAAGCCCATTTATGTCCAAATATAATAGTTTTAGGCCCAATTAACCAATTTTAAAAAGTCCAAATTTTATAACTTAATTAATTAAAGTGTATTATCATGATTAATCCTTTAAATCAATATTCCCCCAAATATCAATTAATCCATTAATCATATTTTTAATCTTAAATATATGTCCAACATTATTTAATCAACAAATCAAGTCCCTAATCTTCTTCCATGCATTCGGCCAAGGTGATGAAAAATTACCGATTTCGTTTTCAATCCAATCGAATCACAAATCATCATTTTATGTTCGTTAAAGTCATCCAATTATCTTATAAACAACAAATCATCATCTCCATGGTCTAGGTATATTCGGCCAAGCCTCTCCAAGAGGGGAAAAATTTAATCCAATTTATTTTTCATGAAATTGATAATGTATAACATAATGTAACATACATTTAAGCATACTTAATCAATCAAAATCATCAAATCATGCTTCAATCATTTTTGCCCAAATATTACCCTAATATATTTGCATGCTCTTTAAGCTCAATGATACCATTGTTGGAAAATCTAATCCATGTCCCAAGATCAAAAGAACAAGCAAAACATATAAATGAATGAACAATATTGAAGTATGGCGGAATCATACTCACAAAGATCGGAATGCGGATGCGTTGATGAAACAAAAATTTCTCCTTTGTGCAGTGAGGGTTTCGGCCAAACAGAAAAGAGAAGCTCCAGCAATTTTTGATCCTTCCAAGCTCTAAGATGAGTTTCCCATAACACCTTTGTATGATCCCTTGATGGTGCTAGCCAAAGATGTGTATTTTATGTTCCAAACATGCACAAATTCTTCAAGTTTTTGCAACAAAAACAGAAAAGTGGAGAGCCAAAACTGCAGTGAAGTTTTCGGCAATGTGAGAGAGAGGGAAGATCTGATTTTTTGTTACAAAAATCATTTATATTTATGCCATAATATTTATTAATTAATAATAAACTTATGACACAAATCATGCAATGGCTTAGAGTGTCAAACACTCAATTTCCATGCAAAACCCTTGAGTGCATTGTACACTATCTCCATGCAATGCATCAACAATTAAATAATGCATATAATGACATGTGTCATGTGGGCCCCACACGTTTCCAAATGAAAGGGGCCCACATGCACTCACGCGTTCGGGTTCGATATTTCCGAAATACCGAACTTACGTCGCGACGTTAATTAAATCGAATTTAAATAAATAATTGCGCCTAGCGAAATTATTATTTACGTCGCTAACGAATTAATTCTAAATTAACTCGTTTGCCCGAATTAAAATCTAATTTTAGTTTCGCGTCGAAATCGAATTTCGATTATTATATCGAATATAATAATTTTACGATTAATTCCAAATTAATCGTTCTCTCTCTTTATATAGTACTTTATCCAAGATAAAGTCTCTCCGTAATTAATCCAAGATTAATCGAGTTTGAATCATACGTCATTGGTGAATCTTCGGGAAGCGACCCAAAAGATCTCTAGATATGTTGGCAGTAAATCCGGTTGTCGAACTATCCGAACACGTACGTACCAAGTACTACGTTTTTACCGATTTACAAGACAAGGTTAGCCTCTAGCAAAACGCCATGTCTACCCAATTCTCTAGAAATATTCTTATTGGAATATAATATCTATAACAGGCGTAGTATACCGTAGTATAGTGTATATCGAACTAGTATCGGATGATCACATGTAAGGCCTGGGGCTGGAGATGTGTCTGCCCCGTACGATACACATATCGGACATCATGCAACCAGTCTCTTTGAATCGGATAATCCTGACCTAGTCATATTATCCCGATGGTTGCAACCATTATAGAGTACTAGTTCTGTATCCCTCGCGATCATCATCTCCATATGTCTGAAGTGATACTTCCATCTTGACATCACACCCAATACACTACGATTCTCGATAAACCCAGAAGAGGTGTACACAGAACCCGTTAAAGCCCTGGACCACCAAAACTAAAGTTTACCGATTGTCGTAAGTACTAGCGATGCAAGTCTCAGGTTAAGATCATATGCACCTACCCTGAAGCGGACTCCCATAGACACGCAGATATACTACCAATGGGACTCCGCGGGGTCTATCCAGAGCGAAGCTGTTTTCCGTACCATCGGTAAAACACAACCTCCTACCGCACTTGCATAAGTATCCAATACTTAAATATATGAGAACTATGCCGTTGTGCCCTCACAACATGCACAAGTGCAGAGTACTAGTCTATTCCGCATTATCGATGTCCAATCTCGATAATACTACGACTAGGGATATTTAATGATTAAACCTTTATGGATTGATACCGTCTCATATCATCACAATCCGGAACTAATCATAGGACTTTTTACCATTTATATATCAAAGTAAATAAATTACAAAACGGTAAAAGGCAATTTCATTACTACATAGTTAATTTTGTACAATAATACAATATCATTTACAAAATAGTGACGCTATGGGTCATTACTGTCTAACAAAGACAACATAACGAAAATATAATATTGTAAGAGAATTGATGATAGATGTGTGGCCTCAAAGCATGGAGTAGCTGACTAGGTTCCTGCAAAATAGATAACGATCATTTCTCCTAGAAATTACGATTCTAATAAGCATGAAGATATTTAACCAGACCATCACCAAGCTTGAGTGTTAAACAAGATGTGTGTCCACGGATTCCTATAGGATGTATATGATCACTCCTTAACTTAAAGCTTATTAAAGAGAATGATCAATAAAGAAAAGCAATTGACAAATTAGATGAGTTGCGAGATGGTTAGGTAGCTATAGTAAGATAAGCTAAGTCTAGTAGCTACCGTTGAATTAAGGAACCTTAAAAGAAGTAAAGATTTAAAAGTACGAAGATACCAGGGAGAACAATTCTGAAGAATATAGAAAACAACTTATGATAGAGTCTCATAGTATTGAGAAGGAAATATTAGGGTAAAGATTAACCCCTGAACTAAAGATTTAGCAGGAGCTGTTCTAAGTAGTCGAAGTAGATAAAGTTTTCAAGAGAGTAAATGAGTTTAAGGAACTAGGACAAGAAATGAACCTTTGTAGTAGAGCAAGTCTCATAGGAAAGATAACAAAGAGAGTATTGTAGTATTCAGAGGAAGAATATAGCGACCGCAGAGAATTAAGCAACATAAATTAACAGGAAGGAATAAAGAGACAGTACAAGAAAGTTGTTATAAGCATGGCTCTAGAAGGATTTTGTAGTGGATGTGGAGTGATTGATTGTTGAAAATAATCATGAGTGAGGTTGGAGAAGGCAAGCCAGACAAGTTTTAGTTGTAGTAACCTTGTTTAGGAAGAGACACCGACAAGTATACATGAGAGTTCTAGGTGAAGAGTATGTGTCACCGAATTACCGTAACAAAATAGCCTCAAAATATGTTCCCACCCTCCCAACCCTCGATAAATTACGACAGCAATGAGAAACTTCGATGTTGTCTCAAAATATTTCCATAAACAAGAGAATATTTGGTGGAAGAGATCGAAATAGAGAATATTTAGATATAATACAAGAATAAAATAAAATAGGGAATAGTTCCAAGTGAGAGATTTAGAGGAGGAGTTATCTAGATGAAACAATAAAGAGAGAAATAACATTGTTACAAATGACTAGAGATTTGTAAGTGATGACATCTTTCGGATAAGAAGTCAAGGATATAGATCATAGAAGTATTAGTTACCGAACAGAGCAGGGAAATAAATGAAAAGGTCAGCAACCACAAGGTTTGGAAGCAAAAATAGGAAGAATGAAACAATAAGATTTCTTAGTATCAGTTTAGATCACAAATAGAGGATGCTTTAGTATATTTATGGCGTAGTACGGAATCGAGAAGGTAAACTACTACAATGTTGCAATTAATATAATAGTTGAATCCTCACAGTTCAGTAAAATGACATGTGTCTGAGTAACGATCATTGGCGGCACTAGGATATGTAAAATAAGTAAGAGTGAAACACAATAACCAGATTTTTAGTAACAATGGAAACAAAGTATAGAAGAAAATGAGATTTAATCAGGATCAAGTTACTAGCGTCGATGTTAATAACATGGAATACGGTTTAAGTATCAAGATGCACGTCCTTAAGTTTGAAGCTTTAGCCAATTGAGGGGAGACCACTAGGAAATCACCCAGAAGAAACGTTTTTAGTACAAGCATCAATGGTAGACAATAATACTAAGCTAAGAAACCCTAGACAATATCATAAGCAAATAAAGTTCGGCAAGAAGAATATAGAGAATTAAGTACCTAAGTGATGAGAAAGAATATTAAGATCAAGTTGGACAAGTAGAGTAAAAAGAGTATTGGGTACAATATGGAGACATCAATATATTAGTACGAGTCAAAGGTACCAGCTATTAAGAACCTGATCAAGTTAAGTGATTAATGAGCATAAGTAAAGATATAGACGAAGAGATTTAAGGCCGCACTCACCCCTCGCAAGGGAAGACCTCAAACCGTTGGGTTCAGAATGGTCCCTTACTTATGTCACTTGTAATAAAAAGGATTTATGTAATAATTCAATCAATCTTAAGTAACACTTATTTCCAAGAGTATCATGCTTCTAAATTCACATGTATAAAATAAAACTTACACCTAAATTCACATATATCTCACATCTAAGATTGCATGCTTGAAAATACATCAAAGTAGCAACGAACATACAACTTCATTAGCATATCATGTTCACGAAAACACAAGCATACATACTAAACATACAGGCATACATGTGAGCACTTTTCCAAGTGGTATGTGGAATTGTATTCCAAGTACAGACCGCACTACCGTCCATTCGGAATCGGCTACGGAATTTATGTCTGGGTTTCCATCCGATATACCACAAGAAATAATACTCAAAAGTCATCATGACATAGGTATATGAATTGTAATACGCTAAACCAAGACTAAGGTAAATGATGCAACCAATGGAATAAACATGCTTTTCATTATGATGTGCACAAAGATAGGAATGACTATATGGGGTTTCATAAGAAAAAGCACCTAAGAAACAATTATACATGGCATGTGATGAAAGTGTCTCAGTTTAGTGTGTTCGCGTTCGTGTAGCGTTCGTAAACGCATTCGAACGATAAACAGAAGGTTCGCGTTCGTATGGCGTTTGATAACGCGTTCGAACGAACGAACCAGATAGAAAACATGCGTTCGTGCGGCGTTCTGAAACGCGTTCGAACGGGGCTCAGTAGTGACCTCCAAAATGCAGTAAACAACACGACACATACATGGACGGATGAATATATTGACATCTAGTAGACAATAACGGGCTAAGAGCGCGGCAAAGCATCGTGGTAAAGGATTTTAACCTCTCAAAATAGAGGACCCTTAATCGCACTTACTAAGCCCATGCACAATCAACACAACACATATGTAAAAAAGTAAAGACAATGATATCGTGCTTTGTATACCCGATTAGACACATCTTACTTCCAACCGAGTATACATCAATCGGCGCGATAAAACATCGTGGTAAAGGGTTTTAATCCCTCTAAATAGGAGACCTTTAATCCGACTTACTAAGCCCATGCGCTCGATCGCATCATGCATACAAAAATAAAGACAATCATATCAAACTTAGTATGCCCGATTGAACATATCTTACATCCAACCGAACACACATCAACCGGTGCGGCAAAGCATCGTGGTAAAGGTTTTTAACCCCTCCAATTAGGGGACCTTTCATCCGACTTACTAAGCCCATGCGCTCGATCGCATAATGCATACAAAAATAAAGACAATCATATCAAACTTAGTATGCCCGATTGAACATATCTTACATCCAACCGAACACACATCAATCGGTGCGGCAAAGCATCGTGGTAAAGGATTTTAACCCCTCAAAATAGGGGACCTTTAATCCGACTTACTAATCCCATGCGCTTGATCGCATCACAACGTAAATAAATAACATGCGGAAATTAAAAGACGGAATAATAAAGTGCGAATAATGAAAATAACATAAAGTGAAATATGCGCCGTTTACTCAAGTAGTACGTGGAGTTGTATCCCAAGTACAGACCGCACTACCGTCCATTCGGAATCGGCTATGAAATTTACGTCTGGGTTTCAATCCTATATACCACGAGAGACGACGTATTTTCCGTTTTAATCAATGGCCACAACACACATCACATGCAAACAATATTCAATAAATAATTAAAACACAATTAAAAGAATCAATAAAAATCAAATAAAAAAACAAGTGTGAAAGGTACCCTCAGGTCTAACCTTTTAAGTCGTCTTCGGACTTGTTCGTTTCGCGGAGATCGGAAGGGGTAAAAGCTCCTTATTCTTCCGTTCACTAGCTTAGCGTCTTAACTTATTGTTCCACTGTTTTCCTCGCTGTTTTGGCTTCACTTTGCTGCTGTTTTCTCGGTGTTTATGCTCACTGTTTCAGGTCACGTTTTTGTGTTTTAAGGGGCTGTTTTTTGCGTTTTTGGGAGGCTTAATGTGCAGATTTTTTTGTGATTTTTTAGGGAAACTTTATGGAGGTTTTTAGGGTGGTTTCTAGTTGATTTTAGGGCTGTTTTATAGACTTAAATCACTGCAAAAACGATCAGTTCAGTGGGCTAAACTATGGCAGTTCAGTTGTGCAGTGGGGGCGTGTTCTAGGACTGTTTTGGGGCTGAGAATGGGGCTGTGTTTGGAGGGTATTTTGTGCGACTTCAGGGCTGTATTTGAGGCTTATTTTGGTGTGTTTTGGGGATGTGAGTGGTGGTTAAAATTCGGCAATGGAGGGCTGTGCAAAGGGCTGGTGTTCACGGCTAAGGAGGATGAGATGGAGAGAAAATTTTCTGTCTTGATTTCTTGTCTTGGCCGTGAGGCTTGAGGTCTCTAGGGCTTCTTGCTTGTGATTTTCGTGTGAGATGAGAGAGTGGAGAGGTCTTGGGCGTGGGCTAGAGAGATTGGAGAGGAGGGGTGGCTAGGTTAGGTCATGTTTATATAGAAGAGAGCTAGGGTTTGTCCTTGTCTCACAAGGAAGGGATCTTGCATTCAATTTAGGATTTGGTCTTAAGGAAAGTCAAAGATTGAGGGGGGACAAGGTTAATTCAAATTAGGAAGGTGATATCTTTAATTGGTGTTGATTAGGCATTTAATTTGTTAGATTAGGAAGTCAATATTTTAGATTGGTATATAATTTTATTTAGTTAGGAATAATTATATTTGATTTGTTTAAATTAGGCATATACTTATTTTATGTTTGGTAAATATTTTTTTATTTATTTAATTAATATAATTAATATTTTATTTAGTTAATGTTTTAATTTATTAATAATTATTTAATTTGGGGTGTGTATTAAAGGCTATGGGCGTGTGGGCCTTGGTTAGGTGGGTGGGCTTGGCTAGGTGTTTTGATGTTTTATTATTTTAATTTGTGACATACATTAATTATTTCTTTGGATTGGGCTTGGACTAAGGTTAAGTGATTTGCGGGGTTTTGGGCCGAGAATAAATTTTAAAAACGAACACCAACAAGTAACCCGAAGCTAAACCAGCGAACTTAATCCGACTATGAGTCAATTCTTGACTCCTCCCTTCCGACATCTGTTTCCCGCGGTTTCCGTGACTTAAAAGGTAGTGCCTCCAAATGAGACTCATCATCGGGTTTCACATGCAAAAATGCAATGCCTACAGTCGCCCCCACTTTGATGGGACTTGTGTAGTGTGTGACAGTGACAATCATATCAAAGTACATGCAATGCATTTTCACTTACCTGGCTCGCCAGCTGTCTGCTGGTTTGCCTGCTGTGTTGAGTTGAGTTGATCTGGTTGTACCATTTTCGGTATGGTAAACCCCTTTTCCGAGGCGTTGCTGAAGTGATGTCTATCCATTTTCAAACTGTGCTCCATTTTTGGAGTGCCATTTTCGGTGACTGATGAGATAATGGTCTATTTTCGAACCGTGCTCAATTTTCGGAGTGCCATTTTCGGCGAGATGAGATGATGGTCCATTTCGAACCGTGCTCCATTTTCGGAGTGCCATTTTCGGCGAGTGATGAGATGATGGTCCATTTCGAACCGTGCTCCATTTTCGGAGTGCCATTTTCGGCGAGATGAGATGATGGTCCATTTCAAACCGTGCTCCATTTTCGGAGTGCCATTTTCGGCGAGTGATGAGATGATGGTCCATTTCGAACCGTGCTCCATTTTCGGAGTGCCATTTTCGGTGAGTGTGAGATGATGGTCCAATTCGAACCGTTGCTCCATTTTCAGAGTGCCATTTTCGGCGAGTGATAGTAGTCCATTTCGAACCGATACTGATATGAGAGTGGTCCATTTTTGAACCGTCGCTGATGAGAGATAGTCCATTTCCGAACCAATACTGATATGAGAATGGTCCATTTCCGAACCGTTACTGATATGAGAGTGGTCCATTTTCGAACCGTTGCTGATGAGAGATAGTCCATTTTCAAACCAATACTGATATGAGAGTGGTCCATTTCCGAACTGTTACTGATATGAGAGTGGTCCATTTTCGAACCGTTGCTGATGAGAGATAGTCCATTTCTGTACCGATACTGATATGAGAATGGTCCATTTTCGAACTGTTACTGATATGAGAGTGGTCCATTTTCGAACCGTTGCTGATGAGAGTGGTCCATTTTCGAACCGTTACTGATGAGAGATAGTCCATTTCCGAACCGTTGCTGATGAGAGTGGTCCATTTTCGAACCATTGCTGATGATAGATAGTCCATTTCCGAACCATTACTGATATGAGAGTGGTCCATTTCCGAACCGTGCTCCATTCTTGGAGTGTCATTCCCGGCTTGTTCATTCTCGAATTGTGTTTCCATTCTTTGAGTGCCATTCCCGGCTAAACTGATACTGATGCTGATGTGGGCCTCGTTCCCAGAGTGATGCTGATGTGGGCCTCGCCTCAAACTGATACTGATATGGGCCTCGCCCCTGGGACTCATCCCCAAGACTGAAACTGATATGGGCCTCGCCCCCAACTGATACTGATATGGGCCTCGCCCCTAGACTGATACTGCTGATATGGGCCTCGTCCCCAGACTGATACTGATATGGGCCTCGCCCCCAGACTGATACAGTACTGTCACTGTTCCTGATTGGTTTGTCTTTGCCGCTTTCTCTCTTTCTGCTTCAAAACCTGTGAATACAAAGCAAAACAAACATAAAAGAATGCAAAGTATGTTACGTGTATGCATGCATGAATGAGTTTCCTATCCCGTTGGGTTAGGTCTTCCGCCAATTCTTCCTCAGGCAAAATACTACTTCAACCTTTCCACTTTAATCGGCTCGGTGAACTCATTCCCTTCCAAGTCTGATAGTCTCACTGCCCCATTTCTCAATTTCTGAATGACCACCATATCTTTTCTGCTTGCTGCTTTTGGGAATTCCCCATGTTCTAAACATCACTGAATTTCATAGTACCAAGGTTGAATGCTTTTCTCAAATATACTCATGTTTCCGGTTGAAAGGAAGAGATTCAGGCAAGTAAGCAAAACGAACGTCTTTATTATCATTAAGAAAAGGTTCGAACGAAGAGACAAAATCAATGTCTTTATTAAAAATGCAGGATCAAATAAACTAGGAGGAATAACTTCATCATTCGCAGCATTGCCTTCTTCATTGGCCTATGGTTCTCCACCGTTGTCATCCCATATTCCTATGAATGAAGCTGAGTGGTTGAGAGTTTGGAGGACAAGGGTTTCGGGTAGGCCAGAGTTGATCATGTAGTTGGGTAGGGGATTTCTGTGTGCGTTGGGTTGTTCTCTTTCTGGGTCAGGTATTTTGTGGGAGTCAATGAGGTTTTGGATCTCATGCCTAAGGCAGGTGCAGCTATCAGTTTCGTGACCCCTTCTCCGATGGAAGTGACAATACAGGCTTAGGTCAAGGTTGAGTAGTACAGGGTTTGGAATTAGTTTAGCCTCTAAGGGTTCCAGAAATCCTTGCGCCTTCAGCTTTTCGAACACCCTTGAAAGAGGCTTACCAAGGTTGGAAAATCGCCTGCTTTTGATGGCAGTGACCTCAGTGGTAACGGGCTTGGTCCCTAAAGGTCCCTCAATATTCCTTCTATTCTGGCCATAGAACTTTCTGTTTTCAGCCTCTTCTTCTTCAATATCCATAACCGTCTCCCTCAATTGTCGAAAATCCGTAATCATCGAAGTCATCCTCCGCAGCTTACCATAAATGGAGGGTTTAGTACCTTGATGATCATTTTGATCTGGTCTTTCTCAGAGGGCCGAGTCTGCATCTTCAGAAGCTGGCTTCTCCAGCGGTCTACATACTCCTTGAAGCTTTCTTCCGGATTCTGCTTAGTGTTCTCCAAATCACGGAGTGACAAGTCAATCTCTAAGTCTGTAACATACTGCTTCAGAAAAGCATCAGCTAGTTCCCTCCAATTTCCTTAACCTTCTTCTCAAGGCTATGATACCAAACCACAGGTGCCCCCTAAGTGACATCCCAAACATCTTTTGGACTTGGCGCTGTGATAGGCCCACTGAACTCATGACTGAGACATATTGCTGTAGATGGACTCTCGGGTCTCCATTCCTATTAAACTTGGCTATGTCGGGCATTTTAAACTGAGCTGGCAGCTGTTCTCCGAAGGTCATTGCCTCATAATCTAACAACTCTTGTTTACCCCTTTACCCCTCATTTTGCGGGGTAACTATTTCAACCTGATCCCGAAGCTTCTGAAATTCTGCCTGAGACCCAATCACTTTGCCTGTTGCATACTTTGCCATGTCATCATCAAAAGTGGGGATATCATCCCCCAACCCATTCGGAGGCTCCTCACATCTTACATTCTCAGAGTTTCCCCCAGCACGGGGCACAGCCATATCTGTCATGGCAGTAGTCAAGGCTTGCAATTGTTCGGTAATCTTGGCGAAACCATTTTCCAACTGATCTATTCGAGATACTTCATTATCGGATGTACTATATTTTTTTACCGGTCTTTTAGTGAGTCTTCTCTCTTCTCCTAACCCAACGGGAATCTATGATGGCTTTTTGAACACAAGGGTTAGCATGATGTATGTATGCATGTGGGTGCATGAGATGCATGTAACATATATAACATACTAAATCAACTAAAATTTTCAAACAAATCGGTCCATTATCATTTTAGAAGCTTTTGGGCTAACTGTCATAGGAGTGAACTCGTCCCAGTTTAATGGCCCAACGAGTTCATATCTCATGACAAAGAGCCCAACTAAATCCAAATGGTAATGTTCCGAATGCAAGCACAAAGTGGCCCATCAACACTTAGAAACCTTTGGCCCAATCGTCATAAAATACGTTCTTGTCCCAGTTTAAATGGCCCAACAAGCCCATATCCCATGACAAATGGTCCAAATGGATCCAAACGGCGATGTTCCCAAACACAAGCATAAAGAAAGATAATGCAAACATAAAACGATAATTTCTACATAATGGCCCATCAACATTTCAGAAGCTTTGGGCCTAATAGTCATAAGGTACGAACTCGCCCCAGTTTAAATGGCCCAGCAAGTCGCATTTCTGACAATAGTCCAACTGCATCCAAATGAGGATGGTCCACAAGCACATACTCAAGGAAATAATTGTTACTCTTTAGCCACAACCCGGTCTATGGGTGGGTAGCAAGAGTATAGACAAAGGCTCTCACCGGTGAAGGATGGCCCACAACTAGGTCTCCTCAATCAAGGGTTCGAGCGACCAAGTGAGCGCACCCTTTTTTATACACTAAGGTACGTGCCAATGAGCTATGGTGTGTGACAGACTGTCAAATGGATTTCCCGTTGTAGATTCCCCAGAGGGAAGGTGGAGCGAGGCTCACTTAAATACCCAAGCCTCTTAGGCTCTTATCGCTTGGTGTCAGGAATAAACAACGAGTCCTCCAAATTAGCCCATCACAATAGGCTACGGGTAGATGGCAATATAGGTGCCTTCACAGCTTTTCCTTCTAGAAAGGTAGTGAGTGAAGGAAGACATCAAACCATTACCTAGCCTCAAAATACCTTTGGTTAAACCCCCATTTTATCCACTATAAACACGGTCAATTAAAACATAAATCCAAACATTACAAGACAATATTCGGGGCCGATTCTCTATCCCCAGTGGAGTCGCCAGACTGTGGGGACACAGAAACTGGGCGACGCATGCTGTTCCGGGCTCGCAGCCCGGTTAGGAGTACGGAGTAGCCCGTGGGGGACTAAACCTGAGAGTAATGGAGTGACCACCTGGTGTGAACCGGGAAAATGAGATTTAAGGCCGCACTCACCCCTCGCAAGGGAAGACCTCAAACCGTGGGTTCAGAATGGTCCCTTACTTATGTCACTTGTAATAAAAAGGATTTATGTAATAATTCAATCAATCTTAAGTAACACTTATTTCCAAGAGTATCATGCTTCTAAATTCACATGTATAAAATAAAACTTACACCTAAATTCACATATATCTCACATCTAAGATTGCATTGAAAATACATCAAAGTAGAAACGAACATACAACTTCATTAGCATATCATGTTCACGAAAACACAAGCATACATACTAAACATACAGGCATACATGTGAGCACTTTTCCAAGTGGTATGTGGAATTGTATTCCAAGTACAGACCGCACTACCGTCCATTCGGAATCGGCTACGGAATTTATGTCTGGGTTTCCATCCGATATATACACAAGAAATATACTCAAAAGTCATCATGACATAGGTATATGAATTGTAATACGCTAAACCAAGACTAAGGTAAATGATGCAACCAATGGAATAAACATGCTTTTCATTATGATGTGCACAAAGATATGAATGACTATATGGGGTTTCATAAGAAAAAGCACCTAAGAAACAAATATACATTGCATGTGATGAAAGTGTCTCAGTTCAGTGTGTTCGCGTTCGTGTAGCGTTCGTAAATGCGTTCGAATGGTAAACAGAAGGTTCGCGTTCGTATGGCATTTGATAACGCGTTCGAACGAGACCGGACAGAAGACATGGTTCGTGTAGCGTTCTGAAACGCGTTCGAACGGTAAACAGAAGGTTCGCGTTCGTATGGCATTTGATAACGTGTTCGAACGAGACCAGACAAAAAACATGCGTTCGTGCGGCGTTATGAAACGCGTTCGAACGGGGCTCAGCAGTGACCTCCAAAATGCAGTAAACAACACGACACATACATGGACGGATGAATATATGACATCTAGTAGACAATAACGGGCTAAGAGCGCGGTAAAGCATCGTGGTAAAGGATTTTAACCTCTCAAAATAGAGGACCCTTAATCGCACTTACTAAGCCCATGCGCAATCAACACAACACATATGTAAAAAAGTAAAGACAATGATATCTTGCTTTGTATACCCGATTAGACACATCTTACATCCAACCGAGTATACATCAATCGGCGCGATAAAACATCGTGGTAAAGGGTTTTAATCCCTCTAAATAGGAGACCTTTAATCCGACTTACTAAGCCCATGCGCTCGATCGCATCATGCGCTCGATCGCATCATGCATACAAAAATAAAGACAATCATATCAAACTTAGTATGCCCGATTGAACATATCTTACATCCAACCGAACACACATCACCGGTGCGGCAAAGCATCGTGGTAAAGGATTTTAACCCCTCCAATTAGGGGACCTTTCATCCGACTTACTAAGCCCATGCGCTCGATCGCATCATGCATACAAAAATAAAGACAATCATATCAAACTTAGTATGCCCGATTGAACATATCTTACATCCAACCGAACACACATCAAACGGTGCGGCAAAGCATCGTGGTAAAGGATTTTAACCCCTCCAAATAGGGGACCTTTAATCCGACTTACTAAGCCCATGCGCTTGATCGCATCACAACATAAATAAATAACATGCGGAAATTAAAAGACGGAATAATAAAGTGCGAATAATGAAAATAACATAAAGTCAAATATGCACCGTTTACTCAAGTGGTACGTGGAGTTGTATCCCAAGTACAGACCGCACTACCGTCCATTCGGAATCGGCTACGAAATTTACGTCTGGGTTTCCATCCTATATACCACGAGAGACGACGTATTTTCCGTTTTAATCAATGGCCACAACACACATCACATGCAAACAATATTCAATAAATAATTAAAACACAATTAAAAGAATCAATAAAAATCAAATAAAAAAACAAGTATGAAAGGTACCCTCAGGTCTAACCTTTTAAGTCGTCTTCGGACTTGCGTTTCGCGGAGATCGGAAGGGGTAAAAGCTCCTTATTCTTCCGGTTCACTAGCTTAGCGTCTTAACTTGTCGTTCCACTGTTTTCCTCACTGTTTTGGCTTCACTTTGCTGCTGTTTTCTCGGTGTTTTATGCTCACTGTTTCAGGTCACGTTTTTGTGTTTTAAGGGGCTGTTTTTTCCGTTTTTGGGAGGCTTAATGTGCAGATTTTTTTGTGATTTTTGAGGGAAACTTTATGGAGGTTTTTAGGGTGGTTTCTAGTTGATTTTAGGGTTGTTTTATAGACTTAAATCACTGCAAAAACGATCAGGTCAGTGGGCTAAACTATGGCAGTTCAGTTGTGCAGTGGGGGCGTGTTCTAGGACTGTTTTGGGGCTGTGTTTGGAGGGTATTTTGTGCGACTTCAGGGCTGTATTTGAGGCTTATTTTGGTGTGTTTTGGGGCTGTGAGTGGTGGTTAAAATTCGGCAATGGAGGGCTGTGCAAAGGGCTGGTGTTCACGGCTAAGGAGGATGAGATGGAGATAAAATTTTCTGTCTTGATTTCTTGTCTTGGCCGTGAGGCTTGAGGTCTCTAGGGCTTCTTGCTTATGATTTTCGTGTGAGATGAGAGAGTGGAGAGGTCTTGGGCGTGGGCGTGGGCTAGAGAGATTGGAGAGGAGGGGTGGGTAGGTTAGGTCATGTTTATATAGAAGAGAGCTAGGGTTTGTCCTTGTCTCACAAGGAAGGGATCTTGCATTCAATTTAGGATTTGGTCTTAAGGAAAGTCAAGAGATGGGGGGGGACAAGGTTAATTCAAATTAGGAAGGTGATATCTTTAATTGGTGTTGATTAGGCATTTAATTTGTTAGATTAGGAAGTCAATATTTTAGATTGGTATATAATTTTATTTAGTTAGGAATAATTATATTTGATTTGTTTAAATTAGGCATATACTTATTTTATGTTTGGTAAATATTTTATTTATTTATTTAATTAATATAATTAATATTTTATTTAGTTAATGTTTTAATTTAATTAATAATTATTTTAATTTGGGGTGTGTATTAAAGGCTATGAGCGTGTGGGCCTTGGTTATGTGGGTGGGCTTGGCTAGGTGTTTTGATGTTTTAATTATTTTAATTTGTGACATACATTAATTATTTCTTTGGATTGAGCTTGGACTAAGGTTAAGTGATTTGCGGGGTTTTGGGCCGAGAATAAATTTTAAAACGGAACACACACAACAGTAACCTGAAGCTAAACCAGCGAACTTAATCCGACTATGAGTCAATTCTTGACTTCTCCCTTCCGACATCTGTTTCCCGCGGTTTCGCGACTTAAAAGGTAGTGCCTCCAAATGAGACTCATCATCGGGTTTCACATGCAAAAATGCAATGCCTACAGTAAGTTGAAGTCACTCTCTGCCGAACCACGTAAATCATTGCTTCTGTGATGGTTGTGTTTTGCTATGTTTGTGGGATTCCCACTAACCAAACAAATTTATAATTAGGGGAAGTTTATTCGAGGGATAAGTTTCCAATATTATCCTTAGAAATAAAAACAGTCGTAAACATTAAAGTTGTTGGGAGCATATTAGCCAAGCATCGCAAAGAAATATCTTTATTTTCTTTGGAAGTTCTAAAGATTAAAATCCAGTCCTTAGACATGATTTGTGGGAAAAGGTGGAGTCAACTTCAGTACGCGGAGTGTTCTTATTTAGGACTAGACTTCCATATATATTAAAATACATTTTTGATAGAATTTTCACTTATTTTCTCTCAAATTATTCTCAACCAAAAGAATCAACAACATACATTCATTTCTTCATTCATGCACTTATAGTATTATGGGTGTTTGTTTCGCCGTATAAATTCGTAAGTTATTTTATAATTTTTTTCTTCTTTAAAGCTTCCATAGTTATAAACATAAAATTTGGACTTGGACAAGAATTGAATGGATTCAGTCTAGGTCCGGATGAGTTTTGATGGATCTGAATCCGTATCAGATTCGAAAAATATATAGATTCAAATGCGAGTACACCTAATCCGAATTCGGATATACTCAACACAGATCTAGATATATCCAGATTAGATCCAAAATCCTAACCCAAACAAAGAAGAGGTTCTGCACGAAACGAGTTGTTGTCATCTGACTTTGTCATTAATTTGTGGGAAATAACCAATTTTCTACTCAAAAGGTAGCAAAATATGAAAATATCATAATATTATTTAAATTATCAATATTTTCATACTATAAGGTGTAAAATTTCCTGCCAAAATTGAAAGATTATATCATTTGCTAATCGAAATGTTACAAAAAAAAAATATCAATTTTCCACATAAAAATGTGAAAATTGATATATTTTTTAAACTTAGAATGAAAAAAAATAAATAATAAGGCAAAAATGTAAAACCGACCCTCTAACTTTCATGTTTTTTCATTTAAGTCTGTTAACTTTCAGTTTTGTCAATTCAGTCCTATAACTTTCAATTTTTGTCAATTCAATGCTCCGTTATAAATTCATCACTGTAGCCGTTACAAATAAGGGCAACAGCAAAGTAAACGTATTTTGCCTGTTATTTAATTAATACCCTCAATTAGAAAATATAGGCAGACAGAGGAAGCTAAAGCAAAATAAACGTACTCTGATTGCATCTTCGAGCTATTTTTTTTTGTCAAAAACATATATCCCAAGTTCAATATAACTTTTGTCAAAAAATTTTAAAAATTATAACTAGTGCTAGTAACGAAGATATGTGTTTTTATAAGAGATTAAGATAATCAAATATTTTACCTACTATATTTAGACTCGAATCGAATGATTCGATTGTGTTATTCTCCATTGAATTAAAAGATGGAGAAAATCTACCATACAACGCGGTATCACATTTGACGTCATTTACTAAAATCTACCTCCGTTGTATGGTAGATTTTCTCTATCTTTTGAGTGACATGGTGGCATTATCGGATGATGTGTCATTACATTTGATGACAACCAATACTTTTGATTATGTGTAATCGCATGTATTGTAATGTCTAACCATTAAGTTTTTGCTAAATAAGTTGCGTATAATTATTTTCCACACTCGTCGCTAGGGTCCACCGATCAACTGTAATGTAAAATATATCGTCTCGTGTTTTTTTTTTTTTTTGAAGGATTGGAAATAACATAATCGAATCATTCGATTCGAGTCTAAATATAGTAGGTAAAATATTTGATTATCTTAATCTCTTATAATAAATACATATCTTCATTACTAGCACTAGTTATAATTTTTATAATTTTTTGACAAAAAGTCATATTGAACTTGGGATATGTGTTTTTGACAAAAAAATAACTCGAAGATGCAAGCATGATACGTTTATTTTGCTTTAACTTCCTCTGCCTATCTATATTTTCTAATTGAGGGTATTAATTAAATAACAAGCAAAGTACGTTTACTTTGCTTTTCCCGTTATTTGTAACGGCAACAGTGATGAATTTATAACGAAACCTTGAATTGACAAAAATTGAAAGTTAGAGGACTGAATTGAAAAAACTGAAAGTTAATGGACTTAAATGAAAAAACATGAAAGTTAAATGATCACTTTTGCATTTTTGCCAAATAATAAAAGAAAATATTATAATAATTTTGAACTTTTGTTATCTTGTAGAAACTATATATTTTCCTTTAATTTATCATGCATTTTTTTTATAATTTGGATCTATATATTGAATGTTTTTTTTATAGGTGAATTTGTTTTCCTGTGATGCTACAAAATCATGTAAGCAAGCTCGTCGAATCTTAAACAATTGGCAAGTTTCCACTTAATTAATACTATAGCAGTGCAAGATTTGAGGAAGTGATCAACGATTAGCATCTGTGTCACTCTAGATATTGAATGGGAAAAAATATGTTGAGAAAGAAGATTTATTGAGGCTAATTAACACACTCAGATAATGATTTTTTTACTCTAAGTATAAGAGTGTTGAAAAAAAAAATGTTGAAATAATAAAATAATAACGTTTTGTTGTTTTACCCGATTATACCGTTAAAAAACCCCAATAAAATGATATCAGAGTCGGTCTGATTCTTAATCAATGATTTGATTTGCTTTTTGAATTTTATATTTAATCCAATCTTTACTTTATGGATGCATGTATTTATTTATTTTGATTAAAATAAAGGTGTATGATATTTTTGCGAAAATCCCTAATTAATAAGGTTTAATATATATATATATATATATATATATATATATATATATGCATGTTTTGGTCCGTCTTGTCATATGGTATATAAATAAATTTGTATGACTATATCCCACAACGTGCCAAATTTGTGAGGGTATAGCCAATATGAATTTATTTTTACCGGATAAATATATGTTATTAGGTAAATTCAAGTGCAAGCGGAAATCTTGAACGTGTCAAAGCTGACAGGATTATGCGAGTATCTTGAATTTATCATTGATAAGTTTTACCTTGATACGCCTCATTGTGAACGTGCCAAAACTGTCACAACGAGAAACGATCAGGACTAGAATATAGGAGTCACTAGTGAGTGATTGACAATCAATTGTCTACCTAATGAATATACGTAGGCGAGAACGTGCCAAAACTGTGAGCTGAAATATATTCATGGGTCCATTTTTCACTATTGTATTTAATTTGATTATTGAATGTTTTGTATTCTGTTTGGGGATTACAGTTTTACATAAAATAGTGGGAGGGGCATTTTTAGATTAAAAATCCATGATCTATTTAATGATTTATGATTTTATATGAAACTGCTTATTTGCTAACCGTTTTTCACTATCTATGTGATAGATTTGCAATGACGGCTTCTTCATCCAACCCTATTGCTCGTATGTTGGATACGGATAAGCTTAAAGGCGTTGAGAACTTTGGTGACTAGGATATGGATTTGAGGATTGTCCTCGGATCTGAGAAGTTGAGATATGTATTGGAGGGTCTTTTATCTCTTGTTATATTTGAAGATGCATCACTGGAGGAAGTTGAGACTTTCCAGAAATGGAAAGATGATGATTTAAGGGTTAATCATATATTCTCAGTTCACTGGTTTCAGAACTGAAGAAGTAATATTTTGATATGCCTAATGCATATAGCATGATGGCACGACTCCGAGAATTATTCATGAATCAAGAACAAGTTTTGGTTCATAAAGTAGCAATGAAACTATTCCATTCAAGACTTGATGAGGAACAGGTTTGAGTTCTCATGTGCTTCATTTGATCAATGATACTCTGGGTTGGAGTGTCATTCTAGATTTTCTCCCAGCGTCATATCTCCAGTTGTGATGTACTTTAACATGAATGAGATTCACTATTATTACTATGAGTTGCATATGATGCTTCTCACTACAGAGGAGGATTTAAGGAAGGGAGTGGTGACTCGCCTTCCAAAACCCCGTCATTTTCCCTTCTTCCCACTTCAAATTGAAAGGGAAAAGAAAAAAGGGAAGAATAAGAAGTGTTCCAATGTTCCTCCGCAGGGTAAGATAGTGAACCCCAATAGGTCTTCTAAAGTCAAGTGCCACCATTGTAGTAAGATCAGGTACAAGAAGAGGAATTGTCCAGACTACCTGGCCCAGAGCAGGAAGGAAATAGCATTGACATCAGGTACTTTTATTTTTCATGTTATTGATATCTCATTAGCTTGTGAAGCTGTAACATCTAGTTGGATTTTAGATTTCGCTTGTCCTGATCACATTTGCAATTTGTTACAGGTGCTGATAGAAAATAGATGGCTGAAATCTGGAGAGATGCAGTAGTATTTCGGGAGTGATGATTCTCTGGATGGGTTGCAGTGAGATTATGCGAGATTCTCGTTCCCAGTGGGAGACTTTTATTATATGACTGCCATGTTGTACCGGGATGTGTAGCTAATATTATATCACTTTTGGTATTAGATACAAATGGATATCATGTAAATATTAAAATATGTTCCTTGTATTTATATGACAGAAATAATATTCAGATCTTTATTTGTCCAAATGAGCATGGTCATTATATTTTGTATACTTCTCGAGATATCTTGAATACTAGGATTAATAAACGTAAATCATCTGAAATAAATAATATTGAACTTTGGCACATGAGGTTAGGTCATATGGACGTGAGACGCCTAACCCAGTTGGTTAGGAATGGTTTGATTCAGGATCTCACTGTTGAACCATATCCAACTTGTGAATCTTGCATTCAGGGTAAAATAAACAAAGCCCCATTTTCGGGTATGAGACATCGTGCCACTGATTTATTAGAACTCATACATTCTGATATATGTGGTCCCATGAGTCAGACTGCTCACAGTGGTTTTTCATACTTTGTTACGTTTACCGATGATGTGTAACAATACTGTAATATTTATTTGATGAAACGTAAATAAGAAACCTTTGAAAAGTTCAAAGAATTCTGTAATGAAATAGAAAAATAAAATGGAAATTATATTAAATGTCTTCGATCGGATCGAGGCGGTGAATATATGAGTGGTGAGTTCACTAATTATTTAAAAGAGAATGAGATTCTCGCTCAATATACTCTTTCGGGTACTCTATAAAATAATGGAGTGTCTGAAATGAGAAATCGGACATTATTGGAAATGGTCTAATCTATGTTGAGTTTTATAGATTTGCCTTATTACTTATGGGGTTATGCTCTTTTAACTGCCGTTTATCTTTTAAATAAGATTTATTTTAAAGTTGTTCCTATGAATCCGTATGAGATATGGACTGGTAGGAAACCAAATATTAATTATGTTAGGATTTGAGGTTGTCCTGCATACGTTGGGATGGCACAACAGAATAAGTTTTTTCCTCGAGGATAAAATTTTAGGTTTGTTGGATATCATTCAAATATGAAAAGATATTTGTTTTATGATACCGAGCATCGAAATTTGTTCGTAGCTCGCTTCACTAAGTTTTGAGAAATAGAATTTATTTTTGAAGGAGGTAATCATAAACAGGTTGAACATGATGAAGTACAACCTGAACCCAACGAACCAACGGAAGAACCTGAAGTTCAGATAGATAAAAAACCTTCATCACACACACTCTGTAGGTTCATTAGGGTATTAAGAGCTCCTGATCGCTTATGTTTGATACAAGAAATGAGTCTTGATGTTCTCTTGATTGAATATACTGGCCCTTATACCTATAGAGATGCGATGTTGGATATCGACTCCCTGAAGTGGCAAGAGGCCATGAAATCAGAGTTAGACTCTATGCATCAGAATCAAGTTTGAGACTTGGTTCTGCTTCTTGACGAAATTATTCCTATTGGTTGTAAATGGGTTTACAAGAGGAAGCGAGGGTCTGACGGAAAGGTTGAAACCTTTAAGGCTTGACTGGTAGCTAAATGTTATACGCAGCGACTTGATGTCAACTATGATGAAATTTTTTCGCCAATTGTGATGCTAAAGTCTTATGATTTTGTTGTCTATTGATGTTTACCATGATTACGAGATTTGACAGATTGATATATCGTTCTGACATGGCATTCATCTTTCGGAGAAGATGTGCCCACAAACAGAATATTAGAATATCTAATAAGTCTTATGCTTCGTGTTTGGGCAACATCATGTATGCCATGTTATGTATTAGGCCTGATATTAGTTTCGCGGTTAGTGTGACCAGTAGATATATGTCCAATCCAGGTAATGACCATTGGATTGCAATTAAATATATCCTAAAGTATCTTAAGGGTACTAAAGATAAGTTTTTTATATATGAAGGAAATGAACTACAAGTTAATGGGTATACGGTTTCAGATTTCCAATCGGATCCTGATGAAAGAAAGTCTATATCGGGATTCGTGTTTACCCTTAATTGAGATGTAATTTGTTGGAAAAGTTCCAAACAGGGGTCCACAGCTGATTCCACCACAGAGGTGGAATATATTACAGCTTCTGAAGCTACAAAAGAAGTTGTTTGGGTTAAAAACTTTATCACATAGTTGGGAGTTTTCTCAAGTATCGAGAATCTGATTCTGTTATATTGTGATAATAATGGAGCCATTGCGCAAGCAAAGGAACCGAGGGCGCATCATAAATCGAAGCATGTGGAACGAAAGAATCATATAATTTGAGAAATTGTGTCGCGATGGGACATTGTCGTATGCAAGGTCCCGAGTGAAGATAATGTAGCAGACTCGCTTACTAAGGACATTCCTCCCAAGTTGTTTCATAAAAAATGTGGAGTCAATGGGTATGAGATATAATCGATATCGGAACTAGAGAAAGTGAGAGAATTTATTATGATGGGTGCTCAGAGCGCCAATTTCTTTTGTATTTCCCTGTAAATATTTTTGTAAAAATTTTATTATGAATAAAATAAACTGTTTCTTTAATATAAATTCTTTTATTATATGGTAAAGACGTAATTAGTTATAATACTGTTGCAAAAGCGTCACAACTGACATTGAGTTGTATCATAACAGTTTCTAATCAAGGTTTACATTACTTGGTCAGTAAGTAACCCACGGAGACCGGTACATGTCGTATATTGAATCTTGAATTTCAATGGTTGATTCTCAATGAACCATGAGTCTCGGAGACTCGTATAGACATGTAGGTGTTTATATAAGATAAACATTGAATGACTCACCGAAGATTCTTGATGGATGGTACACCAACGTCAATAAGAATCTTTTTGGGTTGAGTAGCATAGTGATTCTTTGACTTGAGATACCACTCTGGATATATGAGATATCCTCCACAATTTGATGGTAGTGACATCACCGACCTATTTAGGTCAGGCCTCCGCCTGTTTGTTGGGTGTGGACCGATTCTCAGGATATCCTGTGTGTGTCAAGAAAGGATCTGTCAGTTCTATGTACAGAACATATGTATTCAATATTGGTTAGCGATCTGTTAAATTTATAGGGTCGTGGTACACTGTAGAAGTGAGTTCTAAATATTATTAAGAGATCGTTAATTAATACGTCGACGAGATTATACCTAAAGAGATTTGACGTTAATATCTATATCTCTAGTATAATCCAGAAACCCGTGACAAAGGGATTATACATATATAATGACGTCGACCTGTATAGTTCAGCGAGTTTATTTGTGGTCCTCATAATTTACAGGCAGGTAAATTATGGACACGAAATTGGATTTCGTGATGGATATGCCTGAACTTAGAGAGTCTCACATAATGAAATATACCCATAGAGCACTAGGGCAATAATTATAAATAATATTGATTATTTATAAATCGTTTAACGGTTAAACGAATAAATACATGCAAAAGGATTTTTCGGTCATTTCCTATTAATGTTTATTTGTATTTAATACTTGATTTTATTAAATACATATTAATTAATTTTCGAATATAATATTTGACATTTATTATAAATATATCTATTTTGATTATTTAATGTAAATATAATGCATATATATCTAGATATTTAATTTATTAATTATTTGATTATTTAATGGTTAAATAATTAAAATAGAAATATCTAATATAATGATTAAGTTAGGAAATGGATTAATATGATTGATTTAACTTGTTGTATTACATTTAAAGTTGTAGTGTACAATTGAACAAGTAAACTAATACTTATTTAATTAATAAAATTTGAAATAAAATTGAGATATTTTTCTTCAGGTTTCGACCAAAGGGGGGAGTATATTAAGTTTTTGTTTCATTTTTATTTCATTAGGTTAAGCCTCTAAATATTACAAAAGTGAGAGTTGAGAGAAAAACACAAGTGTTAAAGCTTTAACTTAAGAAAAACTTGGAAAATCAAGGTATTTTCATTCTTTCCTTTTGTAGAAAATTATTTTTATTGCTCTAGGCTACAACATGTGATGTGAATATGATTTTCTACTCTTTTTGTTTTGTGTTGAGATGCTTGGAAGCTTGAATGAAAGATATGCGCATGTATGAAATTAAAGTAAGCTTATAAATGATTATTAAGCACACTTTTGTCATTAGATGACTTAGTTGTCATTCTAGAATTGTTAGGCCACTCATTGATGACCTAGAATTGTTCTTGGATTATTTCAAAGTGGTGAGGCTTGATTGGTGTTATAGAAATTGGATTAAAGTGTGATATTGAATTAATTTTGATTAATTTGACTAATTGGAAAAATTAGGTTTTTGCCTAAACTAAAATTGAGACTTTTCATATATGTGATGTATTTTGATGTATATGAGATGTATGAATCATTTTGGTAGTGATTGGAAATCACCTAAACTTGTATTTGACAATTTAAGACTAAAATGATCAAAATCCAAAATATGGAGGGCTCTCGGCAATTAGCGAAAATTGGGGATTTTATGTATGACGTGTATTTTTGATGTATATGAGATGTATGAATCAATTTGGTCGTGATTGGAAATCACCTAAACTTGTATTTGACAACTTAGAACTAAAATGATCAAAATATAAAATTTTGGGGAGTTCTCGGTAATTTGTAGAAAATCT
The DNA here is from genome assembly GCA_019454045.1 of Zanthoxylum bungeanum. Classification (NCBI taxonomy): domain Eukaryota; kingdom Viridiplantae; phylum Streptophyta; class Magnoliopsida; order Sapindales; family Rutaceae; genus Zanthoxylum; species Zanthoxylum bungeanum. The sequence continues at coordinate 27,053 of SKCR01026554.1, forward strand.
GATTTTTGGGTAAAAATTATGTTTTTGAGTATTGAGTAATTATGATAAATAAATTTATTTTAATAACCCAAAAAAAATAAATGAAATCGAAAAAATTTGATTTTTCGTGTTCCGCTGCGTTACTCGATTATACCGTTAAAACCCCAACAATGCATTGCATGTTTTAAATTAAAATTTTTATTTTGATCCAAGCATGTTAATGAATTGATTGTCATAAATCTCCCATGATTAGGTGATTACTTTATTTTAAGTGATAGTATTAATAATGTCAGAGCATTATTGGATGGTCCGTCTTGTCAATATGGAGATGAATATGTTCTTACTACTTATGCCAAATACCGTCATTTTTATGAGGGTATAAGTGCTCAGAACTTATGTCACTTCGGTAAAATATTAGATGCAATGTGATGAGTTGACATAGTCACCAAATACCGTCATTATTGTGATGGTGAACTTATGAAGCTCATTAGTGCACATTGACAACTATACACCTCGAACACGTCTTAATCCAAGACCAACATTATTGTGAGGTTGGAGTAAATGTCATGGGATTTCCTCCCGTTATGAAATTTTGATTGTCAAATTTCTATTTTTCCGTTAAGGGAGATTAAGGAATTACGTAAAGTATTGGGGGACACTAATAGATTTAAAATCTATATTCGTATTAGTGTTTTTATATTGAAATGAAAAATATTCTGCTAGTGTTTAATTTTTATCTTATAGATGGCTGCCGCAAATCCATTAGCGTGACTTTGGGATTCTAATAAACTGAAAGGAGCCGAGAACTGTTTTGAATGGGAAATAAACATCTGCCTTGTCTTGGAGTCAGAAAAGTTGAGCTATGTGACGCTCAATACATTGTCTGTTGAAATTGATCTTGATTCCACTCATTAAGAACAATAGACTTTTGAAAAATGGAAGGATGATAACTTAAGAGTGAATCTTACATTTTAGGATCGATGGTTCCAGATTTGCTCAGACAATACATAGAGGTACCTGATGCTTGGAGCATTATGGGAACAGTCAATGAGTTGTTTGAAGCAAATCAAGAAATTAATATATATCAAAGATCTAAGGAATTATTCCACGCTACGCTCAAGAATGGAAGAGCGGTTAGCATTCATGTTTTGAACATGATAGACAAGATACGATATTTGGAGCTTTAGGGCATAATGATCGATGAACGACTAGGCCGAAATTTGATTCTATCTTCTTTGCCTGGTGATGAGCGGAAAATATATCAATATTTACCGCTCCTTTTACTTAATATTTTGTTTAGTTTCTCGGGTTTGATGAACATTTTTTATGTGTTTTAGTTTATTTTGCAGATAAAATAATGTTAAGACTCAATGGAATCATTTAGGACGAAATGTGGGTCAAATAAGGGCAAAAATTGGACTTGACATATTAATTTTGGAGATTGGAAACTTGAAAGGGCGTTCTAACGAAGTACAGTTTCGGAAATTCCAATTTTGCATAATTGTCGTATTTTGGGCATAACGTTTTACTCTGATATCGGATTAAGCTGAGTCAAGTTCCAGATTAAAGAAGACTCAAAGATCTACAACTTTGAAGAACAAAATAATTTCGAATTCTGAAGATTTCATGACTGAAATTGATGAAACATCTGTAAGTGTGTTATGCGTAATTATTAAAGTCATTTTCAAAGCAAATAAATAATAAATAAATAAAAAATAAAAATAATCAAACTTCCACCAAACATGATAGCAATTAGTGGAGGATTTGGTGGATCAATTAATAATGGATTTGGTGGAGTAATTAGTGGATCAATTAATAATGGATTTGGTGGAGCATTTGATAATGGATTTGGTGAAAGTAAAATTTTGCCTATAAATTCCAAGTCATTTCATTTGTAAATTAATACTTTCTTCTTTGAAATTCCTTATGAATAACTAAGAAAATTGTAACTTGTTTGTTTATTTACAGTTTTCAGTAATTAATTTCCGTTTTCGCACTTTCTTTTCTTTACTTTTCAGTTTTTACTTTCTACAATTTACTTTTACGCACAATACTTTCCTTTCTTTACTTTTTCAGTTTTTACTTTTACGCAATGAGGAGGTAACTCCCCCTTTGCTGGGGTAAAATGTAAATCTTTTATTATTGCTATTTAGATTAATCTCCCTTAATTATAATATAATAACTATTTAAAATCTGACTTAACGAGGATACCGCCATATTGGTCGGTCGGTTGGTAATTAATTATAAATTGGTTTTAACCTGACTAAACATGGATACCACCTGGTTGGTCGGTTGGTAATTAATTATTAATTTGATTTAATCAGGATACCGCCTATATGGCTGGTTGGTAATTATCACGTAAAGTTAATATATTATATTAAGGGAGATATCTAAAATAGTAGTAATAAAAGTGGATCATTTTACCTCAGCATTTTCTTTATTGTACTTTTACTTTATTTACTTTCAGCATTTACTTTCCAGTAATTTACTTTCCAGTAATTAATTTCCAGCATTTACTTTCCAGTAATTAATTTCCAGCATTTACTTTATGTCTTTTCTTTTATTTAAGTTTTTACTACCCGTAAATATGTGTCGTAACTAAGCCAGTTATCTGAGGTTGTGATGAAATCCAATATCACCGGTTTATAAGAGATTAAATTACAGTTTGGGTAATATAAAGGTTTATTTATTGAGCCTTAATCATAATGCTTTTTATTAACTGGCCACTAACAAAATTGAACTGGTAAACTTAAAATGAACTTGGAAAAGAGATTTTAGGTTAAAGACCTTAGACTCAATAGCCCACGATCTTCCTTGAGGATATATAACCCTTTAATAGATTTCCTTACAGGATATGAATATACCTGTAGGGCGGGGGTAGCCATAATTGGAACTTAATCTTAATGAATCCAGGTAATTTGGTTGACATAGACATATGGTTCAATTGGGTTATACTGGGTATTTGCGTCTGACCATCGACAGAGGTTTTCGCATGATTTAGTGTTTCAGGTTAGTAAACCGATATATTACACAGACATGAAATAACAACTTCATCTTTTAAAAAGATATTGGAAGGATTCACAACCCTGGATAGTTTTATAAATTTGAATTTTCTTCAATCTACTTTCAAGCAATTTTATTTACTTGTTTTAATTTTAAAGTCACCACTCAATCAAACAATCAATCCATTAGATATTTGTAAACATTTAACTTCATAAATTGATAACAAAAGGTTTTAAGTCCTCGTGGGATCGATACTTTTTATACTACTTGAATGATACGTGCGCTTACGTTATACGCGTGTGATTACGCCGGTCACCTGGTACTTATGCTGACTTTGTGTTAAATTTTTTTATGCATTCGATGCAAGCCGGTTATGAAGAACTTAATAACATATTACGCACGGTAGAATAAGATTTAAAGAAAGACAATAGCACATTGTACCTCCATGGTGGAACAAGCTCTTCAAAGGCTTCCAGAAAGTCGGAGAAAATCAAAATGGGAAAGAATAATATATCAAAGAAAATCTCCAAGAAGCACAAAGCTGCAAGACCACATGTAGCTCGTGATGCATGTCTATACTGCAAGAAGTCTGGACACTGGAAGAAAGATTACCCAACGATGAAAGGAAAGGCAGAACCCTCATGCAAGCTTTGTATTTTTCCTATTATAGACATCTCATTAGCCTTAGATGAAAATAGTGGATGGGTGTTAGATACCGACAGTCCCACTCATATTTGCAACTCCATGAAGGTCATGAGGGTTAAAAGAATGTTGAACAAATGGGTAGATCCATCTTAGTGTTGGGAATGACGAGACATTGGATGTCAAAGCTATAGGAACAGTTGTTCTAGATATCCATAATGGATGTAAATTATTTTTACATGATTGTTATTATGTACCATCTCTTGTCAGACAGATAATATCATTACCGATATTAGATAAAGAGGGATATAAAATAAATATAAAATATGATATTTTATGTTTATATGATAAAGATAATTATTTGATATGTGATCATTCTTTATCTAACAGTCATTATATTTTGAAAACATATCGAGATATAGAGGAAAATACAAGTAAAATATCTGAATTAAATAATAATTAATTTTGGCATATGAGATTGGGCCACATATGCATTAGACATCTATCACAATTAGTTAAGGATGGTTTGATTGAAGATCTTACTTTAGATCATTATCTAATTTGTGAGTCATGATCTAAGAGAAAATGACAAAAGCCTTATTTCTTGGTGTTGGACACCGTGCTGAAGATTTATTGGAGCTAATACACAATTATGTATGTGGTCCATTAAATCATGTCGCTCATGATGGTTCATTAATTGGGATTTATGTCCTAGAGCTTCATGTATTGTAAACGGAATTGATTGTTGTAATAATAATAAATGCATTATTCATTTATCAAAGTTGTTTGATTTATATTGCATATTGTCCAATTGTCTTGTTTACCTTGATTACTCTTGTATTTTCAGACTTAGTGTTTGTTTGATGCACGAGAGGATTTAAGTCTGAATTTAGTAATCTAAATAGTCCATAGAGAGCAAAAAATATATGATACTTTGTTTGTGGTTTATCTATAATTGTGGTCCATTCTATACTTGTATGACGAACTTGATCCGAGATCGTTCATGTAGTGACATTGGAATGGAGGCACCTTGTATGATGAGATCATATAGGACTAGACTCGGATAAACATGAATTTCTTATAATATCTGTTAACCGAAGAAATTCATTTTATCTAATAGATGGTCATATATGGATTCGATCTTAATCCTGAGTGTATTACGAACTCGTTCATGACAGGCTATGTCCTTTGATTTACTATGGTGAGGTTGGTGTTGCATTCTCGACCAATAACTACGTATTCTATGGATATGGTTTGGTGTGTAGCTGGGAACGTTTTACATAGATATGGAATTCACTCATTTTTACGAGAAACAGAAGAATATCTATTTAAAGAGTTGATTCGGGACTTGAAAAATTGAGCGCTCAACTTTTCTATTACGAATAGAAAGTTTTATATTCATAATTATTATGAATTAATTGTTCATTATAGAATCAATGGTGCTTAAGAGACAAAATATTTAGAGGAGTTTAACGGACTTATGACCCGACTCTATTTATGAGATATTTGTGAAGGGCTATATCCATATGTAATGACTATATCGATGGACACCGAAGTTGTTCGGCTTATTTTCCATCTACGGTAATGAGAGTTCAACTTCGAGTTTTTTGTGGAATAATACGAAGTTAATAATTCGTAATATTTGATTAAAAGAGTTTAATTAATATTTCAGGATTATTGGAGCTCGAAATCGTAGGTCCATTTGGTCCCCGTGCTAGCTCGATTAACTGTAGCAAACCTAATATAATTAGATTGTCTAATAATATGCTCACAATATATTTATATATTATTAATGAGATTAATAATATTTTTGTCACAAATGAAAACTATGTTAAATTAGTTTAACTTAATGTTTTCTAGAATTTTTTGATTATGAGATAATCAAATCATGATTATGAGATAATCATGTTAGTAATAATTATGAGATAATTATTACATCACAATTAAGCTTATGACATCATTATTAAGATAATGATTTTTATATTGTCTTGGAGACAAAACTCAATGGCTTGTCATGCTCTCCAATAATTTATCTCTAAGATTAGGTATGACCTAATTGCTTTTATTAGTCCATTTCACATGTCTTTGGATGGCACTTCATTCCTTTGTGTTGGCCATCACCATTCAATGACATGTGAAGGATTTGTGATAAGAATAATTATTTTTGGAAGAGAATATTATATCTACCATCTCCACTCAATATTAGGGTGATCATTTTGAGAGAATTCAAGCTTTCACACAATAGTTGTGTGAGAGTTAGAGAGAAATAATTATTTTCTCAAGTGTTGAGAAGAAAAAGAAAGAATAGTGAATTAGATACTTGATCTTCTTCATCATATATTTCAATGGCCAAAAACCTTTTATGACAATACAACTTCATTCTCTAAATTGTTTAGAGTTTGATTTTATACTTCTCTAAAAAGTTTAGAGTTGATCTTTGTGAGTGAAGCTCACACTTCGGTTTGTTGGTTTCGAGTCATAGTTCGAAAGATCGGGTGGTTGATCCAAGCATTGGACATCAAAGGAAATTCATCTACATCAAAGAAGCAAAATCCATTCTCCAAGAGTTGGAGGATTTCGGCTACAATAATGGGAGAAGGCAAAGAAAATTTTAAAGGTCCATACCGGAGTCTGTGCCCACATTAGCAACTTCTGTTGCGCTAAGGAAAGTCATTTCCTACATCAATATACTTCGTGACTTTCACAGTTGTTAAGTCTAGATATGGATATGTCATTTGATGAGATATAAATCGGAAACATTTGAAAAATTCAAAATATTCTGAAACGAGATAGAAAAATTAACTGGAAAATTCATCAAGTGTCTTCGATCAGATCGAGATGGTGAATTCACGAGCGATGAATTCAGAGGTTATTTAAGGGAGAATGAGATTCTCGCCCAATATAGCCCATCAGGAACTCCTCAACACAATGGTGTGTCTGAACACAGAAATCGTACTTTATTGGATATGGTACGATCTATGATGAGCTATACAAATCTTCCATATTATCTTTGGGGTTACATTTTACTTACTGCTGCCCACATATTTAACAGAGTTCCATCAAAACCTGTTTCTATGACCTTATATCATATATGGTTTGGTATAAATCCAAGTCTTAGATATTTAAAAATTTGGGGTTTTCCTGCATACGTTAAAGTTATGCGGCGGGATAAACTAGCACCCATGGGGTATAAATATATGTTCGTTGGATATCATGAAAATTCCATGGGATATCAATCCTACGATTCTGAGCAACGAAATGTATTTGTTGCTTGTTTTCCCACATTTCTTGAAAATGAATTTTTGAGAGAAAGTTAGAATTGTAGAAAGATTTAACTCGATGAGTTTGATCCCAACATTAAGGAACCTGAGATGGAATCGGAGATCCAATTAGGTGAAGAATCTACAACACCAGTTCTATGTAAGTCGAATAGAATATCAAGGTCTTATGAAAGACTATTTTAACGTCTGATGCGAGCCTCGATGATCTTATATTGGAGGAAACGGACCTGACTACGTATAAAGAGGTGATATTAGATATCGATTCGGGAAAATGGCCGGAAGCCATGAAATCCGAAATGGATTCTATGCAAGACAATCAAGTCTGAGACTTAGTTGAACTTCATGAATGAGTTAAACTTATTGATTATAAATGAGTTTATAAAAGGAAGCGAGAGCCCGATAGAAATGTGGAAACCTTTAAGGCTCGACTGGTAGCGAAAGGTTACACTCAACGTCCGGGGATTGACTATGAGTAAATTTTTCACCAGTACCCATACTAAAATCCATTATGATTATTTTAGTCATTGTTGCATATCATGACAATGAGCTATGACATATGGATGTGAATACCGCTTTCCTAAATGGATTCCTCGAGGAGGATATCTATATGGAACAACCTAAGGGTTTCGTATCCAATGAGACTTCAAACTTGGTTTGTAAGCTCCAAAAGTCTATTTATGGACTTAAACATGCATCTTGAAGCTGGAATCGTCATTTTGATGAGATAATTAGATTATCTGGATTCATCATAAATGAGGAAGAACCATATGTTTATAAGAAAGTTAGTGAGAGCATGATAGTATTCCTTATTTTGTATGTAGACGATATCATTATCATTGGGAATGATATAGGATTGATGCAAAGTGAGAAAGTCTACCTTTGCAAGAACTTCTCCATGAAAGACATGGGTGAAGCTTCCTATATACTGGGTATAAGGCTCTATCGGGATAGAGTTAGAAAGCTTATATGGTTTTCGCAATCCACATACATAGATAAAATATTATAAAGGTACGATTTTACTAACTGCAAGGCAGTAAATGTACATTTTCAATACGATATACATCTTTCGAATAAAATGACACATCAGGCTGAGGAATAGAGAGTAAGAATGTCTAAATTGACATATGCTTCTTGAATTGGAAGCATTATGTATGCTATGCTATGTACAAGACCTGATATCATTTTTGGCATTAGTGTCACTAGCCGATATCAATCTGATCCGGGTAATGATTATTGGACAATCGTGAGCTATAAGTTTCTCATATATGGAGAAGATGAGCTATAAGTTCAGGGTTATCCATAGAGATCCAGATGATAGAAAGTCTGCATCTGGATACATATTTACCCTTAATGACGGTGCATTTAGTTGGCGATGTTCAAAGAAAAGCTCAACAGCTGATTCAACCACTGAGGCGGAATTTATAGCAGCTTCAGAAGCTGCTAAAGAAGTTGTTTGGATTATAAATTTTATCACAAAACTTTACATTGTTCCTAGTATTACGGATTCGATCCCACTGTACTGTGATGATAGCGGAGCCATTACATAGGCTAATGAGCCGAGAGCACATTCCAAGTCTAAACACGTGGAAAGAGAATATCGCGTGATTAGAGAGATCATTGAAAGAAAATACATAGTGGTCTTAAAGGTTCAATGACAAGACAACATAGCAGACCCGCTTACAAAGACCTTACCTCCTAAATTATTCGATGAATAAGTGGAGGAGATGAGACTTCGGTTCAATCCAGATTGGAACTAAGCAAGTGAGAGTTTGTTAGAGTTAGGGTTTGGAGCGCCAATCCGAATAATGTACTGTACATTATATTTTATTATTTATTAATAAAATAACTATATTTTCATTTCAAACCTTATTAATAGCAAAGTCATTATGCATATTAAATTGATATATAAATATCCTAAGAATGACATTGATCTTAGAATAATCATGTAGTAATACTAGACTTTGGGTGGTTCGACATTGGGATAGTATTATGATGAGTGGTAAATAGATCACTATTTTCCACTCATTTGACTTAATATTTTGTATAGTTTTTTGAGTTTTGTGAATATTTTGATGTGTTTGTGTGTTATTTTGTAGATAAATAAAATAACAGGACTCTCTGGATCAATTCGGAGCCAAAACAATAAAAAAACGGACAAAAATGTAAATTTCCTGCTAAAATGCGTCGTTTGCTAAAATACGCCGTGCTAAAATGTGCCATCTGCTAACGTGCGCCGGAGACTGCTAACATGCGTTGGACACGTGGACTAATCAGAGAAGTTTTGCTATCATGCACTGCCACGTGTCAACATCACAACCAATCTGCTAACATACATCGTGATACGTGTCATCATCATGTGCTGCCGACAATACACGTGCCACATGTCATCATCCAAATAGACTGCATCAACCACGTGCCACGTGTCAGACACGTCACCAGCAGCGAATCACCTTTCGTCACGTGTCAAAATTTCATTGGACCACATCAACCGCGTGCCACGTCTCAAAATTCTATTGGACCAACGGATTACGTGTGCCACATCAGTAGACAATAGTGCAAATCGTGTTCTACCGTGTTGACAGCTCAGGCGTCGCGACGCGCAGACCTTTACGCGTCGCGACGCATTAAACAATTTTTTTTTATATAAATAGAGGTCGAAATTTCATTTGTAATTCAGACTTTCTTCTGAGGAATTCCTTAAGAATACTAAGAAGATTGTATCTTGCTTATTTATTTACAATTTTCTGTAATTAATTTTATTTATTTTTCGCAATAGCACTTTCTTTTCTTTACTTTTCAGTCTTTTACTATTCAGCATGAGTAGGTAATTATATTCTGCTGGGGTGAAATGTAAGCTTTTATTAATAATATTTAGATTAATCTCCCTTAATTATAATATATAAATTATTTAAAACTTGACTTAATGGGATACCGCCTTTATGGTCGGTTGGACTTTAATTGAATTGGTTTTAACCTGACTAAACATGGATACCGCTAGTATGGTCGATTGGAATTAATTATAAATTTGCCTTAATCAGGATACCGCCTATATGGTCGTTTGGTAATTAATTTGACTTAATCAGGATACCGCCTATATGGTCGGTTGGTAATATCACGCAAAGTTAATATATTATATTAAAGGAAATATCTAAAATAGAAGTAATAAAAGTGGATCCTCTAACCCCCAATATTTTTTTTATTGTACTTTTCCCTTTTTAATTTCCAGTATTTACATTATTTAATTTCAGCGTTTATTTTCCAGCATTTACTTTATGTCATTTACTTTATTTAAGCTTTTACTAGTCTTAGATATGTGTAGTAACTAAACCTGTTATCTGGGGTTGTGATGAATTCCAATATCACTAGTTTATAAGGGGTTATTTTATAGTTTGGGTAATATAAATGTTTATTTATTGAGCTTTAGTCTTAATGCTTCTTGTTAACTGGCCATTAATAAGATTGATATGGTAAACTTAAAATGAACTTGGAAAATGGATTTTAGGTTTAAGCCTTAGACTCAATAGCCCACGATCTTCTTTGAGGATAGATAACCCTTTAATAGATTTCCTTACAGGATAGGAATATACCTGTTGGGCGGGGGTAGCCATAATTGGAACTTAATCTTAATGAATTCAGATAACTTGGTTGACATAGGAATATGATTAACTGGATTATTCTGGGTATTTGTATCTGACCATCAGAAGAGGCTTTTGCATAAATTCGTGTTCCAGGCTAATAAACCAATATAGTGCGCAAACGTAAAATAACCACTTCATCTTTAAAAAGATATTGGAAAGATTCACAACCCTAGATAGTTTCTTAATATTGAATTTTCCCTTAAATTACTTTCGTATTGTTTTATTTATTCGTCTTTAGTTTAAAGTCATCATCCAATCAAACAACCAATCCATTAGATACTTGTAAAAAATTGGCTTCATAAATTAATAGCTTAGGTATTAAGTCCTTGAGGGATCGATACATTTATACTACTTGCGTTATACGTGTGTGATTACGCCGGTTAAGTTTTTGGCGCCGTTGCCGGGGACTTATTTATCTTTCACTATTAATTTTGGGGTTAGATATCGTTACTTGTATCTAATTTCGTTTTACTTATTGTTTTTGTTTTCTTGTGTTTCAGGTTCTCGGACACTACATGAGACGAACCAGAAGCTTTGAAATCCGTCCGTTTGACCCAGAAATTGAAAGAACCATCAGACAGTTGAGAAGGGAAAGGTGAGAAGGCCAAGAAGCACTAATCAACATGGAACCTGAACCTTTGAAAGTTGCACCACCAATTCTCATTCGAGACAGAACTATTCCGGTGGTTGACGGCTTCATTTCATGTATTGTACTTCCTCCCTTACCAGCAAATGCGTGTGACATCAAAACATGCATTCAGATGATTCAACAGTCAGTTCAGTTTGGGGGGAATGCAACTGAAGATCCTAATGCCCATATCAGCAACTTCCTGGAAGTTTGTGGCACTTTCAACTATAACCGAGCAGCTGAAGCAGTAATAAGACTGCGTGTTTTCCCCTATTCCTTGAAAAACAGAGCTAAGGCTTGGCTATATTCACTACCAGCAGGTTCCATCACAACTTGGAACACTCTAGCTACAAAATTCCTTGCAAAGTACTTTCCACCAGCCAGAACTGCAAAGCTAAGGAATGACATCATATCCTTTGTGCAACATGACTCAGAATCCCTCTACGAAGCTTGGGAAAGGTACAAGGATTTGCTCAGAAAAATGTCCTCATCGTGAGATTGCAAAGTGGCTACAAGTCTAAACCTTCTATAATGGACTTTCTGGAATAATGAGAACCATAATTGATGCTGCAGATAGAAGAGCTTTAATGGCAAAATGAAATATCAGGCCTGTGATTTAATTGAAGAAATGACCAATAACAATTCATTGTGGCCAACAGAAATGAGCATGATCCAACGAATCGCAGAAATTTATGAAGTTGGAGCCAACACAGCAGTAAATGCCAAGCTGGATCAGATATATAAATTCATGGAAACTCTTAGCAGCAAGGCAATACTGGATCCATAAGTTCACCATATGGAGGAGCACCAGCGACAAACCAACACGAAGAGACGTTGAATTATGTCAACAATTTCAACAGACATGGGAACAAACCATATTCCAACACCTACAACCCAGATTGGAGGAATCATCCCAATTTCGCATTGAGCAACAATTAGAGGCAAAAGAACTATCCACCACCGGATTCCAACAGTGGAACAAAGGCCAAAAGCATGAAAAAGAACCAGGAATAGTAGAAGTGCTAGCTCAGTTAAAAAAATATGAAACTATCTTTCAAAGTCAATCAACTTCTATAAAGGAAATGGAAAATCAAATTGGACAACTGGTGACCGGCGTAATCACACGCGTATAACGCAAGCGCACGTATCGTTCAAGTAGTATAAAAGTATCGATCCCACGAGGACTTAATTGTTTGACAATTATGACCCATAGCATCACTATTTGTATAGATCATGGTGTTGTTGTACAAATTAACTATGTGACAAATGAGATTGCACTCTTATCATTTGTGATTAGATCACCTAGATGTATAAATGATGAGATGTCCCTATGATTTGTTCCTGGACGGAGAATGATATGAGACAGTATCAGTCCACGTATGATAAATCATTAAATATCCCTAGTCAGAGTATTATCGAGATTGGACATCGATAAATACGTAAAAGACTGGTATTACACTTGTGCGCGTTGTGAGGGTACAACGGCATAGTTCTCATATATTTGGGTATATGATACTCATGCAAGTGTAATAGGAGGTTGTGTTTTACCGATGGTACGAGAAACAGCTTCGCTCTGGATAGACCCCCTCGGAATTCCATTGGTAGTATGACTATGTGTCTATGGAAGTCCGAAATCAGGGTAGGTGTATTTGGTCTTAACCTGAGACTTGCATCGCTAATACTTGCGACAATCAATATACTTTGGTTGCGGTCGTCCAGGGCTTTAACAGGTTCTGTGTACGCCAATACTGGGTATATTGAGAATCTTAGTGTGTTGGGTGTGATGTCAATACGGAAGTGTCACTCCATTCATATGGAGATTATGGTCACGTAGGATACGGTACTAGTACTCTTAAGTACTGCAGTCATCGGGATAAAATGACAAGGTCATGTTTATCCGATTATAGAGACTAGTTACCAGACATCCGACATGTGTTTCGTACGGGGCAGACATAATTCCAGCCCCAGGCCTAGCACGTGATCATCCGATACTGGACAGAAATACGCAATACTACGTATACTACACCTGATATAGATCCTTTATTCCTGTAAGGATATTTCCGGAGAATTGGGTAGGCATGTCGCTTTACTAGAGGCCAACCTTGTCTTGTAAATTAGTAAAACGTAGTACTTGGTACTTACGTGTTCGGATAGTCCGACGACCGAATTTACTGCCAACATATCCGGGGATCTCATGGGTCACTTCCCAAAGATTCACTGATGACGTATGACTCGCACTCTTAATTAATTTGGGATTAATTAGGAGAGAGAGAAAATTAATTTGGGATTAATTGCGGAGATATTTTATCTGGGATAGAATATCAATTAAATAGAGATAACGATTAATTTGGAATTAATCGACAAATTAATATATTCGATATATTAAACGAAATTTGATTTCGACGCGGAATTAAAATTAGATTTTAATTCGGGCGAACGAGTTAATTTAGAATTAATTCGTAAGAGACGTGAATAGTGATTTCGCTAGGCGTAATCATTTAATTACGATGCAACGGAAAATTCATTAATTTGGAATTAGCAAACCCAAGCCCGAGATTATTTGCGAGCGCATTCGCATTTCGAATTCGAGTGCGGCACTCAAGTCAAATCAAGCGTCAAATCGCTAGTCACATCTAACGTCACATCAAGCGTCAAATCATGTCACTTTGAGTGATGTGACCATTGATTGATTGATTGATGTGAGTTGATGTTTGAGTGTTTGACACTCAAATGTGATGGTTGATGTGAATTGTTGTATCAATTAAAAGGCTATTTACCTTTATTTGATATAGGTATTTGACTTTTAATTATTTTTGGTATTAGATACACATTTGGTAATACAACACACACAACTTCTTCTCTCTATTTTATCTCCTCTCTCACACGCCCATGGAGGCAAATTGTTCACTGGTTTTCTGTCAAAAACCAAGAGCAATGGGAAGCTTGAGTGTGTGATTTTTGTGGCAAAAATCACAAGAGCTAGCACTCCGAGAGACATGCGAAGGTGATAGGGAAGTCCACCCATGAGCCGGGAACCATTTGACGAAGCTTGGAGCTTGACGAAGGACCACCATTGACGCCAAAACAGTGAGCATGGAGCAGTCCACTATCGAGCAGTCCTTGTGAGCAGAAATGGATTTTTGTTCGTCAAAGCATCGCTCAACGATCGATGTGAGTATTCTGCAACTTCTCAATTTTTATTCACACATGTTTTCATGCTTATTATTGATCTTGGGACCTTAATAGAAACCAACATTAATACCCAAGCTATTAATTTATGAAGCCAAATTATTACAAGTATCTAATGGATTGGTTGTGTCATTGGATGGTGACTTTAAACTTAAAACGAGTAAATAAAATTGCACGAAAGTAAATTGATGAAAATTCAATATTATGAGACTATCCAAGGTTGTGAATCCTTCCAATATCTTTAAAAGATGAAGTGGTTATCTTACGTTTGTGCAATATATTGGTTTATTAACCAGGAAAACAAAAATATTTAAAAGCCTCTTCCGATGGTCAGATACAAATATCTAGTATAACCCAATTAATCATATTCTTATGTCAACCAAGTTACGTGAATTCATTAAGATTAAGTTCCAATTATGGCTACCCCCGCCCGACAGGTATATTCCTATCCTGTAAGGAAATCTATTAAAGAGTTATCTATCATCAATGAAGATCGTGGGTTATTGAGTCTAAGGTTTAAACCTAAAATTCATTTTCCAAGTTTATTTTAAGTTTACCAGATCAATCTTATTAATGGCCAGTTAACAAGAAGCATAAGACTAAGACTCAATAAATAAACCTTTATATTACCCAAGCCGTAAAATAACCCCTTTTAAACCAGTGATATTGGAAATCATCACAACCCCATATAACGGGCTTAGTTACAACACATATCTAAGGCTAGTAAAAGCTTAAATAAAATAAAAGACATAAAGTAAAAGCTTGAAATAAAAAACGTAAATAAAACAATAAAGAAAATGCTGGGGTTAGAGGATCCACTTTTAATATTTCAAAATTAAAATCTCCCTCATTTTCAATGTTTACCGATTAATTAATTATATTTAACTAGACCATCAAGGCAGTAATTTCACTTGTCTCAATTAAATCCAACCGACCATATAGGCGGTAACAAGATTATTATCTAAACCGACCATATAGGAGGAAACTAAGTCTGAAATGTAAAACCGACCATATAGGCGGTAAATAAGGATGTCACCTAAACAGACCATATAGGCGGTAACTAATTAATCCAAATTTTAATTAAAATAAGGAAGATTAATCTAATTTATTATATTAAAAGACTCACATTTTCATCCCTGCAGAATGAGATTACCTGCTCATGCTGTAAATGAAAACACACAAAATTTTATTAATTAAATAAAAAGAAAATACAAGAAAACTTAAATAAATACACAAGACACTTTCCTTTAGGTTTTCATGGAGAAATTCTTCCAAAGAAAACATGAAAAATTTACAAAGTTTAGTTTGGTATTTATAGGCAAATCTAAAGGCTTCCACCAATTTCTCCACCAAACATGACACCAAATATGGTACCAAACTTGGCACCAAATCCTCTACCAAACATGGAAGTTTGACAAAAAAAAATTTATTATTTTTTTTTTATTTTGAAAATGACTTAAATAATTACACATAACATACTTCCAAATATTTTATCAATTTCGGTCATGGAACCTTTAGAATTCGAAATTATTATGAACTTCAAAGTTGTAGATCTTTGAGTCTTCTTTAATTTGGAACTTAAATCACCTCAATCCGATATCGGAGTAAAAAGGTATGTCCAAAATACAACAATTGTGCAAAGTTGGAATTTCCAAAATTGTACTTCATTAGAACACCATTTCAAGTTTCCAATCTCCAAAATCCAAATGCCAAGTCCAGTTTTCACCCTTATCTGTTCCACATTTCATCCTAAATGATTCCATTGAGTACCAATTTTATTTTATCTGCAAAATAAACTAAAATACATCAAAACGTTTATCAAACCCGAGAAACTAAACAAAATATAGGTAAAAGGGCGGTAAATATTGTTATATTTTCCGCTCATCACACTCCCAAACCTAACATTTTGTTATTCCTCGAGCAAAACAACAAATAAAATACAATAAACAATTACAATTAAACTAAGCCACTTTCGTAGGGATCACGGTCGCATTTATCATATGCAATAAGCCTTTAAACCTCTAGGTGTCCCTAGCGGACGAGTTGTAGTCTCATGAGGGCTTACAGTGACGATACCCACAAACGTCAATCTAATGCACACAAAAGCAAAAATATAAGAGAAAAGAGAATAAAGAAGTTAGTGACTAAACAAGTGAAACTTCTTATCCAAGTTAATAGTTGTCTTCTTTCTTTTTAAATTACCAAATAAGTAAATTCTCCGATTTTTTACCATTCTTCATATACACAACCAACAGGGTATTAATCAAATCATTGTACTCATAATATCATAAGTGTAGTTGAAAAGAGAGTAATATTTTTGTCCTAAAGTTATATCAGAATTCACACCTTTTTAGCAATGGATTTTTTTTCTTTTTTTTTCTTTTTTTTCTTTTTTTTTTACATAAAATAAAGAAATCAACATCTTCAATCCATGTAACGAGCTTTGGGCTAGTGACTCCCAAACCAGTTGGCTTTAGGGCACTAGGTGTTAAGACATCCCTACGGACTTAATGACTCGGATCTCAGACGTTTTTTTATTTTATTTTTTATAACATCTTTGATCCATGTAGCGAGCTTTGGGCCAGTGACTCCGAAGCCAGTTGGCTTTAGGGCACTATGTGTTAAAACACCCCTATAGACTTAATGACTCGGATCTCAGACCTTTTTTTTCCTTTTTTTTATATTCCATTACTTTTTAGATGCTTCCTCCAATTAAACTAGAGCACTGAATATTACAAAATTTTCAAATACATCTCATGGTTGTATGTTACCATGCATGTTGATAATACCTGTCAACTGAACATATGAACATCCAATTTAGTCAGTATTATGGAGAATTCACAATTAAATAATTCAAAAGGAAATAAAAAAAATTAACTTATTACGAAATAGGTTGAGATACGTCTCAGGAGTGTAAATTCCTTACACAGCTATCTCACACCATTTTCACCTGATTAATCAAATTAAAAACACAAAAATAAAATATATATATTTTTAAAATTTTTAATTTTTTTTGAAAATTTTTGACTAAAAATAACACAATAAAAACAAGATACTAGTCAACTATTCTCCTCCCTCAAACCTAAATGAGACATTGTCCCAAATGTCTTAAAAAGTAGAAGATGAGTTTAGAAGATTGACCGGCGTAATCACACGCGTATAACGCAAGCGCACGTATCGTTCAAGTAGTATAAAAAGTATCGATCCCACGAGGACTTAATACCTAATCTATTAATTTTATGAGGTCAAATGATTACTAGTATCTAACAGGTTGATTGATTGATTTGAAATGGTGATGATTTTAAACTTAAAAACAAGTAAATTAAATTACTCAAAATTAAATTAAATAGAATTCAATATTAAGAAACTATCCAGGGTTGTGAATCTTTCTAATATCTTTTAAAATATGAAGTGGTTATTTCATGTTTGTGTAATATATCGGTTTACTAACCTAGAATACGAAATTATGCAAAAGCCTCTGTCGATGGTCAGATGTAAATACCCAGTATAACCCAATTGAATCATATGTCTATGTCAACCAAATTACCTGGATTCATTAAGATTAAGTTCCAATTGTGGCTACCCCCCGCCCGACAGATATATGTTTATCCTGTAAGGAAATCTATTAAAGGGTCATCTATCCTCAAGGAAGATCGTGGGCTACTAAATCTAAGGCTGAAAACCTAAAATTCATTTGTCAAGTTTATTTTAGATTTACCAGATCAATCTTATTAATGGCCAGTTAACATGACGCAATAAGCTTAAGACTTAATAAGCAAACCTTTAAATTACCAAAACTATAAAATAACCCCTTATAAACTGGTGATATTGGAATTCATCACAACCCCAGATAACTAACTTAGTTACGACACATAACTGGGGCTAGTAAAAACTTAAAAATAAAAGACATAAAGTAAAATGCTGAAAAGTAAATATAGTAAAGTAAATGTTGAAAAGTAAAATTATAATAATTGAAATGTTAGGGTTAAATGATCTACTTTTACCACTACTATTTTAGATATCTCCCTTAATATAATATATTAACTTGTGATAACATTACCAACCAGCCATATAGGCGGTAACCTGATTAAGTCAAATTAAGTCCGACCTGCAATAAAGACGGTATCAATATTTGTCCATAAACCAGCCATATAGGCGGTAAATTACCAACCGACCAACCAGACGGTATCCTTGCTTAGTCAAATTAAAACCAGTTTATAATTGATTACCAACAGACCAATATAGCGGTATCATTGTTAAGTCAAATTTTAAATAGTTAAATATTATAATTAAGGGAGATTAATCAAAATAGCAGTAATAAAAGTTTTACCTTTCACTCTAGCAGGGGGAAGTTACCTCCTCATAGCTGAATAATAAAAACTGAAAAAGTAAAGAAAGTAAATTACTATTACAGAAAGTAAATAAAAATTAATTACAAAACTGATATTAAAAGAAAACTAGATACAAAGTCCTTATTTATTCAGAGAATTACAGAGAGGAAGGTACATCTGAAACTGAAATCTCGAGCTGAATTTATAGGCGTCGATAGGCTCTCCGCATCACGATGCGCAAGGATCCTTGAGCGTCGCGATGCGACATGTGTCATATTATGATTAGTCCGCCGAGATTCTTATCCGATGACGTGGCATTTGGATGATTAATTCAATAATTGAACTGACGTGGCAGTGATGTGGCGATGATGTGGCAATGATATGGCGACACGTGGCGATAGTGATTGTCAGCACCTTAGGATGATGACACGTGGCACGATGCGCATTAGCATGATCTGCTGTGATGTTGACATGTGGCATGGTGCACGTTAGCAGATTTGATGCATGTTAGCAAAGTCAAACTTCTCAGATTCTGACACGTGTCACCAGCGCATGTTAGCATTTAGGCGGCGTACGTTAGACGTCGTGACGCGGGAAGCGCGTCGCGACGCGCCAAATGATGATTTTGCCATTTTTTTGTTTTTCACTGTTTTGGCCCCAAATCACCTCCAGAGAGTCCTAAAACTTTATTTATCTATAAAATATCACAAAACACATCAAAATATTCACAAAACTCAAGAAACTATATAAAATATTAGGTCAAATGAGTGGGAAATTGTGATACATTTACCACTCATCAAAGATATTACCTAGTTAGCTGAAATTATCGAATAAGTAAACTCTCCGATTATATTTACCATTCTCCATATACACAGCCAAAAAAATATTAAACAACTCATTTTCGCCACAACAGTCACAATTGCAGTTGAGAAGAGAGTAATATTTTTGTTCTAAAGTTTTATCAGAATTCACACATTTTTTCAGCAATGGAATAATTTTTTTGATTTTTTTGATTTTTTCTTTCTTTTTGATTTTTTTTATTTATATACAATATATTCCATCTATGTAGCGAGCTTTGGGCCAGTGACTCCCAACTCCCAAACCAGTTGGCTTTAGGGCACTAGGTGTTAAGACACCCCTACGGACTAATTACTCAAACTTCATATATATATATATATATATATATATATTTGCAGCATCTTTCGATCCATGTAGCGCGTGTTGGGCCAGTGACTCCCAAACCAGTTGGCTTTAGGGCACTAGGTGTTAAAACACCCTTACAGACTTAATAACTCGGATCTCAGATTTTTTTTTTTACTCCATTGCTTTTTGAGATGTTTTCTCCAATTAAACTAAATCACTGAATATTACAAACTTTTCAATTACAGCTTATGTCTGTATGTTACCATGCATGTTGATAATATCTGCCAACTGAGCATATGAAGATTCATTTTAGTCAGTTTTATGGAGAATTTACAAATTAAATAATTCAAAAGGAAATAAACAAAAAATTAACTTGTTTCGAAAATGGGTTGAAATACGTATCAGAAGTAGGAACTCCTTACACAACTATTTCTCACCAATTTCACCAGACTAATTAAATTAAAAACACAAAAACATAAATTTTTTTTTTTTTTTTTTTGTAAAAATTTTCAATTTTTTTTGTATTTTTCAAAAACTTTTGGACTAAAATAACACAATAAAAATAAGATACTATTAACTATTCCCCTCCTCCAAACCTAAATAAGACATTGTCCCCAATGTCTTAAACAGTAGAAGAATAGTTTAGAAGATAGTACCTGGTTAGCTGAAATTCTACATGAAAATTAAAGGTTAAGATCCAGATTTATCCGACGCTTCTTACCACGATCATTTTCGGACCAATTTATTTTTGAAATGATACGGTCAATTTGTAGTTCAAAAGCTAAGATTTGGTCAATTAGATTCGGAGCAGTTCTGGCAGTAAAGAGGAGTTTTTTCATAGGTTTTGTCACGAACCCATTTCTCCAGGCATCATCAAGAAATACACAAAGAAAATCATAAAATCCCTCAACGTTAAACAACCCAATCGGTTTCTGGTGTATGTTCAAGTTCGCCCAAGATAACACTGTAAAAATTTCCTCCATTGTACCCAAGCCACCTGGCAAAGCAATAAAAGCATCAGCACGGTTAATCATTTCTACTAGTCGTTCAAACATACCTGGCACAATTAGTTCTTCTCCGTTTGATGGTCCAATAAGATTTGCTTCCGCCAAGGGTTTTGGGATGATTCCCAAGACTTGATTGCCTTCTTCCTGTACAGCTTTTGAAACGATCCTCATAAGTCCAAGATTGCCACCGCCATATACTAAGTGCATATTCCTTGTAGCTTAGACTCGACCCAATTCATGTGCTGCTGTTACGTATTATGGTTTAACATCAACACTAGTACCGCAAAACACACATATGTTTTCAACTCGTATTCTTGATGTAGCTTCCATATTTTACTCTGGATGTCTTCAAAAGTGCAATGATGAGTTGAATTTATAACACCTGAAAATGGTGAGTAAAAATAATAGCACTAGTACCAACCAAATGACAATTATTAGTTAACAGTAAAATAAATCATGATAATCAAAAAGGTCTAGATCCTGTCGGAGAAAATAAAAGAAAACAACAAAACAAATCACAATTATTAGGAAAAGACAAATAGATATAATATGTACAAGAAAAGTAATGGCTTGATTGACGTCTATACGTCAGGGACAAGCTTCTCATCCAATTTTCGTATAAATTGGCAAAAATGGTCTTTTTGAGTCAGATTCCCGAGACTTAACTGTTGTCTTTCCTTTTGGAATTGTGCATATAACACACGATTTTCATGATCCACCGAGATGCGTCTCAAGAGTTTTAGATATGTCATCCAAAGACTCATTACTCAAGCCATC
Source organism: Zanthoxylum bungeanum (assembly GCA_019454045.1). Lineage (NCBI taxonomy): Eukaryota > Viridiplantae > Streptophyta > Magnoliopsida > Sapindales > Rutaceae > Zanthoxylum > Zanthoxylum bungeanum. The sequence goes on from SKCR01026554.1 coordinate 48,671, forward strand.
CCTAATGAAGTTAATCTTATCTTCGCGGTTATCAGACATCATTCCTAAAGAACGACAACGAGTATTACAAAACATGCGAGCACATTTGTAGCATACACCCATTCTTTTGGATCTTCTCTTTTTAGCATAGGTGATTCTTCCTAAACCAGGCAGATGTGAAATAAAAGGATCAGAGGACTCACCTACCAATCGGACACTTGCTTCAATAATACAACGAATATAAGTAGGAATACCTTTTATCATCAGTAGTCTCATACATTCCAAGCGAGCTTTGTAAACTTTCATCAGAGATTTTTAAGGGAGAGAATAAAATTGCTTGTGAAGATTTGCAAGAACTTCTTCCATCCTGAAATAACTTAACCTGCAAAAACTAAACACACAAAATGAAATCACACCAAATCACAATATATACAAAAATTACATGGGCTGCCTCCCAGCTAGCGCTAAGTTTAATGTCGTCAGCTAGACGTGACTTCTCGAATGTTAGGCTGGATCTGAAAGTGTGACACTTTCTTTTTGTCGCTCAAATGATTCTCCTCAGTAGTGCTTGACACACTTGTTTTTAACCTTGAATGTTTTGTTGGAGTTGGGATCATGTAACTCAAAGGATCTATCTGGAAAAAACTTGGTGATTAGGAATGGACCTGACCACCGTGATTCTGGCTTCCATGAGAAGAGTTTCACCCTTGATTTGTTTAACAGTACCTTCTGCCCTGGTTTCAGTTGTATGCGCACTAACTTCTCATCATGTCTCTTCTTGGCCTTTTCTTTGTAATTTGGCATTCTCAAAAGGTTGCATGTGAAATTCCTCCAATTCTTTGAGTTGGTGGAATTGTTCATCTTCTGTTACTTATAGTGCAAGAATAGGCTTCTTCAGTACGCAGAACGCTTTATCTTCAGGCTCCACAGACAATTGACATGTAGAACTTTGCATTGCATTGGAGTTCTGGATGGTACTATGTATCACATCAAGTTTGAAACATTCATTCTTCTTTTCATCATCTGGGAAATTCATGGCCTTGAAAACATTGAATGTTAATTCTTAGTCTTGTACCCTCATGGTTAATTCTCCTTTTTGTACATCAATAATGGTTCGACCTGTATCCAAGAACGGTCTCCCGATGATGATTGGCACGTTTGCGTCTTCATCCATATCAATGATAATAAAATCTGCTGGGAAAATAAATTTGTCAACATTGACCAGCACATCTTCAACTAAACCTCTCGAAAATACGAGCGTTCTATCAGCAAGTTGTAGAGAGACTGAGGTGGGCATTGTTTCTCCAATCTGCAATTTCCTGAAAATAGAAAAATGCATCAAGTTAACACTTGCACCTAGATCACACAAAGCCCTACCAAAGTTATGCTCTCCTATGATGCAAGGAATGGTAAAACTTATAGGATCTTTCAATTTTGGGGGAAGCTTCATCTGAATGATAGCGTTGCATTCTTATGATAATGTTATTGTCTTGTAATCTCCCAATCTCTGTTTTCGTGAAAGAATATCTTTCATGAATTTGACATAGCTGGGCATTTGTTCCAAGGCTTCTGCAAATGGGATGTTGATGTGCAACTTTTTGAAAATCTCCAAGAATCGAGCAAACTGCTTGTCCAGATTGTTTTTCTGAAGATGCTGTGGAAAGGTGGAGGTGGAGTGATTTGGTCTTTTTCCTTTGCTTCTTTTTCCTCCATCTGTGGAACTGCTTCACTGCTTTCTTTAGGAACTTCCTCAGTAGTTTCCTTGACTCCAACATCTTTGTTGATTTCAGTACCGCTTTTTAATATGATGGCACATTGCTCCTTCCCCATGTTCCTTGGATTTGGTTCTGTTTTGCTGGGAAGATTCTCTGACGGTCTGTAACTCTGAGCATTGGCCAGTTGTCCAATTTGATTCTCCAGTGTTTTGATGGAAGCTGATTGGCTCTGAAAGATAGCATCATATGATGCTTGTTGCTTTTTGAACATCTCTGCAATCTATTCTTTCATTTCTGGTTCTTTTTCATGCTCCTGGATTTTGTTCTATTGCTGGAATCCAGGTGGTGGATAGTTCTTTTGCCCTGAATTGTTGCTCCATGAAAAATTGGGATGATTCCTCCATCATGGGTTGTAGGTGTTGGAATATGGATTGTTCCCATGTCTGTTGAAATTGTTGACATAATTCACCGTCTCTTCAAGTTGGTTTGGTTCTAGTGCTCCTCCATATGGTGAACTTGTGGATCCTGTACTGAGAGTCTCTTTGAATTTGCATATCTGATCTAGCTTGGCATTAACTGCTGTGTTGGCTCCAACTTTATAAATTCCTGCAATTCTTTGAATCATGCTCCTTTCTGTTGGCCATAAGGAATTGTTGTTGGTCATTTCTTCGATTAGGTCTCAGGTTTGATCTTCTCTTTTTGCCATCAAAGCTCCTCCAGCAGTAGCATCAATTGTGGTTCTCATCAGTCCAGAAAGTCTATTATAGAAAGTTTGGACTTGAAGCCATTTTGGAATCTCATGGTGAGGACATTTTCGGAGCAATCTTTGTACCTTTCCCCAGCTTTATAGAGAGTTTCCGAGTCTTGTTGTACAAAGGATGTGATGTCATTCCTCAGTTTTGCTGTTCTGGCTGGTGGAAAATACTTTGCAAGGAATTTGGTGGCTAGAGTGTTCCAAATTGTGACGGAACCAGCTGGTAGTGAATGTAGCCAAGCTTTTGCTATGTCTTCAAAGGAATATGGAAAAACCCACAGTCAACTCCTTGGTTGTAATTGAAAGTGCCGCAAACTTCCAGGAAGTTGCTGATGTAGGTATTAGGATCTTCAGTTGCATTCCCCCCAAACTGCACTGACTGCTGAATCATCTGAATGCATATTTTGATGTCACACGCATCTGCTGGTAAGGGAGGAAGTACAATACAGGAAATGAAGTCGTCTACCACCAGAATAGTTCTGTCTCGAACGAGAATTTATGGTGCAACCTCCAACGGTTCAGGTTCCATGTTAATGATCATTTTTTGGCCTTCTCGTCTTTCCCTTCTTAAATGTCTGATAGTTCTTTCAATCTCTGGGTCAAGCGGTCGGATTTCAAAGCTTCTGGTTCGTCTCATGTAGTGTCTGAGAACCTGAAACAAGTGAAAATAAAAACAATAAGTAAAAAGAAATTAGATACAAGTAAAAATATCTAACCTCAAAACTAACAGTGAAAGATAAATAAGTCCCCGGCAACGGCGCCAAAAACTTGATCGGCATAATCACACGCGTATAACGCAAACGCACGTATCGTTCAAGTAGTATAAAAAGTATCGATCACACGAGGACTTAATACCTAATCTATTAATTTTATGAGGTCAAATGATTACTAGTATCTAACAGGATGATTAATTGATTTGAAATGGTGATGATTTTAAACTTAAAAACAAGTAAATAAAATTACTCAAAATTAAATTAAATAAAATTCAATATTAAGAAACTATCCAGGGTTGTGAATCTTTCCAATATCTTTTAAAAGATGAAGTGGTTATTTCATATTTGTGTAATATATCGGTTTACTAACCTGGAATACGAAATTATGCAAAAGCCTCTGTCGATGGTCAGATGTAAATACCCAGTATAACCCAATTGAATCATATGTCTATGTCAACCAAATTACCTGGATTCATTAAGATTAAGTTCCAATTGTGGCTACCCCCGCCCGACAGATATATGTTTATCCTGTAAGGAAATCTATTAAAGGGTCATCTATCCTCAAGGAAGATCGTGGGCTACTAAATCTAAGGCTGAAACCTAAAATTCATTTGTCAAGTTTATTTTAGATTTACCAGATCAATCTTATTAATGGCCAGTTAACATGACGCAATAAGCTTAAGACTTAATAAGCAAACCTTTAAATTACCAAAACTATAAAATAACCCCTTATAAACTGGTGATATTGGAATTCATCACAACCCCAGATAACTAACTTAGTTACGACACATAACTGGGGCTAGTAAAAACTTAAAATAAAAGACATAAAGTAAAATGCTGAAAAGTAAATATAGTAAAGTAAATGTTGAAAAGTAAAATTATAATAATTGAAATGTTAGGGTTAAATGATCTACTTTTACCACTACTATTTTAGATATCTCCCTTAATATAATATATTAACTTGTGATAACATTACCAACCAGCCATATAGGCGGTAACCTGATTAAGTCAAATTAAGTCCGACCTGCAATAAAGACGGTATCAATATTTGTCCATAAACCAGCCATATAGGCGGTAAATTACCAACTGACCAACCAGGCGGTATCCTTGCTTAGTCAAATTAAAACCAGTTTATAATTGATTTCCAACCGACCAATATAATGGTATCCTTGTTAAGTCAAATTTTAAGTAGTTAATATATTATAATTAAGGAGATTAATCTAAATAGTACTAATAAAAGTTTTATCTTTCACCCTAGCAGGGGGAAGTCACCTCTTCATAGCTGAATAGTAAAAACTGAAAAAGTAAAGAAAGTAAATTACTATTACATAAAGTAAATAAAAATTAATTACAAAACTGAAATTAAAAGAAAACTAGATACAAACTCCTTATTTATTCAGAGAATTACAGAGAGGAAGGTACATCTGAAACTGAAATCTCGAGCTGAATTTATAGGCGTCGATATGCTTTACGCGTCGCGATGCGCAAGGATCCTTGCGCGTCGCGACGCGACACGTGTCATGTTATGATTAGTCCACCGAGATTCTTATCCGATGACGTGGCATTTTGGATGATTAATTCAATAATTGAGCTGATGTGGCAGTGATGTGGTGATGATGTGCCAATGATATGGCGACACGTGGCGATAGTGATTGTCGGCACCGTAGGATTGTGACACGTGGCGCGCTGTGATTGGTTGATGATGATGTGGACGCCAAGTGGCAAGCTGACTCGGTATTTGACTCAGTCTTCTAATGACATGGCGATGACGTGGATGACACGTGGCGATGGCGATTGTCGGCACCATAGGATGATGACATGTGGCATGGCGCACGTTAGTATGATTGGCTGTGATGTTGACACGTGGCACGGTGCACATTAGCAGATTCAGCGTATATTAGCAAAGTCAAACTTCTCAGATTCTGACACGTGTCCCCGGTGCATGTTAGCATTGAGGCGTCGCACGTTAGACATGAAGATTTTGCCTTTTTGTCTGTTTTTCACTATTTTGGCCCCAAATCACCTCGAGAGAGTCCTGAAACTTTATTTATCTACAAAATATCACAAAACACATCAAAATATTCACAAAACTCAAGAAATTATACAAAATATTAGGTCAAATGAGTGGGAAATATTGATACATTTACCACCCATCAAAGATATTACCTGGTTAGCTGAAATTTTACATCTAAAAATATCAATTAAAGGTTAAGATCCAGTTTATCCGATGTTTTTTACCACAATCGTTATCGGACCAGTTTATCTTGGAAAAGATTGGGTCAATTTGTGGTTCAAAGGCTAAGATTTGGTCAATTAAATCTGGGGCAGTTCTGGCAGTAAAGAGAAGTTCTTTTACAGGTTTTGACACGAACCCATTTCTTCGGGCATCATCAAGAAAGACACAAAGAAATTTATAAAATACTTCAGCGTTGAACAGTCCAATTGGTTTCTGGTGTATGTTCAAGTTCGCCCAAGATAACACTGTAAAAATTTCCTCCATCGTGTCCAAGCCACCTGGCAAAGCAATGAAAGCATCAGCACGGTTCATCATTTCTACCAGTCGTTCAGATATACCTGACACAATCAGCTCTTCTACATTTGATGGTCCAATAAGATTCGCCTCTGCTAAAGGTTTTGGGATGATTCTCAAGACTTGACTGCCTCTTTTCTGTACAGCCCTTGAAACGGTCCCCATTAGTCCAGCGTGTTTTTCCATATTCCTTGAAAGAGAGAGCTAAGGCTTGGCTACATTCACTACCAACAGGTTCCATCACAACTTGGAACACTCTAGCCACTAAATACCTTGCAAAATAATTTCCACTAGCCAGAACTGCAAAGCTGAGGAATGACATCACATCCTTTGTGCAACATCACTCGGAATCTCTTTATGAAGCTTGGGAAAGGTACAATGGTTTACTCAGAAAATGTCATCACTATGAGATTGCAAAGTGGCTACAAGTCCAAACATTCTACAATGGACTTTCTGGACTGATGAGAACCACAATAGATGCTGCTGCTGGAGGAGCTTTAATAGCAAAATGAGAAGATCAGGCTTGGGACCTAATTGAAGAAATGGCTAACAACAATTCCTTGATCCAACGAATCGCAGGAATTTATGAAGTTGGAGCCAACACAACAATAAATCCTAAGCTAGATCAAATATGCAAATTCATGGAGACTCTCACCATGCAAGGCTTGGATCCACAAGTTCACCATATGGAGAAGCACCAGAGCCAAACCAACATGAAGAAACAGTGAATTATGTCAATAATTTCAACAGATAGGGGAACAATCCATATTCCGACACCTACAACCTGGGGTGGAGGAATCATCCCAATTTTTCATGGAGCAACAATTTAGGGCAAATGAACAATCCACCACCCGGTTTCCAACAGCAAGACAAAGCCATAAACTTGAAAAATAACCATGAATAGCAGAAGTGCTGGCCCAGTTAAAAAAATATGATGCTATGTTTCAAAGCCAATATGCTTCTATAAAGGCACTGGAGAATCAAATTGGACAACTGTCCAATTCTCAGAGTTACAGACCGCTAGGAAATCTTCCCAGCAACACAGAACCAAATCCAAGGAACCGAGGGAAGGAGCAATGTCAAGCCATTACTTTGAAAGCGGTACTGAGATCAACAAAGATGTTGGAATCAAGGCATCCATTGAAGAAGTCCAAAAAGAAGCAGTTCCACAGATAGAGGAAAAAGAAGCAAATGAAAAAGATCAAGAAAAATTTACTCCACCTCCAACTTTTCCACAGCGTCTCCAGAAAAATAAACTGGACAAACAGTTTGCTCGATTCTTGGAGGTCTTTAAAAGCTACGCATCAATATTCCATTTGCAGAAGCGTTGGAAGAAATGCCCAGTTATTTCCAATTCATGAAAGATATTCTTTCAAGAAAGCGGAGATTGGGAGATTACGAGACAGTAGCATTGACATAAGAATACAACGCCATCATTCAGACGAAACTTCCCCCAAAGTTGAAAGATCCTGGCAGTTTTACTGTCCCATGTACCATTGGAGAATATTATATCGGTAAGGCTTTATGTGATTTATGTGCAAGTGTTAATTTGATGTATTTTTCTATTTACAGGAAACTGTAAATCGGAGAAGCAATGCCCACCTCAGTCTCTCTGCAACTTGCTAATAGAATGCTCATATTTCCGAGAGGTGTAGTTGAAGATGTGATGGTCAAAGTCGACAAACTCATTCTCCCAGCAGATTTCATTATCTTTGACATGGAAGAAGACAAAGATGTACCTATCATCCTCGGGAGACCATTCTTGGCTACAGGTCGAACTGTTATTGATGTACAAAAAAGAGAATTAACCATGAAAGTGCAGAACCAAGAAGTTACATTCAATGTTTTCAAAGCCATGAAATTCCCGAGTGATGAAAAGGAAGATGAATGTTTCATAATTGATGTTGTAGATAGTATCATCCAGGATACTGATGCAATGCCACCTCCCACGGATAAACTTGAAGCCTGCTGATAAGTGTGGTTTATACCCACTTATTATGGCATTCTCAGCTTATTATTTTGTTATAATTCGAGATATTTAACATGATTTATAATTTATTTTATGTTTTATTTATAGGAGCATTAATATATGGATCGGGGAATAATTGCACGTGTTTTGGGAATTTCGGGAAGACACAGGACGAGCAGGGAAGAATGGCGCCGAGGCGCCAAAATCCCATACAAGTTCCAGGGAGAATGGCGCCACGGCGCCATTCATCAAAAGCAATGGGCGCCGCGGCGCCCATTCATTAAGCGACAATTTGGCGCCGCGGCGCTGCGGAAAAAGAAAACCTACACGTTCCAGGATTCACTTTTTAGGGTTTTTAATAATCCTAATGCCACCCAAAGACTCCCAGACTCAACTATAAATATAACATTACATCCAACACTCAAGGGAGGCTAATACAGAGCACAAAACACAGAAATAATATTTTTAGAGATCCAAGGAGAGGATTGAAGAGCGACAAGAGGAGACAAAGACTGTAATATCCGGAGAGGAAGAGATTCAATTCGGGTTTTATCTTCTTATTTCTTTCTTAAGACTCTAATGATTTCCATTAAATTCGTGGCTTGATTATTTATTGTTTTATCTTTTGTCATGAATTTACTCCTTAATTTTGGAGAATGATGTAATTGATGCTTGAACCTTGTATTTTTGTTTATCAATTTTGTAATGAAGTTTTATTAATTATTTATATTCTTTTGAGTTTAATGCTTCTTGATTGCTGGCCACAATTGAAGATGATGAATGTTTAGAATCTATCACTCGAGAGAGGGGATTTTGAATAGATCTAGAGAATATAACCTAGGATTTTATAGAGTTCGAGAGAATCTGTAGTCATTTGAAGTCGTTAACATAGAATCACAAATCGTAATGAGTTATTAACTATTGGATTTTTATAGAGATATCGAAGTCTATAGTTGATAATATTTTCACTCGGCACTCGAGAGAGGGAGTGAATATTTTAGGATCTTGACTTATAAATAATATAACCGAACAATGGTAATTGGCATAACAAATACATAGGAGACAGCTAGGTGAAATCAGGATCCAGAATCTCTATCGTATTAGTTCCTCCTATATAATTATTTTTATTTTTATATTTATTTATATAATTAAATCTTTATTAATTGTTTTCTAAATAAAGTTAGGATTATCAATTGTAGTACTTAGTGCGAGTTAACGCAATCCCTGTGGGTTCGACACTCTTAACTCATATTTATACTAAAACTTGACACCGTACACTTGCGGTACGATATAAAAATATCACAACAAGTTTTTGGCGCCGTTGCCGGGGATTGTTTGTTTAATTCACATTGATACTACTACCAAGTAATCTTAGCTTTAATTTAGATTTTTATTTTATCTTTTTATTTTTTTATTCTTCTTTATTTTTATCTTAAGTTTTATTTTTATTTTTATTTCTTATTTTTATTTTTATTTCATTTTATTTTATTTATATTTTTTTGTACGAGGTGAGTTTGGAAAAGAAGCAATGGCAGATTCTATTGGTGCACTAATAGCTCAAGTGTCGTCCTTTACGACTCATCTAGAAGTATTGATAAATCAAATGAGTCAGCCGTCTATTGAAGCCGTTTCTACTAATGGAATGCTTTTACCCACAGAGGAGCAGGATTTGAACAAGTGCAGTATGTGAACAATCGGAACTTCAACAACTGTAGAGGCAGTCATATGCTTAATTATTATCATCCGAATTTTTCATATGCTGATATGGAGAACATTTTGCAACCTCCTCATGGCTTCAATTATCCAAAAGTTGAGCAGAAACCTTCCTTAGAAGACCTCATGATCACGTTTGTAGCTACAGCTTCAGAGAGGTTTGAGAAGAATGAGTCAATGCTGGATAATATCGAAACACGAATGGGCAATATAGAGGCAAATATGAAATCTTTAGAAGCAAAAATTGAGTTGCTTGCTTCTTCCATGGCCAATCAACAGACATGGGATTTTCCGAGTGATACTGAAGTCAACCCCAATGAGCAAAGTCAAATTATAACCTGTAGGAGCGGAAAAGAGTTTAAAGACACCTCTCAGGACTTAGGCAGTAAAGAAAATGAAATGGTATTTCAGGAGGAAACAGTAACAGAAGAAGAAGAACAAAGGTGAATTGATAATGAGAGGTCAATATGAAGAAATCACCTTCAGTGTTTTCAGAGCCATGCCGAGTTCTCAAGGTGACGCAGACTGTCACATGATAGATACAGTAGAAAAGGGAGTTGAAACCAGACAGGGTGAATCAGTATTTCAACAGCCTATAAGCATAATGCAGCCATGCATAAAGGAAAATTCTCTGCAGCTAAACTCGAAACCACTCCCAAAGGGCCGTAAAAAGAGGAAAAGAAAGGCCAGTTCTCACTTAGAGATAATTCCTGGAAGATTAAAAAGAAAACCGAGCCAGTTTTGCCGAACGTGCAGTCCAGAATTTCTAATTGAGAGAAAATCTACATATCCTGGGGGACCATCTATGGATAAATCACCACAGCCTGCCAAGCTATCTTTTTCATGTCATAAGAACCGGTGGATACCAAAGAAGAAAACAGATGAGATTACCCGGTTCACTACTTTTAAGCCACCATAACCATTTGGGTGGTTGCGTCTGGCTGAAGACGTTAAACTTAGCGCTAGCGGGGAGGCAACCCTTGCATTTCTTTTATTATTATTTTCTTTACTTTTTATTTTATTTTATTTTATTTTATTGTGTGCTATTTATTTATTTGCATGTATTTATGCAGGTAGCACGAGACACACAACGCCCGCGCAACCAAATTCCAACCAACAGCAGAGTCTGATCAACTCCATGCACGGTAGTGTTGTTCCTCACTCTTGCTCTTGATATTTATCTTACATTGAGGACAATGCAAATTTTAAGTTTGGGGGTGTGTGCATGTTGTTACTTGCTATTTAGTTGTTTAAAAAAAAAAAAAAAAAAAAAAAATTTGTTTTAGTCTTTGATAGTAAAGTAAATCTTGTAATAATATTGTTTGTTTATGAGTGAAATTTTAGAAACGATAAGTGCCTAATTTACTTTTATCTGATGCCTTGAATAATTGATCTATGTTAGACTCGTAAGCACTTAAAAATAGGTTCTTAGCAGTAAAACTTAAGTAGTTGCCAATGTGACTAGTTGACGAAATTGCATGTCGATGAATGACCGTTTGCTTAGATATCTATCTTGATTTGCTAGTGTTATGAAGTATGGAATAGCTAAAAGAAAAATGTCTCTAAAGAAAGAAAATAAACCACCTATAACCGATAAGCGTGAAGCTACCCATGGGCGAGTATTAGGACCACCATGAGGAGAAATGCTACCTTAAAGGGTAGGTGTGTTGATTAAAAAAATAATAATAAAAGAGAAGCAAAAAGAGACAAGAAAAAAAAAAAATCATACCATACTGAGCACGAAATAAAGCAATTACAAAGCATAATTGAGATATCTAAGTTGGTTTGACCCATTGATTCTAATTTTTAAACGAAATCATTGAGTTGGCTTACTTAAGATCAAAGCTGTGATGAACCTTTACACACACACACCTTGAGTCTAGCTTAGATAATTTATTCGAGAATTTGGATTCGAGCTGCAATTGCGTACTTTGAAGATTCTTTGATTTCATTTATAAGCTTTCTTTGAGGATATATTTATGCGTAACTATCGAGACTATGTTTTGTTATTTTTTATTTTTGCATGATTGTGTGTGATGACGTTTGTGGGTATCGTCACTGTAAGCCCTCACGAGACTATAACTCGTCCACTAGGGTCGCCTAGGGGTTTAAAGGCTTGTTGCATATGCTAAATGCAATCGTGATCCCTACGAAAGTGGCTTAGTTAATTTAGTAATTTTTATTTATTTATTTGAATATAGTTTTTTATTTTATCTTTTGCTCGGGACTAGCAAAACCTTAAGTTTGGGGGTATTTGATAAGTGTGGTTTATACCCACTTATTATGGCATTCTCAGCTTATTATTTTGTTATAATTCGAGATATTTAACATGATTTATAATTTATTTTATGTTTTATTTATAGGAGCATTAATATATGGATCGGGGAATAATTGCACGTGTTTTGGGAAATTTCGGGAAGACACAGGACGAGCAGGGAAGAATGGCGCCGAGGCGCCAAAATCCCATACAAGTTCCAGGGAGAATGGCGCCACGGCGCCATTCATCAAAAGCAATGGGCGCCGCGGCGCCCATTCATTAAGCGACAATTTGGCGCCGCGGCGCTGCGGAAAAAGAAAACCTACACGTTCCAGGATTCACTTTTTAGGGTTTTTAATAATCCTAATGCCACCCAAAGACTCCCAGACTCAACTATAAATATAACATTACATCCAACACTCAAGGGGAGGCTAATACAGAGCACAAAACACAGAAATAAATATTTTTAGAGATCCAAGGAGAGGATTGAAGAGCGACAAGAGGAGACAAAGACTGTAATATCCGGAGAGGAAGAGATTCAATTCGGGTTTTATCTTCTTATTTCTTTCTTAAGACTCTAATGATTTCCATTAAATTCGTGGCTTGATTATTTATTGTTTTATCTTTTGTCATGAATTTACTCCTTAATTTTGGAGAATGATGTAATTGATGCTTGAACCTTGTATTTTTGTTTATCAATTTTGTAATGAAGTTTTATTAATTATTTATATTCTTTTGAGTTTAATGCTTCTTGATTGCTGGCCACAATTGAAGATGATGAATGTTTAGAATCTATCACTCGAGAGAGGGGATTTTGAATAGATCTAGAGAATATAACCTAGGATTTTATAGAGTTCGAGAGAATCTGTAGTCATTTGAAGTCGTTAACATAGAATCACAAATCGTAATGAGTTATTAACTATTGGATTTTTATAGAGATATCGAAGTCTATAGTTGATAATATTTTCACTCGGCACTCGAGAGAGGGAGTGAATATTTTAGGATCTTGACTTATAAATAATATAACCGAACAATGGTAATTGGCATAACAAATACATAGGAGACAGCTAGGTGAAATCAGGATCCAGAATCTCTATCGTATTAGTTCCTCCTATATAATTATTTTTATTTTTATATTTATTTATATAATTAAATCTTTATTAATTGTTTTCTAAATAAAGTTAGGATTATCAATTGTAGTACTTAGTGCGAGTTAACGCAATCCCTGTGGGTTCGACACTCTTAACTCATATTTATACTAAAACTTGACACCGTACACTTGCGGTACGATATAAAAATATCACAACACCTGCATCACCAACATGACTGACAGCGAGCTAGATGAAGAAATTCTGGAATATATCAACTATCTTGACAGACCATTTCACTTCAAATCGACACCATAGGTGGAAAGTTTGGAACTACCGAAAAAGGAGCGAATCAAGCCCTCGATTGAAGATCCACCGCAGCTGGAGCTGAAGCTACTTCCGAGCCATCTCAGGTATACATTCTTAGGAAACTCTTCTGATTTACCTGTGATCATTTCTATGTCGCTAACATTGGAGCATGAAGAAAAGTTGCTGAGAGTGTTACGAGAACACAAGAAAGCCATTGGCTAGACTATAGCAGACATACGAGGCATTAGTCCATCATTTTGCATGCACAAAATTCTAATGAATGACGAGTACAAACCCACAGTGGATCATTAACAAAGACTAAATCCAATCGTGAAAGAGGTCGTAAAGAAAGAAATTATCAAATAGTTGGATGCCGACATCATCTACTCCATCTCTGACATCACTTGGGTGAGTCCTATACAGTGTGTGCCGAAGAAAGGAGGAATTACTGTAGTCACTAATGAAAAGGATGAGCTGATTCCAACAAGAACGGTGACTGGATGGAGAGTATGCATGGACTACCGAAAGCAGAATAAAGCAACAAGGAAAGATCATTTCTCGTTACCATTCATTGACTAGATGTTAGACAGACTAAAGGGACATGAGTTTCATTATTTTCTGGATGAATACTCGGGGGACAATCAGATTGCCACCGCCCTAGAAGATCAGGAGAAAACCATTTTTACATGTTCGTATGACACTTTTGCTTTCCGCAGGATGCCATTTGGACTATGCAATGCTCCTGCTACATTTCAATGTTGCATGATGGCCATCTTCTCAGACATGCTGGAACAAAGTATGGAAGTCTTCATGGATGATTTTCCTGTGTTTGGAGACTCGTTCGACCACTGTTTGCAAAATCTGGAACAACTGTTACAAAGGTGCGAAGATACTAACCTGGTACTCAATTGGGAGAAATGCCACTTCATGGTGCAGGAAGGCATCGTCCTGGGACATCGGATCTCACAAAAGGGAATCGAGGTAGACAAAGCAAAGATCGAGACAATTGAAAAACTACCTCCACTAACATCTTCAAAGGGATTCGGAGCTTTCTCGGACATACATGCTTTTACAAGAGATTTATCAAAGATTTTTCCAAGATTGCTAAACCTCTGTGTAATCTTCTGGAGAAAGATGTGTCTTTCAACTTCACCAAAGAATGTTATGAAACTTTTGAGATCCTGAAACAGAAGATGGTCTCTACTCCCATCATAGTAGCATTAGACTGGACCCTTCCGATTGAAGTGATGTGCGATGCTAGTGATTTTACTGTAGGTACAGTTTTGGGACAACGCAAAGCAAAAATCTTTCATATATTTACTACTCCAGCAGAACTCTGAATAAAGCTCAACTCAACTACACAACCACTGAAAAGAAGTTGCTCACAGTTGAGTTCGCTTTTGATAAATTTTGCTCTTATCTGCTGGATCTCAAAGTGGTGGTCTACACAGATCATTCAGCAGTCAAATACTTGATCGCGAAGAAAGATGCCAAACCCAGATTGATCCATTGGATACTTCTACTGCAAGAATTTGACGAGGAAATCCGAGACAGGAAAGGGACAGAAAACCAAGTGGCAGATCACTTATCGAGGCTCGAGAATTGAGAAACAGCTAACAATGAACTTACAATCAAAGAAACTTTTCCAGATGAACAGTTGTTTGCCATGAAATAACATGATGTCCCTTGGTATGTTGAGTATGTAAACTACATAGTAACGGGAAAATGGCCGTTGGAATGGACAACTCAGCAACAGAAGAAATTCTTCAAATAAGTCAAGCATTATGTCTGGGATGAGCTATACATGTTCAAACACTGTGCTGATTAATTTCCGAGACATTGTGTTCCACATAAGGAGGTCAATAGTGTTCTGCAACATTGTCATTCATTACCATACGTCGGACACTTAAGCGGAAATAAAACTGCAGCCAAAATCCTATAATCAGGTTTGTTCTGGCCCACTCTATTTAAAGATGCTTATCTTTTTGCTCTTCAATATGACAGGTGCCAAAGAACGGGGAATATTTCGAGGAGAAACGAAGGACCTTTGTAAAACATTCTGGAAGTGGAGATATTCGATGTGTGAGGGATTGATTTTATGGGAACATTTTTTTCCATCATTCAGAAACTTGTACATACTAGTTGCAGTAGACTACGTCTCCAAATGAGTTGAAGCAATAACACTGCCATCAAATGATTCTAAAGTGGTGATAAAATTCCATAAAAAGAATATTTTCACTCGCTTTGGAACACCTCAGACGATTATCAGCGATGGTGGTACACATTTCTACAACAAATACTTCGATGCACTCTTATCCAAATACATAGTTACTCATAAAGTTGCAACTGCTTACCATCTACAGTCAAATGGACAAGTTAAAGTTTCAAACAGGGAGATCAAAAGAATTTTGGAAATAATTGTTGGATCAACGAGGAATGACTGGTCTGAAAAACTGGATGATGCACTATAGGCCTACCGGACAACTTACAAGACACCCATTGGTATGTCCCAATATCGAATGGTGTTTAGGAAAGCGTGCCATTTGCCAATTGAGCTTGAACATAAGACGTACTGGGCACTGAAGAAGTTGAATCTTGATCCACAAGCTGCAGGAGAAAAACGGCTCCATCAACTCAACGAATTGGAGGAATTTCGCCTACAAACTTATGAGAATGCCAAAATTTACAAAGAAAATATGAAGAAATGTCATGATAAAAAATAGTGCGCAGACAACTGGAGCCAGGGCAGCAGGTGTTGTTATACGATTCACGGTTGAAACTTTTCCCTGGAAAGCTAAAATCAAAGTGGTCAGGTCCATTTGTGATTACTCAGGTGTTACCCTATGGAGTTGTTGAGATATACAACCCTAAGTCGAACAACACATTTAAAGTTAACAGCCAGCGTGTCAAGCACTACTGGGGAGAATCAATTGAGCGACAAAAAGAAAGTGTCACACTTTCAGATCCAGCCTAACGTTCGGGCAGTCATGTCTAGCTAACGACATTAAACTTAGCGCTAACAATGAGGCAACCCATGCAATTTATGTATATATTCAGATTTGGTGTGTTTAATTTGTGTAGGTAAAGTCACATTTCAGGATGGAAGACGTTCTCATAAATTTTCACAGGTAATTTCCTTCTCTCCCTCAAAACTCTCTGATGAAAGTTTACAAAGCTCGCTTGGAACGGATGAGACTAATGATGATCAAAGGTATTCCTAATGACATTTGTTGGATTATTGAAGTACGGGTCCGATTAGCAGGCGAGTCCTCTAACTCTTTTATTTCACATCTGCATGGTTTAGGAAGAAGCACCTATGCTAAAAAGAGAATAGCTAAAAGAATGGGTGTTTGTTATAAATGTGCTCGCTTGACATGTAATACTCGTTGTCGTTCTTTAGGAATGATATCTGATAACCGTGAAGATAAGATTAAATTCATTAGAGATGGCTTGAGTAAAGAGTCTTTGGATGACATATCTAAGAATCTTGAGATGCATTCCAGTGGATATGTGCATCATGAAATTTACATGTTATATACACAATTCCGACAGGAAAGACAACAATATAGTCTCGAGAATCTGACTTTAAAAGACCCTATTTGCCAATTTATAATAAAATTAGATAGGAAGCTTGTCTCTGATACATAGATGTCATTCAAGCTGTTACTTTCTGTAAATATTATTTTCTTTATCTTTAACTAATAATTGTGATTTGTTTTGTTATTTTCTTTTATTTTCTCCGACAGGATTCAGGCTTTTTTACTTTCACGATATATTTTACTGTTTCACTAATAATTGTGATTTGGCAGGTACTAGTGCTATTATTACTCACTCTTTTTCAGGTGTTATAAATTCAACTCATCATTGCACTCTTGAAGACATCCATAGTAAAAATGGAAGCCACTTCAAGAAGACGAGTTGTAAACATTTGTGTGTTCTGAGGTACTAGTGTTGGTTCTAAACCAGAGTTCGTTGAGACATCACATGAATTGGGTCGAGTCATAGCTGAAAGGAATATACATCTAGTATATGACGGTGGCAATCTTTTGCTTCTTCAGCTGCTCAGTTGTAATTGAAAGTGCTAGTAACTTTCAGGAAGTTGCTGATATGGGCATTAGGATCTTCAGATACATTCCCCCCAAACTGAACTGACTGTTGTATCATCTGAATGCATGTTTTGATGTCACACGCATTTGCTGGTAAGAGAGGAAGTACAATACAGGAAATAAAGCCGTCAACCACCGGAATGGTTCTGTCTCGAATGGGAATTGGTGGTGCAACTTCCAAAGGTTCAGGTTCCATGTTAATTAATGCTTCTTGGCCTTCTCGCCTTTCCCTTCTCAACTATCTGATGGTTATTTCAATCTATGCGTCACGCGGTCGAATTTCGAAGCTTCTGGTTCATCTCATGTAGTGTCTGAGAACCCGAAACACACAAAAATAATAATAATAAATAAAAAGAAATTAGACAAAAGTAAAGGTATCTAACCCAAAAACTAATAGTAAAAGATAAATAAGTCCCCGGCAACGGTGCCAAAAACTTGACCGGCGTAATCACACGCGTATAACGCAAGCGCACGTATCGTTTAAGTAGTATAAAAAGTATCGATCCCACGAAGACATAATACATAAGCTATTAATTTATGAAGCCAAATTATTACAAGTATGTAATGGATTGGTTGTGTGATTAGATGGTGACTTTAGAGTTAAAATAAGTAGATAAAATTGCACGAAAGTAAATTGATGAAAATTCAATATTATGAAATTATTCAGGGTTTTGAATCCTTCCAATATCTTTAAAAGATGAAGTGGTTATCTTACGTTTCTGCAATATATTGCTTTATTAACCTGGAACACGAATATATGTAAAAACCTCTTCCGATGGTCAGATATAAATATCCAGTATAACCTAATTAATCATATTTCTATGTCAACCAAGTTACCTGAATTCATTAAGATTAAGTTCCAATTATGGCTAAGGATGGCAACAATTTTTTAATTATAAATAATATTATTTTAAGCCCGGATCCGATTTTTTTATTATAAAAAATTATAGATATAAAAAATTTACTATAAAAATATATATATTTTATGAATTAAAATATTTATTTATTTATTTTAAGCATGAATTCGATTTTTTTATTATAAAAAATTATAAATATAAAAAATTTATTATAAAAATTTATATATTTTATAAATTAAAATATTTATTTATTTATTTTAAACTCGGGCCGGGCCGGGCTCGGGCTTTTTGGGTGAAGCCCAGCCCGGGCCCGTGTTACCTCGGGCCGGGCCAAAGCCCGCCCGGGCCGGGCCGGGCTTACCGGGCCGGGCCGGGCTTCGGGCTTTTCTGCCACCCCTAATTATGGCTACCCACGCCCGACAGGAATATTCATATCCTATAAGGAAATCTATTAAAGGGTTATCTATCATCAAGGAAGATCGTGAGTTATTGAGTCTAAGGTTTAAACCTAAAATTCATTTTCCAAGTTTATTTTATGTTTACCATATCAATCTTATTAATAGCCAGATAACAAGAAGCATTAAGACTAAGACTCAATAAATAAACTTTTATATTACCCAAACCGTAAAATAACCTCTTATAAACCAGTGATATTGGAAATCATCACAACCCCAGATAACGGGCTTAGTTACAACACATATCTAAGGCTAGTAAAAGCTTAAATAAAATAAAAGACATAAAGTAAAAGCTGGAAATTAAAAAAAGTTAATAAAACAATAAAGAAAATTATGGGGGTTAGAGGATCCACTTTTAATATTTCAAAATTATAAATCTCTCTTATTGTCAATGTTTATCGATTAATTAATTATATTTAACCAGACCATAAAGGCGGTAATTCCATTTGTCTCAATTAAATCCAACAGACCATATAGGCGGTAACAAGGTTATTACCTAAACCGACCATATAGGCGGAAACTCCGTCTGAAATGTAAAACCGACCATATAGGCGGTAAATAAGGTTGTCACCTAAACCGACCATATATGCGGTAACTAATTATCCAAATTTTAATTAAAATAATGGAGATTAATCTAATTTATTATATTAAAAGTCTCACCTTTTTCACCCCAGCAGAATGAGATTACCTACTCATGCTGTAAATGAAAACACATAAAATTTTATTAATTAAATAAAAAGAAAATACAAGAAAACTTAAATAAATACACAAGACACTTTCCTTTAGGTTTTAATGGAGAAATTCCTCCAAAGAAAGCATGAAAAAATTTACAAAGTTTAGCTTGGTATTTATAGGCAAATTTAAAGGCTTCCACCAATTTCTCTACCAATTGCTCCACCAAACATGGCACCAAATCCTCCACAAAATATGCAAGAATGTTTGGTGGAAGTTTGACAATTTTTATTTTATTATTTTGTTTATTTTGAAAATGACTTAAATAATTACACATAACATACTTTCGAATGTTTTATTAATTTTGGTCATGGAACCTTCAGAATTCAAAATTATTATGAACTTCAAAGTTGTAGATCTTTGAGTCTTCTTTAATCTTGAACTTGAATCACCTCAATCCGATATTGGAGTAAAAAGATATGGCCAAAATACGAAAATTGTGCAAAGTTGGAATTTCCGAAATTGTACTTCGTTAGAACACCATTTCAAGTTTTCAACCTCCAAAATGAAAATGTCAAGTCTAGTTTTTGCCCTTATCTGTTCCAGATTTCGTCCTAAATGATTCCATTGAGTCCCAATTTTATTTTATCTGTAAAATAAACTAAAATACATCAAAACATTCATCAAAGCCGAGAAACTAAACAAAATATTAGGTAAAATGGCGGTAAATATTATTATATTTTCCGCAGATCAACTGGCCAATGCTCAGAGTTACAGACCGCCAGGTAACCTTCCTAGCAACACAGAACCAAATCCAAGGAACCGATGGAATGAGCAATGTCAAGCCATTACCTTGAAAAACGGTACTGAAATAAACAAAGATGTTGGAATCGATGCATCCATTGAAGAAGTTCCAAAAGATGCAGTTCCACAAATGGAAGAAACATAGCAAAGGAAAAAGATCAAGAAAGAATTGCTCCACCTCCACCTTTTCCACAGCGACTCCAGAAAAGTAAACTGGACAAGCAGTTTGCTCGATTCTTTGAGGTGTTCAAAAAGCTGCATATCAACATTCCATTTGCAAAAGTATTGGAAGAAATGCCTAGCTATGTCAAATTCATGAAAGACATTCTTTCACGAAAGCGAAGATTGGGAGATTACGAGACAATGACATTGACAGAAAAATACAACGCCATCATTCAGAGGAAACTTCCCCACAGTTGAAAGATCCTGGCAGTTTCACTGTCCCATGCACCATATGAGAATATTATATCGGTAAAGCTTTGTGTGATTTAGGTGCAAGTGTTAATTTAATGCCTTTTTCGATTTACAGGAAACTGCAGATTAGAGAAGCAATACCCACCTCAGTCTCTCTGCAACTTGCTAATAAAACACTCGTATTTCCAAGAGGTGTAGTTGAAGATGTGCTGGTCAAAGTCAACAAACTCATTCTCCCAGAAGATTTCATTATCCTTGACATGGAGGTAGACAAAGATGTACCTATCATCATCGTGAGACCATTTTTTGCTATATGGCGAACTGTTATTGATGTACAAAAAGGAGAACTAACCATGAAAGTGCAGGACCAATAAGTTACCTTCAATGTTTTCAAAGCCATGAAATTCTCGAGTGATAAAAAAGAAGAGGAATGTTTCTGAATTGATGTTGTAGATAGTATCATCCAGGATACAAATGCAATGCCACTTCCCACGGATAAACTTGAAGCTTGCATCACCAACATGACTGACAGCGAGCTAGATAATGAAATTCTGGAATGTATCAACTATCTTGACAAACCATTTCGCTTCAAATCGACAACACATGTGGAATGTCTGGAACTACCAAAGAAAGAGTGAATCAAGCCTTCGATTGAAGAACCACCACAGTTGGAGCTAAAGCTACTTCGGAGCCATCTCAGGTATGCATTCTTGGGAAACTCTTCTGATTTACCTGTGATTATTTCTTCGTCGCTAACATTGGAACAGGAAGAAAAGTTTCTCAGAGTGTTACGAGAACACAAGAAAGCCATTGGCTGGACTATAGCAGACATTCGATGCATTAGTCCATCATTTTGCATGCACAAAATTCTGATGAATGACGAGTACAAACCCACTGTGGAGCATCAACGGAGACTAAATCCAATTATGAAGGAGATCGTGAAGAAAGAAATTATCAAATGGTTGGATGTCGGCATCATCTACCTCATCTCTGATAGCACGTGGGTGAGTCTTATGCAATGTTTTCCAAAGAAATTAGGAATTACTATAGTCACAAATGAAAAGAACGAGCTAATTCCAACAAGAACGGTGACTGGATGGAGAGTATGCATGGACTACAGGAAGCTGAACAAAGCAACAAAGAAATATCATTTTCTACTGCCATTCATTGACCAGATGTTAGAAAGACTGGCGGGACATGAGTTCTATTATTTTCTGGATGGATATTCGGGGTACAATTAGATTGCCATCACCCCAGAAGATTAGGATAAAACCATTTTTACATGTCCATATGGTACTTTTGCTTTCCGCATGATGCCATTTGGACAATGTAATGCTCCTGCCACATTTCAATGTTGCATGATAGCCATCTTCTCAGACATACTGGAACAAAGTATGGAGGTTTTCATGGATGATTTCTCTGTGTTTGGAGACTCGTTCGACCACTGCTTGCAAAATTTGGAACAAATATTACAAAGATGCGAAGATACCAACCTGGTACTCAACTGGGAGAAATGCCACTTCATGGTGCATGAAGACATCGTCCTGGGACATCGGATCTCACAAAAGGAAATCGAGGTAGATAAAGCAAAGATCGAGACAATTGAAAAACTACCTCCACCAATAACTGTCAAAGGGATTCGGAGTTTTCTTGGACATGCAGGCTTTTACATGAGATTTATCAAAGACTTCTCCAAGATTGCTAAACCTCTTTGCAATCTTCGGGAGAAAGGTGTGCCTTTCAACTTCACCAATGAATGCCACGAAGCTTTTAAGATCTTGAAACATAAGCTAGTCTATGCCCCCATCATAGTAGCACCATACTGGACCCTTCCATTTGAGGTGATGTGTGATGCTAGTGAATTTTCTATAGGTGCAATTTTGGGACAACGCAAAGCAAAAAAATTTCATACCATTTACTACTCCAACAGAACTCTGAATGAAGCTCAACTCAACTACACAACCACTGAAAATGAGTTGCTCCCAATTGTGTTTGATTTTGATAAATTCAGCTCGTATCTGCTGGGTCCTAAAGTGGTGGTCTACATAGATCATTCAGCAATCAAATACTTGATCACGAAGAAAGATGCCAAACCTAGATTGATCCGTTTGGTGCTTCTACTGCAAGAATTTGACGTGGTGATCCGAGACAGGAAAGAGACAGAAAACCAAGTGGCAGATCACTTATTAAGGCTCGAGAGTGGAGAAATAGCTGGCAATGAAATGACAATCAAAGAAAATTTTCAAGATGAACAGATGTTTTCCATGAAACAACAGGATTTCCCTTAGTATGCTGACTATGTAAACTACATAGTATCAGGAAAATGGTCGTTGGAATGGACACATCAGCAACGAAAAAAATTCTTCAAAGAAGTCAAACATTATGTCTGGGATGAGCCGTACCTATTCAAACGTTGTGCTAATCAATTACAGAGACATTTTGTTCCACAGGATGAGGTCAATAGTGTTTTACAGCATTATCATTCATCACCATACGGTGGATACTTCAGCGAGAATAAAACTGCAGCCAAAGTCCTTCTATCAGGTTTGTTCTGGCCCACTCTGTTTAAAGATGCTTACTTATTTGCTCTTCAAAGTGACATGTGCCAAAGAACGGGAAATATATCGATGAGAAATGAAGGACCTCTGCAAAATATTCTGGAAGTGAAGATATTTGATGATGGGGGATTGATTTTATAGGACGTACTGGGCACTGAAGAAGTTAAATCTTGATCTACAAACAGCATGAGAGAAAAGACTCCACCAACTCAACGAATTTGAGGAATTTCACCTACAGGCTTATGAGAATGACATACTGTACAAAGAAAAGACCAGGAAATTGCATGATAAAAAAATAGTGCGCAGACAACTGGAGCCAGAGCAGCAGGTGTTGTTATACGATTCACAGTTGAAACTTTTCCCTGGAAAGCTGAAATCAAAGTGGTCAGGTCCATTTGTGATTACTCAGGTGTTACCCTATGAAGTTGTTGAGATATACAACCCTAAGTCGAACAACACATTTAAAGTTAACAGCCAGCGTGTCAAGCACTACTGGGGAGAATTAATTGAGCGACAAAAAGAAAGTGTCACACTTTCAGATCCAGCCTGACGTTCGGGCAGTCATGTCTAGCTGACGACATTAAACTTAGCGCTAGCAATGAGGCAACCCATGCAATTTGTGTATATATTCAGATTTGGTGTGTTTTATTTTTGTGTGTTTAATTTTGTAGGTAAAGTCATTTCATGATGGAAGACGTTCTCGCAAATCTTCACAAGCAATTTCCTACTCTCCCTCAAAACTCTCTGATGAAAGTCTACAAATCTCGCTTGGAACGGATGAGACTTCTGATGATCAAAGGTATTTCGAATGACATTCGTTGTATTATTGAAGCACGGGTCTGATTGGCAGGTAGTCATCTGACTCTTTTATTTCGTATCTGCCTAGTTTAGGAAGAAGCACCTATGTTAAAAAAAGAAGAGCTAAAAGAATGGGTGTTTGCTATAAATATGCTCGTATGACATGTAATACTCGTTGTCGTTCTTGAGGAATGATATCTGATAACCGTGAAGATAAAATTAAATTCATTAGAGATAGCTTAAGTAAGGAGTCTTTGGATGACATATCTAAGACTATTGGGATGCATTCCAGTGGATATGTGCAATTAACATGTTATATACACAATTTCGAAAAGAACAACAACATTTAAGTCTTGGGAATCTGACTCTAAAAGACCTTGTTTGCCAATTTATAAGAAAATTGGATGGGAAGCTTGTCCCTGACTCATAGACGTCATTCAAGTCGTTACTACTTGTAAATATTATTATCTCTTTGTCTTTAACTAATAATTGTGATTTGTTTTGTTATTTTCTTTTATTTTCTCCGATAGGGTCCAGACTTTTTGAATTTCACGATATATTTTACTGTTTAACTAATAATTATCATTTGACAGGTTCTAGTGCTATTATTACTCACCATTTTTATGTGTTATAAATTCAACTCATCATTGTACTCTTGAAGGCATCCAGAGTTGAGAAATAAAAATGGAAGCCACTTCAAGAAGACAAATTGTAAATATATGTGTGTTTTGCGGTACTAGTGTGGGTTCTAAACCAGAATTCGTAGCGGTAGCACAGAAATTGGGTTGAGTCATAGCTGAAAGGAAAATGCACTTAGTATATGGCGGTGGCAATCTTGGACTAATGGGGATCGTTTCAATGGCTGTACAGGTAGGAAGTAGTCAAGTTCTGGGAATCATCCAAAACCTTTGGCGAAGGTGAATCTTACAGGACCATCAAACGGAGAGGAATTATTCATGCCAGGTATGTCTGAACGACTGGTGGAAATGATTAACCATGTTGATGCTTTTATTGCTTTGTCAGGTGGTTTGGGCACGATGGAGGAAATGTTTACAGTACTATCTTGGGCAAACTTGAACATACACCATAAACCGATTGGACTGTTTAATGCTGATGGATTTGATGATTTTCTTTTGTGTGTTTCTTGATGATGCCCAGAGAAATGGATTCGTGTCAAAACCTGTAAAAGAAATCATCTTCACAGCCAAAATTGCCCATGATTTAATTAACCAAATCTTAGCCTTTGAACTATAAATTGACCCTATCATTTCCAAGATAAATTGGTCTGATAATGATCGTGGTAAGAAGCGTCGGATAAATCTGGATCTTAACCCTTAATTTTCATTTTAGATGCAGAATTTCAGCTAACTAGGTACTATCTTCTAAACTCTTCTTCTACTTTTTAAGACATTGAGGACAATGTCTCATTTAGGTTTGGGGGAGGGGAATAGTTGACTAGTATATTGTTTTTATTTGATTTTTAGTCTAAAATTTTCTAAAAATTCAAAAAAATTTAAAAATTAGAAAAAAAAATATTTTGTTTTTTTGTTTTTAATTTGATTAATTATGTGAAATTGGTGTGAGATAGCTGTGTAAGGAATTTCCACTCCTGAGACGTATCTCAACCTATTTCGTAACAAGTTAAATGTTTGTTTATTTCCTTTTGAATTATTTAATTTGTGAATTCTCTATAAAACTGACTAAAATTGATCTTCATATGCTCAGTTGATAGATATTATCAACATACATGGTAACATACGGACATTAGTTGCAATTGAAAAGTTTGTAATATTTAGTGCTCTAGTTTAATTGGAGGAAGCATCTAAAAAAGCGATAGAATAAAAAAATAAAAAAAAAATGATGAAAAAAAATCTGAGATCCGAGTAATTAAGTCTGTATGGGTGTTTTAACACCTAGTGCCCTAAAGACAACTGGTTCATAAAGCTCGCTACATGGATTGAAGATGTTATAAAAAATATATATATCTGAAATCCGGGTAATTAAGTCTGTAGGGGTGTTTTAACACCTAGTGCCCTAAAGCCAACTGATTTGGGTGTCACTAGTCCAAAGCTCGCTACATGGATGAAAGATATTGTATATAATAAATAAAAAATTGAAAAAAAATCAGAAAAATATTCCATTGCTAAAAAAAAGGTGTGAAGTCTGATATAAATTTAGGACAAAAATATACTCTCTTTTCAACTACACTTATGAATATTGTGGGCACAATGAGTTGATTAATATTTTGTTGGTTGTCTATATGGAAAATGGTAAAAATAATCGGAGAATTTACTTATTCGGTAATTTAGAAAGAAATAAAACAACTACTAACTTGGATAAGGAGTTTCACTTGTTTAGTCACTAACTTGTTATTCTCTTTTCTCTTGTCTTTTTGCTTTTGTGTGCATTAGTTTATATTGACATTTGTGGGTATCGTCACTGTAAGCCCTCACGAGACTACAACTCGTTCATTAGTTTTATATTGACGTTTGTGGGTATCGTCACCTAGGGGTTTAAAGGCTTATTACATACGCTAAATGCAACTGTGATCCCTACGAAAGTGGCTTAGTTTAATGTTTATTTTAAAGATGTTTTATTTTGTTATTTTACTCGATGACTAACAAAATGTTAAGTTTGGGGGGTGTGATGAGTGGTAAATAGATCACTATTTCTCACTCATTTGACATAATATTTTGTATAGTTTCTGGGTTTATGAATATTTTGATGTGTTTTATGTTATTTTGTAGATAAATAAAATAATAGGACTCTATGGAATCAATTTGGGGCCAAAACAGTAAAACAAAATGACAAAAAGGGCAAAAATATAAATTTCCTGCTAAAATTCGCCATTTTCTAAAATACGTCGTTTGCTAAAATGCGCCGTCTGCTAACGTGCGCCGAACATGCACCAAACACGTGGACCAATCAGAGAAGTTTTGCTATCATGCGCCATTGCTAACATGTGCTGCCACGTGTCAACATCACAACCAATCTGCTAACATGTGTCGTGACATGTGTCATCATCATGTGCTGCCGACAATACGCGTGCCACGTGTCATCATCCGAATGGACCGCATCAACTGCGTACCATGTGTCAGCCTCGTGTCATCCACGTGTCTGACACGTGTCATCCACGTGTCTGACACGTGTCAACCACATCAGCTGCATGCCGAGTCAGCTTGCCACGTGTCAGTCACGTCACCATCAGCGAATCACCTTTCGGCCACGTGTCAAAATTTCATTGGACCGCATCAACCACATGCCACATGTCAAAATTATATTGGACCAACAGATTACGCGTGCCATGTCAGCAGACAACAGTGCAAGCCGTGTTCTACCGTGTTGACAACTCAGGCGTCGCGACGCACAAACATTTACGCGTCGCGATGCGTTAAGCAAAAAATATTTCTATAAATAGAGGCCGAAATTTCATTTGTAATTCAGACTTTCTTCTAAGGAATTCCTTAAGAATACTAAGAAGATTGTATCTTGCTTGTTTATTTACAACTTTCTGTAATTAATTTTATTTACTTTTCGTAATAACACTTTCTTTTCTTTACTTTTCAGTCTTTTACTATTCAGCATGAGTAGGTAACTCTATTCTGCTGGGGTGAAATGTAAGCTTTTATTACTAATATTTAAATTAATCTCCATTAATTATAATATATAAACTATTTAAAAACTGACTTAATGGGATACCGTCTTTATGATCGGTTGGACTTAAATTGAATTGGTTTTAACCTGACTAAACATGGATATTGCATGTATGGTCGGTTGGAATTAATTATAAATTTGACTTATTCAGGATACCGCTTATATGGTCGGTTGGTAATAAATTTGACTTAATAAGGATACCGCCTAATGGTCGGTTGGTAATATCACGTAAAGTTAATATATTATAATAAAAGAGATATCTAAAATAGAAGTAATAAAAGTGGATCCTCTAACCCCAGCATTTTCTTTTATTGTACTTTTTCCTTTTTAATTTCCAGCATTTACTTTCCAGCATTTATTTTATGTTATTTACTTTATTTAAGCTTTTACTAGTCTTAGATATGTGTAGTAACTAAACCTGTTATCTGGGGTTGTGATGAATTCCAATATCACTGGTTTATAAGGGGTTATTTTATAGTTTTGGTAATATAAATGTTTATTTATTGAGCCTTAGTCTTAATGCTTATTGTTAACTGGCTTTTAGTAAGATTGATCTGGTAAACTTAAAATGAACTTGGAAAAAGGATTTTAGGTTTAAGCCTTAGACTCAATAGCTCACGATCTTCCTTGAGGATAGATAACCCTTTAATAGATTTCCTTACAGGATAGGAATATACCTGTCGGGCGGGGGTAGCCATAATTGGAACTTAATCTTAATGAATTCAGATAACTTGGTTGACATAGGAATATGATTAATTGGGTTATTATGGGTATTTGAATCTGACCATCGGAAGAGGCTTTTGCATAAATTCATATTCCAGGCTAATAAACCAATATAGTGCACAAACGTAAAATAACAACTTCATCTTTAAAAAGATATTGGAAGGATTCACAACCCTATATAGTTTTTTAATATTGAATTTTCCCTTAATTTACTTACGCACTGTTTTATTTATTCGTCTTTAGTTTAAAGTCACCATCCAATCAAACAACAAATCCATTAGACTTGTAAAAATTTGGCTTCATAAATTAATAGCTTAGGTATTAAGTCCTCGTGGGATCGATACATTTATACTACTTAAACAATACGTGCGCTTGCGTTATACGTGTGTGATTACGCCGGTCATATTACTATTATAAAATTTTATTAAGTAATTATTCATAGTCATTGCTTTTCGAATATGACTAGGAATAGTTATAGTCTCGGGATTCTAACTTTAAAAGACCATGTTTGCTTATTTATATAAAAATTAGAATGGAAGCATATCCTCGACCCATAGAGGGCGTTCAAGCCGTTACTGGACGTAAAAATATAGGAAGATGTAATCCACAATCACAACTATATTTCAATTTACTATTTTGAATTTTTAAGTTATAACCTTTCTTTTTAGTAGCAGTGTTGTAGATTCAATTGTCAATACCACACGAATCAAGTGATGTCTTCTAAACTCTACTTCTTCTTATTCAGACATTGGAAACATGTCATATTTTGGTTTGGGGAGGGGATAGTTGACTAGAATGCTTTTACTTTTATTTTTTGTTTTTTTAATAATAATTTGTGTGTAAAATAAAAAAAATATTTTTATTTTTTATGTTATTTCTTAACAAGTTATTTTTGTTCATTTCATTTTAAATTATTTAAATTTGTGATTTCTCCATAAGATTGTTTAAATTTGATTTTCATATACTCATTTGACAAGTATTATCAACATACATGGTAACATATGATCATTGGTTAGAAGTGAAAATTTCATAATATTCAGTTCTCTAGTTTGTTGGAGGCATCACCTAAAAAGAATGGAGTTTGTATTTTTATTTTAAAAAAAAAATAACCAAGCTTGTACTTAGTAACCGAACATCTTGTCTCAGCAAGTAATGATTGTTCGCGTAAAATAACAGAGCTTAAGTTAAAAAAAAAAAGAAAAAAGTGTGAATAAATTTGATTTGTAGCCTCTCTAACTCGAGCAATTAAGTCCATAGGGGTGTTGATGAACATTAAAAAGTGTACACTTAAAAAAAGAGAAACTAATCATTTAACTTATAATTTCATTAATCCTCTTAATTTAGTACATTTGTAAAATTACTAATTAAATTTATGTTTTATAAATTTTTATTGTGATTTTTATTTCTTATGTAGGTGAAAACTAGAAAAATGGACGTGATATTTGGATTTTGGAGGCCGGAAACTTGAAAGGGCGTTCTAACAGTGTACAATTTTGGAAATTCTAACTTTGTGCAATTTTCGTAATTTGGCCATAATTTTTACTCCGATATCGGATTGAGGCGAAACTAGTTCTAGATGCAAAAAGACTCAAATATCTACAACTTTACTGTTTATAATAATTTTTAGTTCTGAGGTTTTTTTTAATGACGAAATTGGCGAAGACATCAATGTGTGTTGTATGTAGTTTTAATTATTAGAAAATAAAGTAAAAAAAAATTAAAAAATAAAATAAAAGTAAGAAAATAAAAGTTAAAATATCATAATCTATTTTAGGTGGATTGTTATTATGTTGGCAAAATTATCAAAAAAAAAATCAAAAAAGTCAAAAAAGGAAAAAGAAAAAAAATAGTAAAAGTTTGTTATTTGTATTTGATTTGGAAAGTTGTAATTAATAATTTTAAAGATGGACACTTCTACTATAAATAGAAGTGCTCACCTCTCATTTTTCTTTATGTTTTTTTTCAAAGCTCACTTATAGAATTTGAGAGAGGGTGTCTTATGTGTTATAATTTAAAGCTTTCTTGTAATTTCTTTTTCTTTCGGTAATAAAATTATGCATGTTTTTCTTCAAATCATTAATAGCTAATTTCATCCTGCTAGAGTAAATAGTGAAGCTCTTAATATGAGAATATAAATTTATATTTTTTATATTATAATATATAAATTGTAATCTGAATTAGTAATTTAAATCTGGATTAATTATTGACAAACTTTGTTACTGCCTTTATGGCTGATTTTATTCATTTGTCATAATTGAGTACCTAACTAGACTTGTTATAGACAACTGTTATCACCGTCTTTATGGATGGTTTTATGTTTTGACATATTTAATTCCTGAAGTAAATTAATTGGGTAATAATGACAATTTGTATATTATAAAAAGTAAGATTTCTCTATATTTGAAATATTAAGAGTGGATCTCCTAGCCCCAATATTTTAATTTATTATTGCAGTTCAATTTAAAATGTTTCATCACTTCAAATAAATCCAACATTTTTATTTCACTCGAATTGTTATTTTATTTTACTAAATTTATTCAATGTGGATCGATCTCGGACTTATCAGGTTATTTTATTACTTCGACACTCTTATACTTGGGAGTAAAGAACTACTTTTTGAGTGTGTCAAGTTTTTGGCGTTGTTCTCGGGAAATATAAATTAGTAGATAGAATAATAATTTAATCCTTGTATTTTTTCTTTTTTTTTAAATTTGTATTTTTTTATATTTTCTGCATTTAATTTTTAATCATTACATTATTATTATTATTTTGTCATTTATTTTAACATTTTTCTTTTCTTTCACTTGTTTATTATTTTTTCCTTTTTGTAAAGTATTGTTTTTCTATTTTTAAATTTTAGCATATAGTCTATTTTTAGGTTGCATGAGACATTTGTCTCGATCATCTAGCGGTAGATTAAATAGAGAGTCTCAATCACCTTCATCGTCAATCAAAATGGCCGAAAACCAAAATAAAAATCTACATGTTCGAGTTGAAAATCCAATTGATCAGGAAGAAAATGAGTCTCAGTATGACGATCTTAATCATCAGGACACTCATAAAATTCATGAATCTCACTAGGAAATGATCACCATCTTGCATTATTTTTCCCTCAGATGCAACACGTTTCAATTTCAAACTAGGTATAATCAAACTTTACCTACATTCCACGGTCTTGAATCAGAAAATCCTTATCAGCACTGAGAGAATTCGAAGAGGTATGTAATACTTACACTGATCAAAATTACAGCATGAATATAATTCGACTTAAGTTTTCTCCATTTACTTTAAATGATAAAGCTAAATTTTGGCTGCAGAACCTTAGGTCATGATCCATCAGAACATGGGATGATTTACAAGAACAATTTCTGAAAAAATTATTTCCCCCTCATAGGACAAACTTCTTTAAGAGTAGAATCAAAACTTTCACACAAGAGTCAGGGGAAACACTTTACAGTTATTGGGAGAGATTTAAAGAGATGTTGAATGTTTGTCCACATTACGGGTTTGAAACATGGAGGCTGGTTGCATACTTCTATGAATGTTTTACACCCTAAGGTAGACAAGTAGTAGAAATGATGCATAATGGTGAGTTTAGGGACAAAAATCCCAAAGATGCACTAGATTACCTAGAACACGTAGCAGAAAATGCACAACAATGAGTCGTCTGTAAAACCACAACCATCTGATAGAGGTATGTTTAACCTTAAGGAAGACCATGATATTTCTGTAAAGTATGCATCTCTAACTAATAAATTTGATGCATTATAAATGAGGAAGAGTGGACATGTCAAGTCAGTTGAAGATGCACGTGTCATATCTGTAATTCAAATGAACATGTCACACAAGTTGCTCAACCTCGCCAGCCCTGCAAAAATATCTCCATGACAAGTCAGATCCATAAAACACTTTCAAGTGACCAAATCCAAACCCATACTCCCAACTCTATCATTCTGGTTGGAGAAACCATCCGAACTTCAATTGAAGGAATGACAACCAAGCAAAACCATCGCAACAACCTCACCAGGTACACCAGAATTTTCAAAATTCCCAGAATTATGCACCATATGTCCCACCACCTAGGAAAACCCTTGAGGATACCTTGCATGTATTTATTGAGAAACAGAAAGCCATCAATAACCAAAATATGCAAACATTGATTGATCTGAAAGATACTTTCTCCAAAATCACATATGCATTGACCATTAATGAGAAATGAAAGTTTTCTGCACAACCACAGTTAAACCCCAAGAGTCATCAAAACCCTCATGAGGGTAGTTCTGGTAGTCAATATATAGACCAAGTTAAATCTGTTATTACTTTTCGCAGTGGTAAGGTCATCCACAAACCTATTATTGAACCTCACGAAGCTGAAAATAAATCAGATTCAAAGGGTAAATAAGGGGTTGATGAATCATTACCTATCGTTGATGATAATAATTTTTCTCATGCACCTTCATTTCCTCAAGCATTAAAAATAATGAAATTGAACCATTCCTCATATATATATGAAATATTCAAATAGGTAAAGGTCAATATTCATTTGTTAGATGTCATCCAACAAATACCATCTTATGCCAAATTTCTGAAAGACTTGTGCACTGTTAAAAGGAAACATCAAGTAAGAAATAAAGCTTTTCTAGCTGAACAGGTAAGTTCCATTCTCTCAACTAATAATGCATTAAAATACAAGGACCCTGGTTGTCCAATTATTTCATGTATTATTGGAAATCAAAAAATAGAACATGTTTTGCTTGATCTTTGAGCCAGTGTCAATTTACTTCCATTTTCTGTTTACCAACAACTTAATATTAGTGAGTTAAAACCAACATCAACTACTCTTTTACTTGTTGATAGATCAGTCAAGATACCAAAAGGAATTGTGGAAGACGTGTTATTACAAGTCGATAAATTCATATATCATGTGGATTTTATTGTCTTGAAAATACAACATGTAGCAGACAGTTATAAGCCAATTCCAGTAATATTTGGTCGCCTATTTTTAGCAACAGCTAACGCTTTAATTAATTGCAGGAATGGAATCATGAATTTGTCTTTTGGTAATATGACGTTGGAGCTAAATATTTTTAACATGTGCAAACAACCATATGATGAGGACAGTGATGACGAGACCATAGAACTGATTGAACCAATTTTGGAGGAATATATTCAGGGGGTTTTTATGATTCCATGGAAATTTGTACTGTTAATTTTCTTGAATCAAGTATGCAATTAAATTCGGATACTCACAATGATCATTTTCCTTTACCATTTCTCGACCAAATTTTGGAAAAAGTAGCAGGACATCCATACTATTATTTTCTTGATGGTTACTCAGGTTATTATCAAATTTTCAATGCTTTAGAAGATCAGAAAAAGACCACATTCACATGTCCCTTTGACATATTTGCATTTAGGAAAATGTCTTGGACTTTGTAATGCACCAGCAACATTCCAACGATGTATGTTAAGCATATTTAGTGACATGGTTGAACACTGTTTAGAAGCCTTTATGGATGATATAACTATTTTTGGGAACTCATTTGATAATTGCTTGAATAATTTGGAAAATATTTTGAAAAGATGTGAAGAAAAATGACTTGTGTTAAAATGGGAAAAATGTCATTTCATGACTAATTCGGGAATTGTTTTGGGACATGCTGTGTCATCTAAAGGTATTGAGGTTGACAAGGAAAAAATAGAGATAATCTCTAAATTGCCACCACCAAAAACAGTCAGAGAAATCTGTTCTTTCATAGTATGGGTGAATATAATTTCGATTCAAACTGCAACCCGACCTGAACCACGCGGTTTGAAAAAATATTGAAAATGATTTCGAGTCAGTCTAAACCAAACCGAAAATTTTGGGTCGGTCCGCGGTTTTGACCCAAGCCACGACCCGAACTGTAAAACTGTAAATTGTGACCTGAACCGCCTAAACTGCCAACCCGCGTTCAAATTAGATATTATTTTATATTTTTCATCTTCTTTAACCATGAAATTTAATAAATTTACTGATCATATGACAATATGCAAGGTATAAATGAAAATTATGTAATTTTTCTCTTCAATTATTATGTGAAAACACACAAAATTTTCTTTAAAAAATTTCTAATCCAAACCACCGACCCGGACAGCCCAAACCTCCGAACCGCCACGGTTTTCCTTATCAAATTTGCAGTTTCGATTTCTAATTTCTCAAACCGCCAACCCGGGCAGTTTGAAGTGTAAAACGAAAAAACCGACCCGAACCGCACCGCGAATACCCCTACTTCTTAGGACATGCAGGATTTTATAGGAGGTTCGTAAAAAATTTTAGTACCATATCCAGACCCATATGTTACCTTCTATTAAAAGATGCAATATTTGAATGGACAAAAGAATGTCAAAATCATTCGAAAAGATTATCAGTCTTTTGACTTCTGCTCCATCATGCAATCCTCTGATTGGTCTTTTCCTTTTGAGCTAATGTGTGATGCCAGTGATTATGTAGTTGGTGCAATGTTAGGACAGAGAAAAGAAGGTAAGCCCCATCTAATATATTACGCAAGTATAACTTTAAACAGTGCACAAATTAATTACACTACCACGGAAAAAACAAACCATTTGCTATAATATTTGCATAGGATAAATTTTGATCATATTTAATTGGTTCTTCAACCGTTGTTTATTCTGATCATGCTGTTGTTAGATATTTGATGTCTAAACATGATGTAAAGCCAAGATTACTACGGTGGATTTTGTTACTTCAAGAAGGTCTTCAAATGTCAGTCATGAACGTAAACTGCAATTAAATGAACTTGAAGAGTTAAGGAATGATTCATATGAGAATGCAAAATTTCTTAAAGCTAAAAAAAAAGGTCTTTCATGACAGTAGAATTTCACGATAATTATTTGAAATTGGTCAAAAAAAATTACTTTATAATTCTTGTCTTCATTTATTTCCTAGAAAATTGAAATCCAAATTGAATGGCCCATTTATTGTGAAGTTCGTTTATCCATATTGAGCTATTGACATTGAGAATCCTAGGGATGTTGATGTATTTAAAGTGAATGGACAACGTCTGAAACCATTTTAGAGTGTTCAAATTTTCAAGAATCTCTTTTCCTTTCAAATCCAGTGTACTGTGATTGATGTTTTTTCTTTTCTTTTCTTTTGTATTTGTCTAATTTCCATTTTTCTTGAGTTTTGCATCATTTTTTTTTGTCTTTTCACTTTTTGTCAGAATCTTGCACTCTAGTTAAACAGCGGATAACGGCACTTCGTGACTCTAAGTCAGTTCTTTCAGTTTCCTAAGATTAAAGATACCCTACAATCAATGCATTGGAGAATAGCTTGAAAAACTCCACAATCATTTTCCTTCTCTCCCCCAAAATGCTCTGATGAAAATTTATAAAGCACGCACCGAAAGAATGAGGCTTCTGATGATTCATGGTATTCCTAGTTATATTCGTTGGGTAATTGAAGCAAGGATTCGTATGGCAGGTGAGTCATCTGACTCTTTCATTTCTTACATGTCTGGTTTAGGGAAAAACACATATGCTAAAAAATGAAGAGCTGAACAATTAGGTGCTTGTTATAAATATGCACACTTGACGTGCAACACTCAATGTCGTTCTTTAGGAATGGTGTCTGACAATCGCGAAGATAAAATTCAATTCATTATAGATGGCTTGAGTAAGGAGTCTTTAGATGATATATCATTAACTCTTGAGACGCATCCTAGTGGACATGTTCATCGAGTAATTCACAATTTGCATACGCAATTTCTAAAAGAAAGACAACAATACAGTTTCAGGAATCTAACTTTAAAAGACAATGTTTGCCAATTTATAGAGGGCGTTCAAGCCGTTACTGAACGTAAAACCGGAGGAAGATGTGAGCCACAATCACAACTACCAGTACATATTTTTCAATTTATTGCTTTGATTTCATTTACTTTAAATTACTATTTTCATTTACTTTAATTTACTGTTTTGATTTCTTTTACTTTTGCCGACAGTATCTAAACTTTTTGACTTTCATGATCTATTTTACTGTTCATATGATAATTGTCATTTTGCAGGTACTAGTGCATTTATTACTTACCCTTTTTCGGGATCAATAAATTTAGCTAGTCATTTCTCTTTTGACACATCTAGATAAGAGAGATAGCAAAAATGGAGAAGACTTCAAAATGACGAGTCACTAATATATGTGTCTTTTGTGGAACTAGCTCTGGAACTAAGCTAGAATTTGTTGAAACTGCAAAAGAATTGGGTAGAGTTATGGCAGAAAGAAACATACATTTAGTATATGGCGGTGGCAATCTTAGATTGATGGGATGTGTTTCAAAGGCTGTGCAAGTATGTGACATTCAAGTTTTCGGGATCATTCCAAAACCGTTGGCAAACGAAAACCTCATCGGAAATTCAAATAGAGAAAAATACATTGTCTCATGTATGTGTGAAAGACTTACTGAAATGATTAATCATGCTGACGATTTTATTGCTTTACCAGGTGGGCTAGGCACGTTGGAGGAAATCTTTACAGTTGCATCATGGGCGAACTTGAACATTCACCAAAACCTCATTGGACTACTTAATGTTGACCATTTTTTCGATTTTCTTCTAGTATTTCTTGAGGATACAAAAAGACTTTGGTTCATTTCAAAATCGGTAAAAGATATCGTCCTAATTGCAAGAAAAACTGATGAATTAATTGACCAACTCTTAGCTTATGAACCAAAAATCGACCCCATTCTTTCCAAGTTGAACTGGTCTGATAATGATCATGGCAAAAAGCGTAGAGTGAACTTGAATCTTAATCTGTAATTTTTTACTTTTCTTTCACTTAGTCTAGATTCAATTGTCAATTTCACACTAACCAGGTGATATCTTCAAAACTCTATTTTTTCTTTTTCAGACATTGGGGACAATATCTCAAATTGGTTGGGGGAAAGAGATATCTGATTAGATAGTTTTCGTTTTTATGTTTTGTTGCTGTGTTTTTTGTTTAAAAAAATCATTTTTATGGTGTTGTTTTATGTAAAAAAAAAAAAACATAAAAATAAAAGTTTTTATTATGTTGTTTTTAATTTATTGTTATTTTTTGTGTAAAAAAAAATTATTTTGTTTTGTGTTTTCAAAAAAAAAACTGCACATAAACTAACAATAAATTTTTGACTAACCATGTGGAATTGTTGTTCGGAGATGGCAGTGTAAGGAGTTTTCGCTCCTGAGACGTATCTCAATTTAATTCGTAACAAGTTATTTTTGTTTCTTTCCTTTTGAATCATTTAAATTTGTGAATTCTCCATAATATTGATCAAAATTGATCTTCATATACTCATTTGACAGGTATTATCAACATACACGGTATCATATGAATATGGATTGTAAGTGAAAATTTTAAAATATTCAGTTCTCTAGTTTGTTGGAGGTAGCACCTAAAAGCAGTAAAATTTGTATTTTTTTTTTTTTTAAAAACTAATCTAGATTTTACTTAGTAACCGGACATCTTGCTTCAGCAAGTAGTGATTGTTTGCAGGAAAACGATAGAGCTTGAGTTTGTAAAAAAAAAACTAATTTTGTATTTATAAATAAACTTCCATTACCAAAAATGTGTGAACTCTAATATAATTTTAGGACAAAAATATTACTTTTTTTTCAACAAAACCTGTGAATATTGTGGGCACAATGAATTTATTGATACATTATTTTATGTTTGTATGGAGAAGTGTAAAAAATATAGGAGAAATTACTTATTTGATAAATTAGAAAGAAATAAAACAATTACTGATTTGAATAAAAAAAAATTCTTTAAAGTTTTAGCTTAAATTACTAGGGACTATTAATACACTTGTTGGGGGTGTGATCAACATTAAAAATTGTACACTTAATAAAAAAAACTAATCATTTTACACTTACAATTTCATTAATCCCCTTAATTTAACACATTTGTAAAATAATAATTAAATTTATATTTTATATATTTTTATTGTGATTTTTATTTCTTATGTAGGTGAAATAATACCTTGGATGCATAACTAGAAAAGTGGACGTGATATTTGGATTTTGGAGGCCGAAAACTTGAAAGAGCGTTCTAACAGTGTACAATTTCGAAAATTCCAACTTTGCACAATTTTCATAATTTGGCAATAACTTTTGACTCCAATATCGGATTGAGACGATTCCAATTCCAGATGAACGAAGACGCAAATATCTACAACTTTACTATTTACAAGAATTTTTAGTTCTTAGGTTTTCAAGGACGAAATTGGTGAAGACGTCAATGTGTGTTGCATGTAATTTTAATTATTAGAAAATAAAGTAAGAAATAAAAAATAATTAAAAAAAAAGTTAAAAAATAAAAAATAAAAGTTAAAATGTCATAATCCACTTTAGGTGGATTGTGATCATGTTTGCAAAATTATCAAAAAAAAAAAAGTCAAAAAAGGAAAAAGAAAAAATAAATTAGTAAAAGTTTGTTATTTGTATTTTATTTGGAAAGTTGTAATTAATAATTGAGAGATGAGCACTTCTACTATAAATAGAGGTGCTCACCTCCCATTTTTCTTCATGCTTTCTTTCAAAGTTCTCTTGTAGAATTTCAGAGAGTGTCTTGTGTGTTTTAATTTTTAAGTTTTTTTGTAATTTCTTTTTCTTTCGGTAATAAAATTATGCATGTGTCTCTTCAAATCATAAGTAGCTAATTTCATCTTGCTGGGGTAAATAGTGAAACTCTTAATATGAGAATATAAATTAA
This sequence comes from Zanthoxylum bungeanum, assembly GCA_019454045.1. Taxonomy (NCBI): domain Eukaryota; kingdom Viridiplantae; phylum Streptophyta; class Magnoliopsida; order Sapindales; family Rutaceae; genus Zanthoxylum; species Zanthoxylum bungeanum. Next base: position 87,486 of record SKCR01026554.1, read on the forward strand.
TATTATTTATATTATAATATATAAATTGTAATCTAAATAAGTAATTTAAATCTAGATTAATTATTGACAAACTTTTGTTACCGTCTTTATAGCTGGTTTTATTTATTTGGCAGAATTGAGTACCTAACTAGACTTGTTATAGATAAATATTATCACCGCCTTTATGGCTGGTTTTATATGTTTTGATATAGTTAATTCCTGAATTAAATTAACTGAGTAATAATGATAATTTTTATATTATAAAAAGTAAGATTTCTCAATATTTGAAATATTAAGAGTGGATCTTCTAGCCCCATCATTTTAATTTATTGTTACAGTTCAATTTAAAATTTTCCAACCTTAGGTGAAGAACTACTTTTGAAAGAACTACTTTTTGAGTGTGTCAGATGTATTAACACTTAGTGCCCTTAGGCTAACTGGTCTGGGAGTCACTGGCTCAAAGCTCGTTAAATGGGTTAAGGAGAAAGCTTAAGAAAATCAGACATTTTTCTTTTTGTCATCTGAGATCCGAGCAATTAAGTCTGTAGGGGTGTCTTTAATATCTAGTGCCCTAAAGCCAACTGGTTTGTGAGTCACTGGCCCAAAGCTTGTTACAAGGGTTAAAGATGTATTATTATTAAAAAAAAAACTATTTTTGTATATAAATAATCTGTCATTGTCAAAATGTGTAAATTCTGATATAATTTTATGACAAAAATATTATTCTATTTTCGAAAAAACCTGTGAATAATGTGGGCACAATGAATTGATTGATATTTTATCTTATTTATGTATGGAAGAATGGTAAAAAGTGTATGAGAATTTACTTATTTGATAATTTAGAAATAAATAAAATAATTACTAACTTGGATAATAATTTTTTTCTTTTTAGTTTTCGATTAAATTACTATGGATTAGTAATAAACTGGTTTGGGGTGTGATGAATACTAAAAAGTGCACATTTATTAAAAGAAAAATTAATCATTTTACATTTGTAGTTTCATTAATCCCCTTAATTTAGCACATTTGTGAAATAATAATTAATTTCATGTTTTATATGTTTTTATTTATTGTGTAGGTAAAATACTGTTTCGGAAGCTCAACAGGAAAAATAGATATGCGATCTGAATTCCAAGACCCAAAAAACCCAAAAAGAGCGTAACAGCTAGAGTCAAATCTGATTTGGAAAACATTAACCGTGTTTAGATTGGAGACAAAATGAGCTTATGATATATTTAGCTACGCATGTATGAGGTCCCACCGAGATTTTATACATAATATTTTAGTGGTCTCACCAATATTATATATATATATATATATATATATTATATATATATATATTATGTTATATTATATATATATATATATATAATGCAATGCATTTGCTGGATTGCAAATGCAATTGCATTTGCAATTTGGTGCCGAGGCCTCCTATAAAATGAGGTGCTTGACACCTCAGTGAGGGTGGAGAAAAAATGGAGAGCTCCCCTCCAGTCTGGATGCATTATTTTATTTTCCTCTTTCGGGATATTTGAGGTAAGTATCCTGTGTGTTTTATTTTATTTCTTTTGTAATTTCTTTTTTATTAATAAAATCATGAGTGTTTTTATTTATATCTTATTTTGAAAATTTGTATCCTATTAGGGTAAAGGGTAAAGCTATTGTTATGAAAATATATGTGATTTTTATTTATATTATATTTTATAAATTGTGATAATTTTCCAAATAAAATTCATACTCTTTCTAGTTTATTGAGGACTCTTGACTAGATGTAGACAGTCCCCGATTGGCACAGAAAATACTTGAATCCCATAAATGAGAGAGAGTTGAATATCAGAGATTTGAATTAATTATTGACAAACTTTGTTACCACCTATATGACTGATTTGATATATTTGGCATAATTGAGTACCTAACTGGACTTATTTTAGACAAATGATATCACCATATTTATGACTGGTTTTATATGTTTTGTCATATTTAGTACATTGACATGACTAATTATCGATAGGACATATCACATGTGTTGGCATAATTAATACATGATAATTATGAAATAAATTGATTGGGAAATAATTATAATTTATATTTTATAAGAAGTAAAAATTATTTTATATTTTAAATTTCAAGAGTTGATCCTTTAACCCTACTATTTTATTTTATTAGTCGAATTATTATTTTATCATATTAAATCCATGTTGATCGACCCCGCACTTACCAGGTTATTTTATTACTTCGACACTCTTATACTTGGGAATAAAGAACCACTTTTGTGTGTGTCACTTTGGCCAAAGTCGATTACTTGGGGTGGAACGCATATATCAGAAATGGTTTTCAGATTAGTTATAAAGAATTGTCGACATGTCGACATGAGATGTTTGCCTCAGAAACTTAACAGTGTAATCTATATTTCCTAAATACAACTCGGGTAGCCTACGACTGAGGGATTGTTAAACATGTGTGATGACCTCAACGTGTATAGTTCAGAAAGGTCATTCGTGTTCTTCATGAATTCGGAAGTTGCCGAATTACGTACATATAAACTAGGCTTATATGACGAACGTGTCTGGACTTAGATAGTCTCATAATATGAAGTGTACTCATTGAGCACTTGGATAGCCGATAATTTTTTATAAAATTAATATTTGATATTATAATTATCAACTAAGATAATTAAGTGTTATTAGATAACATTGATAATTTACTTTGATCCAATTGGATTAATTGGATTAATCCAAAATTACACAAGGGTTTTGTCGTAATTTCATAAATATCTCTACTATTTGAGGATATTTTGGTAATTACAAATATGTAATAATATGTGTATTTTGCATGATTTAATTGGATTAAATCAAAATCATAGACAAAAGTAATTGGTCACACCTAATAATACATATTTGGATAAATTAGATTAAGTCCGTATAAAAGTTGATTAGAACTTTTATTAATTAAAAATTGCATAAGTTTTCCTATAAAAGGCAAGCTTGAGCAAGGTTTTAATCAAGCTTGAGAAAACTAAAACAAACAAGAAGTAAAGATATTATCATAAGTAAAAAAGTGTTTAGAGAAGCTTTGTAAGTTCTCTATAATATTTTAACAATGAAAAGAATATTGGATCTTGGAACCAAGCTTGCTAGCTTTGGGAATTCTCTACAACAATAAAGAGAAGAAGATTGGATCTTGGAACCACGCTTGCTAGCTTTGAAAGTTCTCCACAATATTTCAACAAGGAGAAGAAGATTGGATCTTGGAATCAAGCTTGCTAGGTAAGTTTGATCTTCTCCAAAGCTATGTTTTCATTAGCGAGTTATCATTAGTGAGACATATAATGATGAATTATGTATTGGATACATAATAACATAGCTTGAATTTGAAATTAGGCTAATGAATTGTGTACGGATGTTTTATAAGCATAAACACAATATGCTTGTAATTGGGTCAAATATGTTCATGTTGGACATGAAATATTAAATTAGAGTTTGGAACTTTAGATTATAGCTTGGAGCTATGACTATCATTCTAGAATCTCTTGACCACCTTTGAGTGACCTAGAATTGTTTATGAGTCACTTTATTGTGGGATTCTTTTTTTATTTTTGTTTTGATTCAAAGACATACATGTATGTTTGTTTTATAATTTGTGTTGATGTTGGTTTTGATGTTAAAATTGGATTTTAGGTGTATTGAAGTGTTTGGGGAAAATTGCAAGTGTTTAGAATTGATTTGAAGGCTAAAATGCTCATCGCCAATATTTTACACAAGGCAGCGTCGCAACACTGATATCTAGCGTCGTGACACTCAACTCTCAAAGATGCGGGCGTCGCGACGCTAACAATTGGGTGTCGCGATGCCGAACTCTCGCAGATGGGGCATCGCGATGCCCCAACCTGCGTGTTGCGACGCGCCGAGAGCTATTTGCCATGAGCGCTGAAACTTCATTTTCTCTGTTTCGGAGTTTCCCGACTCCTATTTGGTCCCTATTTTTTCTACGGACTTGTAACAGAATATAGCATTCTATCAAATAATTTTAAAAAATACCCATGCTAGATATCCAATGGTTAGACCCACTACCGCTGCATAGGACACTGATCCGACCCTAGGGGTCCCACAAACGTCCCAACAGTAAGATTCTGACAAAAAAAATTACTGTAAAACTCAAGAAAAATGGGAAATAGAAAAATACAAAAGAAAAAATAAAATAACAGCTTAAAATACATCAATCACAATACACTGGGTTTGAAAGGAAAAACGATTCTTGAAAATTTGAACAGTCCAAAAATGGTTTCAGACGTTGTGCGTTTACTTTAAATACATCATCATCCCTAGGATTATCAATGTCAATAGCCCAATATGGTTAAACGTGCTTCACAATAAATGGGCCACTCCATTTGGATTTCAATTTTCCAGGAAATAAATGAAGACGAGAATTATAAAGCAAAATAGTTTGACCAATTTTAAATATTTTTGATAAAATTCGACTATCATGAAAAACCTTAGTTTTAGCTTTAAGAATTTTCGCATTCTCATATGAATCATTCATTAACTCTTCAAGTTCATTTAATTACAGTTTACATTCATGATTGGTATTTTCAAGGTTTGAGTTGATTGTTTTAATAGCCCAATATGCCTTATACACAAGTTTTATAGGCAAATGACAAGGTTTTCCATAAACTAGACGATAGATAGACATTCCTAAAGACGTTTTGAAAGTTGTTCGGTATGCCTCAAGTGCATCAGTCAGCCGAATAGACCAATCTTTACGATTTGGGTTGACCGTTTTTTTCAAAATTTGTTTGATTTCCTATATGAGGTAGAAACTTTATGTGTAATTCTATACTTTTTCATTAAAGACTCAAAAGGCTTGTTACAAAAGTGTTTACGTCCATCACTTATAATGGCCCGAAAGATTCCAAATCGACTTAAAATATTTTCTTTTGAAAATTTGATCACAGTTTTGAGATTATTATTTCGACAAGGAATCGCTTCAACCCATTTTAAGAGGTAATCAACTGCAATTAAGATATATAAAAATCCAAAAAATGGTGGGAATGGACTTATGAAATCTACTCCCCAACAATCAAAGATTTCGATGACAATGATGGGATTCAAATATATCATGTTTCTTTTTAAAATGGATCCCAAATTTTGACAATTTTCATATTTTTTGCAGAAAGTATGTGTATCTTTAAAAATGGTGGGTCATTAAAATCCGCACTGCAAGATTTTTACAGCGGTTTTCTTAGATGAGAAGTGACCTCCACATGCTTCTAAATGAAAAAATTGAATAACACCTTTTATCTCATTGTCTGGGATGCATCGTCGGAAAATTTGATCAGGGCAATACTTGAAAAGATATGGATCGTCCCAGTAGAATCTTTTGACTTCTGTCAAAAATTTCTTATTGTCTTAATGGCTCCAATCTGGAGGTATTTTTTTTGTTGTAAGAAAATTGACAATATTAGCATACCAAGGAATTGTATTTACAGAAAATAAAAAATCATCAGGAAAAGAGTCGTTGATAGGAGTTGTATCAATTGATGACTCATTTGTGAGTCTCGATAAATGATCTGCAATCACATTCTCTACTCTTTTCTTGTCCTTGATTGTGAGATTGAATTTTTGAAGCAACAAAATTCATCGTAGCAATCTTGCATTTGCATCATGTTTAGATATCAAATATCTAACAACAACATAGTCAGAATAAAAAACGATTGAAGAACCAATTAAATATGATCGAAATTTATCCAAAGCAAATATTACAGCAAATACTTCTTTTTTTTGTGGTAGTGTAATTCATTTGTGCACTATTTAAAATTCTACTTGCGTAATAAATTACATACGGCTTACCTTCTTTTCTTTGTCCTAATATTGCGCCAACTGCATAATCACTGGCATCACACATTAGCTCAAAAAGCAAAGACCAAACAGAGGATTGCATGATATAAGAAGAAGTTAAAAGACTGATAATTATTTCAAATGATTTTGACATTCTTTTGTTCATTCAAATGTTGCATCTTTTAATAGAAGGTTACAGAATGATCTAGATATGGTACCAAAATTTTTTAATGAACCTCCTATAAAATCTTACATGTCCTAATAAATAACAGATTTCCCTGACTATTTTTTGTGGTGGCAATTTAGAGATTACTTCTATTTTGTATTGTCAACCTCAATACCTTTAGATGACACAACGTGACTCAGAACAATTCCCGAATTAGTCATGAAATTATATTTTTCACAGTTTAACACTTTTTTCTTCACATCTTTTCAAAATATTTTCCAAATTATTCAAGAAATTATCAAATGAGTTCCCAAAAATAGTTATATCATCTATAAAGACTTCTAAACAATATTCAACTATGTCACTAAATATGTTTAACATGTATCGTTGGAATGTTGCTGGTGTATTATAAAATTCAAAAGACATTTTCCTAAATACAAATGTTCCAAATGGACATGTGAATGTGGTCTTTTCATGGTCTTCTAAAGCAATGAGAATTTGATAATAACCTGAGTAATCATCAAGAGAGCAATAATAGAGATGTCTTGCTACTCTTTCTAAAATTTGGTCAATAAATGATAAAGGAAAATGATATTTTCTAGTGGCGTCATTTAGTTTTCTATAATCAATGCACATACGCCAACTAGATGAGATTCAGGTTGGGATTGATTCTCCTTTATCATTCTTTACGACAGTTATTCCAGCCTTAAAGGCACAACTTGTGTATGACTTACTCACTTACTATCGGAGATATGGTAAATAATGCCTACATTAAAAAGTTTAAAGACTTTTGTTTTTACCACTTCTTTCATGTGAGAGTTTAATCTTCTTTGGGGGTTGACAATATGTCCTAGCATTATCTTCTAAATGTATTATATGTGTGCAGATCAAAGGATTAATACCTTTTATGTCTTTTAAAGTCCATCCAATTGTCAGTTTATGTTCTCTCAACACATTTAACAACTTACCTTCTTGATTGCTTGTGAGGGAATAAGAAATTACCACATGGTAAGTTTGTTCATCTCTAAGAAATGCATACTTCAATCCTTCTGGCAAAGTCTTTAATTCCAATTTAAGTGTTTTCTCATGTTTTTCTTCTTCCAGTGTTCATTGTTCCTCAAAATTTTATTTCTCTCCATCGTCTTCTAGTATTTGTGTAGAATCAAATAAAAAATCATTAGGAATATTCGAATCTAATTGCGTACTTGATTCAAGAAAATTAGTTGTACAAATTTTCATGGGATTAGATCAAATCCCCTGAATATGTTCTTCTAAAATTGGTTCAATTAGTTTCATGCTCTCGTTTTCACTGTCCTCATCGTATGGTTGTTTGCACATGTTAAAAATATTAAGCTCCAGCGTCATATTGCCAAATGATAAATTCATGATCAATTCCTGAAATTCATTAAAGCATTAGCTGTTGTTAAAAATGGATGACCAAGTATTACATGAATTGGCTTATAACTATCTGCTACATTTTGTGTTTCCAAGATAATAAAATCCATAAGATATATGAATTTATCAACTTGTAATAACATATCTTCCACAATTCTTGGCGGCACCTTGATTGATCTATCGGCAAGTAAAAGAGTAGTCATAGTTGGTTTTAACTCGCCAATATTAAGTTGTTGGTAAATCGACAATGGAAATAAATTAGCACATGCTCCAAGGTCAAGCAAAACATGTTCAATTTTATGATTTCCAATAATACATGAAATAGTTGGACAATCAGGGTCTTTGTATTTTCATGCCTTATTGGTTGAGAGAATAAAACTTATCTGTTCAGCTAGAAAAGCTTTCTTTTTTACCTGATGTTTTCTTTTAACAGTGCACAAGTCTTTCAGAAATTTGGCATAAGATGGTATCTGTTGGATGGAATCTAACAAAGGAATATTGATATTTACCTGTTTGAATATTTCATAAATCTATTAGAAATTGTTCAATTTCTTTGTTTTTAATGCTTGAGGAAATATATGTGCATGAGGAAAATTGTTATCATCAACGATAGGTAATGGTTTATCAACCCCTTCTTTACCTTCTGAATCTGATTTATTTTCAACTGCACGAGGTTCAAGAATAGGTATGTGGATGATCTTACCACTGCAAAGAGTAATAACATATTTGATTTGGTCTATGTGTTGACTACCAAAACTACCCTCGTGAGGATTTTGACGACTCTTGGGGTTTGGCTGTGGTTGTACATGAAATTTTCATTTCTCATTAATGGTCAATGCAAATGTGATTTTAGCAAAAGTATCTTTCAAATCAATCAAATATTTGCACACTTTGGTTATTGATGGCTTCATATTTCTCAATGAATGCATGCAAGGTATCCTCAAGGGTTTTCTTAGGCGGTAGGACATATGGTGTATAATTTTGGGAGTTTTGGAAATTCTGGTGTTCCTTGGGAGGTTGTGCTTGGTTAGAATTCCTACAATTGAAGTTTGGATGGTTTCTCCAACCAAAATTGTAGGTTTGGGAGTATGGGTTTGGATTTGGTCTTTTGAAGGTGTTTATGGAACTGACTTGGTCATAGAGACATTCTTGCAGGGCTGGCAATGTTGGGCAAAATTGTGTGACATGTTCATTTGAATTACATATTTGACATGTGACTTCTTATATTGACTTGACATGATCACTCTTCTTCATTGTTAATGCCCCAATTTTTTTAGCTATAGATGCATATTTAGTAGAAAGGTCATGGTATTCCTTAAGGTTAAATATACATCTACCATATGACTGTGATTTTATACACGACTTATAAGTGCCAACCGTGTCTCATTGTTGTGCATTATCTACTATGTGTTCTAGATAATCTATTTCATCTTCGAGATTTTTGTCCCTAAACTCACCATTACACATCATTTCTACTACTTGTATACATTGGGGTGTTAAATCCTCGTTGAAGTAAGAAACCAGCTTTCATGTTTCAAACCTGTGATACGGACAAACATTCAACATCTCTTTAAATCTCTCCCAACATTAAAAAACATGTGAGAGGGAAAGAATTTTTTCAGAAATTACTCTTGCAAATCATCTCGTGTTCTGATGGATCCTGACTTAAGGTTATGCAGCCAAATTCTAGCTTTATCCTTTAAAGAAAAGAGAAAAAACTTGAGTTGAATTATATTCATGTTGTAATTTTGATATGTGTAAGTGTTACATACCTCTTCGAATTCCCTTAAATGTTGATGTGTATTTTCTGATTCTAAACCGTGGAATGTGGGTAAAAATTGGATGATACATGGTTTAAAATTGAAACATGATGCATCTGGGGGGGAAAACAATACAAGATGATGATCCTGTCCTAGTGGGATTCATGAATTGTCTGAGTGTTCTAGTATGATTAGGATCGCCATGCTAAGACTCATCTTCTACCTGATCAACTAGATTGTCATCTCGGGCAGGTGAATTTTCATTTTGGTTCTCGGCCATTTTGACTAACGATGAAGGTGATGGAGACTCTCTATTTAATCTACTGCTAGATGATCGAGACCAATGTCTCATGCAACCTAAATGCAGACTATATGCTAAAATTTAAATATACAGATGTAATACTTACAAAAAAAAAAAAAAATAATAAAAATAAACAAATAAAAATAAAAGACAACAGAAAAAAAAAATTATAATGATTAGATCTTAAAAACGTCATCTGATTCTTGTCAATTCAGATCTCAATTGAATTTCTCGTTCAGCTTTCTCAATTTCTCGAATTAGGTTCTCACAAAAAAATATAGAAGAATCTCTAGATATGGTTGGTTAAAGAAATTCTTTGGCAAAATACAAACTCTATTTTAATTGAGATTCATGTCTCATGTAACATTGAAGAATTAAGTACATGGTTTGTCTATATGTGGGATGTCTGGGTTTAGGATTCATTTAGAATCAATCGGGATATCTGGGATCTACACAAATGCAAAGAAAAAAGTGAGATGCAAAAAATAAAGAAATGAAATGAAATACAAAATACAAAAATAAAATAAAATAAAATAAAAAGAAAAGAAAAAAAATACAAATATGTGAAATTATTATTTTATCTACTAAATTATACTCCCCGACAACGACGTCAAAAACTTGACACACTCAAAAGTGGTTCTTTACAAGTATAAGAATATCGAAGTAATAAAATAACCTGGTAAGTCCGGGATCGATCCACAGAGAATAGATTTAATAAGATAAAATGATCATTCGAGTAAAAATAAAAAGAGTGAATTGTTTGAAGTGATTGAAAATTTCAAATTAGATTGTAATAATAAAACAAAATTCTAGGGTAAGGGGATCCATTTTTAATATTTCAAATTTAGAAATCTTATTTTTTATAATATATAAATTATCATTATTACTCAGTTAATTTATTTCAGGAATTAATTATGCCAAAATAAATAAAACCAGTCATAAAGACGGTGATAACATTTGTCTATAATAAGTCCAGTTAGGTACTCAATTCTGTCATATAAATAAAATCAGTCATATAGGCAGTAACAAAGTTTGCCAATAATTAATCCAGATTTAAATTAAATATTAATCATTCGATTACAATTTATATCTTATAATATAAATAAGATTAATCTATATTTCCATATTAAAAGTTTCATCATTTACCCCAACGAATGAAATTAGCTACTCATGATTTGAATCAAAACACATATAATTTTATTACTGAAAGAAAAGAGAATACAAGAAAGCTTAAAAATAAAACACACAAGACACTATCTCTCAAATTATACAAGAGAAATTCAGAAGAAAACATGATTTTTAAAGTGTCAAGCACCCTCTATTTATAGAGATGCTTCAACACTTATGCAAAGCTTTCTCATACAAATTTCAACATATATAGGCCATCAATCAAAATCATGAATAAAATGGTGCAATAATCCAACTGTAACTTCGACTTTAAATGCTAAAGACTAAATAGCCAAAGTGATTGAAGAAGCCAAATTGGACTTTTATTGTCAAAGAACATGTTGCCTACGATGACTTTACTTAGTAATGCATTAGCTTCAGAAAAGGTCACTCACTTCATCTTTAATTCTCCATACTTGCTCCCATTCCAAATACAGCCCATGTGTATCATCATCAATGATCATAAGTGGCACATGTGAACAAGTAAATTTAGAAGGGTGTTCTAAAATAAAAATATCACGTCCAATTTTATAATTATGTATTCAAAATATTATTTCACCTACATAAGAAATAAAAATAACAATAAATCTATATATTTTTTTAAAAACATAAATTTAATTATTATTTCACAAATGTGCTAAATTAAGGGAATTAATAAAATTATAAGTGTAAAATGATTAGTTTCTTTTTTTTTAAATGTACAATTTTTTAATGTTCATCACTAATTTCTCTTCATGTTTTATAAATGCAAATGTTATCTAAACTGAATTAAATTTATCTCCAAACTGATTTATTGGAGCTTTAAAATAGGCATACAACATTCCTGGTATCCCATTGAACCGGCAGCGTATGGTAGTGGCAATTTTACATGACATTTCTGACTTATTGTATTGTATGATTTAAGTCTTTAATATTCTTTCAATAGTATTTGTTGACGGTTGGTTTTCGTTCTAGGGGTAAATCCGGAAACTCGCTCCTCGAACAATCTTCTCCCAACTGTGAATTTATTTAGTTTGTTGGGAACCAAAAGCAAACTTAGCAGAAAAATGGAAAGTACACAAATAAGAACAGATAATTTAACGTGGTTCGACGGAATGGATCTGACCTACGTCCACGGACACAAAGAAAGAGATTTTTTATAATGTGGTCGAGTTTGACCGACCAAGGCAAAATGATTGTTACAAGTGTGACCAACCTCTCTCACGTTCTCTCTAAAAATAGGCTTTTATCTCTCTTACAAGCTTACAAGAATACAAATTGCCAACCCTTACAAAAGTGCTCTCATCCCCTTTATATACTAAGGAAAATAGCATTGTTTCACCGTCCTCGTAACGTCAGCCACGTGAATCTACTGCTGCCAAATAGGCTCTCTGCCTCCACTGTCCCGCCGAAAGTATACCTGCCACCTAATAATTCATTAAATCACTCTTTTGGGTACTGTCACACACAATATTAATAATGCCAGCATGTATCCAACTGCTCACGCGGTGACGTACGTTAGAAGATAACCCCACAAGTTGCTCATGTAACATCAAAGCTTTATGAAGAGTGCAAGTTCTCGATTTGTACTTATACTAGTAATCCCGACCTGAGCAATACTGAACTGCCCTCCCCCATGAGGTCGGATGATTGAGCCGAGATTATCCCATCCTTCCGAGCTACATTGGTCGGATCAGACCCGAAGTCTTCGGGTACTTACCTCCATGAACAATCACACTCCTCAGATCGGTCAAAGAATGTAGTCCGAGCTCGCAACTCAGCTAGACTAGATACTTCTGACTAATGTTCTCGGACTACAGCGTTCTGAACTTGAAATTCCCCTTCTGCCCCTCCTGAGCTACTGTCGACATTTAGGCCCAAAAATCACCATCAACACTTGTCATATAGTTCTCGGTTCCAACGAGTATGTGAGTTGGTGACAGAAACTATAATGGCGAGGATGATGCTGGTTAGTTTTGCGATGCTTCTCTCCTTTCAATACTTAGAATAATTTTTGAACTTTTGCGGCTACTCGGCCTCTAGTATGTGGTCATGAGGGGAAACTCCGACCTTATGCCACTAAATATTCGGACTTGGTGGGACATAACCCGACTCTGAACTAGTGATAACACTTGGCCACGGGGGAATGTTACCTCATCGTGCCAACCATAGCATGGCCATGAGGGAGATGCTCCGAAACCATGCCAATAAATATACAGACTCGGTGGGACATAACCCGACCCCGAGCTAGTGATAACACTTGGCCACGAGGGAATGTTACCTCCCAGTGCAAACCAAAGCTTGAACATATGGAAGATGCTCTGATCTCATGCCAATAAACGGACTCGGTGGGACATAACCCGACCCCAAGCTAGTGACAACACTTGGCCACGGGAGAATGTTACCTCCCCGTGCCAACCAGAGCATGGCCATGAGGGAGATGCTCCGACCACATGCCAATAAATATACAGACTTGGTGGGACATAACCCGACCTCGAGCTAGTGATAACACTTGGCCACGAGGGAATGTTACATCCCCATGCCAACCAAAGCCTGGACATGGGGGAGATGCTCCGACCCCATCCCAATAAACAGACTCAGTCGGACATAACCCGACCCCGAGCTAGTGACAACACTTGGCCACGAGGGAATGTTACCTCCCCGTGCCAACCAGAGCGTGGCCATAGGAGAGATGCTCCGACCCCATGCCAATAAATATATAGACTCGGTGGGACATAATCCAACCCCGAGCTAGTGACTACTATTGGCCATGATGGAATGTTACCTCCCCGTGCCAACCAGAGCATGGCCATGTAGGAGATGCTCTGACCCCATGCCAATAAATATACAGACTCGGTGGGACATAACCTGACCCCGAGCTAGTGATAACACTTGGCCATGAGGGAATGTTACCTCCTTGTGCCAACCAAAGCCTAGCCATGAGGGAGATGCTCTGACCCCATACCAATAAACACACTCGGTGGGACATAACCCGACCCCGAGGTAGTGACAACACTTGGCCACGAGGGAATGTTACCTCCCCGTGCCAACTAGAGCATGGTCATGAGGGAGATGCTCCGACCCCATGCTAATAAATATACAGACTTGGTAGGACATAACCCGACCTCGAGCTAGTGACAACACTTGGCCACGAGAGAATGTTACCTCCCTGTGCCAACCAGAGCATGGCCATGAGGGAGATGCTCCAATCCCACACCAATAAATATACAGATTCGGTGGGACATAACCCGACCCCGAGCTACAAAAACTACTTGGCCACTGATAAGTGCATGAAAATATATTTTGAACATCACTAATTCAGCTCTATTATCAAATAGTTAATCTTAATTGTAGTTTATTTTATGTTTTATTATTATGAAGGACCTTACGGATTCATAGGAAGCACGCGGAAAGAGCGGGAACACAGAAAGCATGACACCAGAAAAATTGTCTGGTGTCGCGACGCCCCTTTAGCATTGCTTCATAGAGTTTTCCCGAGAGTTGGGCACCGCGACGCCACTTTCCGATGTCGCGACAAAGTTTCTGAATCTTAAATAGGTCGTATTTTATGCACATAAGGACTCCAGGACTTCCCTACAAATACCTAAGCTCGTCCAAAACCCTAAAAAAGAGAAGAAAAACACAACCAAGAGTTCAAAACACATATTTGAGAGAGAAGACATAGGAAGCTTCAGGCCAGACAAGATGCTTCTCCATTCTCTTCAGCTATGTTTCTTTCTTTTATGGAGAACTAATATGCTAGGCAAAGCTAGAGATGAATTCTTGTATTTAACTCCTTATACTCATATTTTTGATTCATGAATGATCTTTAACGTTTAATACAATCGATATTTTGTTGTTCTTTATTATCTTTTCATTTATAATTAATCCAAAGATTGTGTTTTACTAATTTTCATATAGGAATAGTCTTGCTTTTTCTATGTGTGATTGAGGAACCCGGTTGTAACTTGTATTATTATTTTATGAGTTAATCTTTTGCTGAAGTATTGCCCGCGGGTATATTATCGACGTTAGATAGGTCATAATGATAACATAGTGTGTTGTTAATATAGAGAAAGTAATTCATCGATTACTTGAGAATTTAATATGTTTTAAACTGAAATATCTTCCGATTGTTGGTTTGGGAAGTGAAACCCTCAATTGAGTAATAAAAGGAATCAACTACTGAATATATGGACTCGATACAAGAAGGATTTATGATGTTTTACTGCCTTTCTATATTGATAATTCCTACATATTTTTCATAATATTTAATCTGAACTGCCAATTAAATCTTTTTCTTTAATTTAGTTATTGATAACGTTCGTATTAAGTGATTATGTTCCTTCGTAACCATCTCTATGAGGAATCGACACCCTAACTATACTGCGATAACCGTAATTAATTTTTGGGCGTAATCAGCCACAAGGGAAATACTCTCTCATTGTGCCGACTTTTACAAAATGGGATGGTCAGACGCCACGGTGGCATTCTATCTCCTCGAGGTCGACATTATCTGATAGTACAGAATGAGATGGCCAGACGCCATGGGAGAATTCTCCCTCCCCGAGGTCGGCATTACCCGATGGTACAGAATGAGATGGCCAGACGCCACAGGGGAATTCTCCCTCCCTGAGGTCGGCATTATCCGATGGTATAGAATGGGATGGACAGACGCCATGGGGGAATTCTCCCTCCTCGAGGTCGGCATTACCCGATGGTATAAAATGGGATGGCTAGATGCCACAAGAGAATTCTCACTTCCCGAGGTCAAAATTACCCGATAGTACAAAATGGGATGGCCAGACGCCACAAGGGAATTCTCCATCCCCGATGTCAGCATTATCCGATGGTACAAAATGGGATGGCCAGCACCATGAGGGAATTCTCCCTCCCCAAGGTCGGCATTACCCGATGGTACAAAATGGGATGGCCAAACACCATGCGGAATTCTCACTCCCCGAGGTCGGCATTACCCGATGGTACAAAATGGGATGGCCAGATGTCACATGGGAATTCTCTCTCCCCGAGGTCGGCATTACCCGATGGTACAGAGTGGGATGGCCAGACGCCACGAGGGAATTCTCCCTCCCCGATGTCAGCATTATCCGATGGTACAAAATGGGATGGCCAGACGCCACGGGGGAATTCTCCCTCCCCAAGGTCGGCATTACCCGATGGTACAGAATGGGATGGCCAAACGCCACACGGAATTCTCCCTCCCCGAGGTCGGCATTACCCGATGGTACAAAATGGGATGGCCAGACGCCACAGGGGCATTCTCCCTCCCCGAGGTCGGTATTATCCGATGGAACAGAATCACATCGGCCTCGACGGTACTAAAGCAGACCCGAGCCATAAAGCACACACAATAAATAAGCATGGATAAACAAGTTTTTATCTGAGAATGAAGAAATTTTACTCATATTCTTGGGATCTATTGCCCATCGTACAACTCTTTGGGGTCATTTTAAGAGAGGCTCTATCGAAAATATCCCATCAGCACCTCAACATTCCAAATACCCAACCCGACGGCATTCACTATCAGCTCTGGTTGGCCTCCGTAGCTACTCGGTCTATGTACTCATTTAGATAATCATTTTTTACAAAGCCTTACATCTGCTCTTGTAGGTCTCTACATCGCTATGTGGTGTGTCCCATTGCATTGTGATGCATACAATAAGACCGATTGTCTTTCCTCTCATTCGAAAACTTCCTCGGGTCAGGCTCAATCAATAGGCTTTTATCCGGGACCTCCTGAATTATCTGGGTCATGGGTCTGTTGAGGGGGTGTACATTGTTCCTCCGGCAACGGGGTTGACCTGGGCATGCAGCCTTCTTTCCTGTACTTGATTATGCTGCGGCATCGGCCCAAACTCCTTTTGCTTCGGGACTGGCCTCCTCATGTATCTACCCACATCCCGCTGATTTTCTGGTCTGAGAACTTTGGTCTTCTAGGTGCCACCTCCTCGGGCAACCTTCTCCTCTTCCTCCATCAGCACAAACTTTTTTGCCTACTCCAGAGCCACGATAAAGTCTGGTATCTCTTGGATCCTCCGGTGGGACCACAACCTCCTGACCTTGAGAACCCCTTTAAAACTTTCCAAAGCCTTCAGGGACTCATACTCCCCGACCTCTAAAACCAGGCTGTGATACATGTCGACAAAGCTTTTCAAGACTCGTCGTCTCTTTGCTTCATCAATCTCAACGACCCTGCCGTCTTTCTTGGCATACAAGCTCCTCTGAAATGTCGGATGAAGGACTTTCTCAACTGGGCAAAGTTACTGATACTACCCGGGCAAGTTCCTGAACCACAGGTTGGCTGACCCTTCCAAGGTTAAATATAATACCTTACAGACGGCCTCTCCGGTCATTCCCTGAATCTCCATTAACAAGACGAATTTCTCAACATAAGACTTAAGGTCCGAGCTGCCTTTGTAAACATCCATGGAGAGCATAGTGAATCTCCTCGGAAATCCCATCGCCAAAGTTTCCTTCGTGAAAGGGGACGCTACCCCAAGTCTTGGTCACCCCTCATCCCCACTTTCATATTTCATTCCTACTTCCTCATCTCTTTTCGGAACCAACTCATCATCCGGTCTTCGGAGTTGTCATGCTCCAGACCTCAGGTTTCCCGACGTCTTCCATTCTGGCT
This sequence comes from Zanthoxylum bungeanum, assembly GCA_019454045.1. Lineage (NCBI taxonomy): Eukaryota > Viridiplantae > Streptophyta > Magnoliopsida > Sapindales > Rutaceae > Zanthoxylum > Zanthoxylum bungeanum. The sequence goes on from SKCR01026554.1 coordinate 104,722, forward strand.
TGATGTCCTCCGTAGCTAGGGACTTCATGTCCTTCCCTCGGAGATCGTCTCGGGTCGCTCTCTGAGAAGCATGGACTATTACTGGAAGACTCTGGTGTCCGTCTGCCTTCCTCCTCTTCCCACAACTCTCCTGCCGGTAAAACTCCGGCTACGACTACTGACCTCACTCTTTGAACGTTCCTCATTCCGCCTTCATCACCCTCATCAACCCTCTTTCATTTGGCTACCTCTTCCCTCCTTCGACTCAGATCAACTTCCATCATTTCTTCATTCGTCTTTTCTAAACTTTCCAGCTTCTCCATCATGGCCTTTATAAAGGCCTGGATTGACTCCATCTCATTTCTCATGTTTTCTTCCATCTTCTCCATCCATTCTGTTGTTGAAGCCTCTGAAGATCTATGGTTCTCGTCTTCTGCCATTGCCTCAACGTGTTTGCTGCTTTTAGTATTGTTCCCCACAGACAGCGCCAACTGTTGACGACTAATTTTTATTCCAGGGGCAAATCTGGAAACTCGCTCCTCGAATAATCTTCCCCCAACTGTGAATTTATTTGGTTTGTTGGGAACCAAAAGCAAACTTAGCAGAAAAATGGAAAGTACACAAATAAGAACATAGGATTTAACGTGGTTCAGCGGAATGGATCTGACCTACGTACACGAACACAAAGAAATATGGTTTTTATAACGTGGTCAGGTTTTACTGACCAAGGCAAAATAATTGTTACAAGTGTGACCGACCTCTCTCGCGTTCTCTCTAAAAATAGGCTTTTATCTCTCTTACAAGCTTACAAGAATACAAATTGCCAACCCTTACAAAAGTGTTATCATCCCCTTTATATACTAAGGAAAATAACATCGTTCCACCGTCATCGTGACGCCAGCCACGTGAACCTACTGCTGCCAAATAGGCTCTCTGCCTCCACTGCCTTGCCGAAAGTATACATGCCACCTGACAATTCATTAAATCATTTTTTTGGGTACTGCCACACGCAACATTAATAATGCCAGCCTGTATCCACCTGCTCGCGCGGTGACGTATGTCAAAAGATAACCCCACAAGTTGCTCATGTAACATCAAAGCTTTATGAAGAGTGCAAGTTAATGAGATGTACTTATACTGGTAATCCCAACCTGAGCAATACTGAACCGCCCTCCCCCACAAGGTCGGATGACTGAGTTGAGACTATCTCGTTCTTCCGAGCGACACTTGTCGGGTCAGACCCGAAGTTCTCAATTACTTACCTCCCTGAACAATCACACTCCTCAGGTCGGTTAAAGAATGTAGTCCAAGCTCGACCACTCAGCTAGACCAAATACCTCTAACTAATGTTATCGGACTACAGTGTTCTGAACTTGAAATTCTCCTCATGCCCCTCATGAACTACTATCGATATTTAGGCCCAAAAATCACCCTAAACAGTATTTTTTAAACTCTTTGCACACTTCATGTTATTCCAGAACCTCACTGGTTTACTTTTCAAATATTTATTACTGGTTTTTGAATTTCGAATACGAAAGTGTGGAATAATTCTATATTGTTTCTTCAGTTAGCTACATATATAAGCTATGTTCATTCATCATTGGCTCATCTTCATATCATCAACAATGACTAATGCCATTATTTAACTAAGCATAGCTTTTCGTATGGGATTATAAGAGAACTAAAAGGTCTATTTTGGACAGGTCATATGTACAATGTATATGTGGCTCAATACATTAGGCTTGTCATTATAGGTTATGTAGAGAATTCAATATATACATAATTTTATCTTCTTTTTTTTTTTTATAAAAATATTGTTTTCGCGATTCGAACTTGTGATGAATTACATTACAAAATATAAGCCATATAGTTTAATTATCAGATTATAAGACCTATCATCCGAGGTTTATTAACAAACATCCAAATTATACGATATTCTGTCAATAAAACATAGAACTTAAAAACTATTTATGTTGACAGATGATTTTCATCTCAATGGCAGTTTCGAGATAACCTTCCCGAGACAACCCTCCATCAACCTTGAATTTATTTGGTTATGGGGAGACCAAAGACAAATGTAGTCAAAGACAAGAAATAAACACACAAAGTCGACAAGGAGTTTTAACGTGGTTCAGCGAAGCAAGTCCAGCCTACATCCACGGGCATAAAATGGGATATTCCTCTTTTATTACTTAAATCGGGCTCGGCCGACCTGTTTTCAGAGTAAGACTGAGCTATCTTATTCTCTAGGGCTTACAAGTAATTCTCTCTCTTTGTTACAAGTTTTGCTGTAAAAAATAATCATCTTCTACAAACAAATCTAACTTCTCTTTATATACTCAGAGAATACAACAATGTTCTCCTGCTCTCATGACGTTTCCCGCGCGGTCTCCGACTGATTGACGGGCTCTCTGCCCCAAGATTGTCGTCGTTGCAAGCAATCATGCCGTCTGACGGCCTGTCACATCAATATGTTTTCTCCGCTGCCACACGCAACAATATTGAAGCCAGCCTGTAAAGAGCTCTCAAGCTGTGACACATGTCGAAGGGAAAATCCAACAACTCTGGTCTCACGTCGGCCTTCAAGAGGTCGGCCAAATGATCTGCCGAGCTTCCCAAGTTGTTTCCGTCCTGGCCCGAGATATCTGAACTCATCAACTTATCTCCATGGGGTAAGATACATCAAACCGAGCCGCCGGTCCTAAGTGGTCGGCCTCGGTTCTGATGTTGTCGGCCCATGAAATCCGCGCCAGATCCGAGGAAGAAGTGCTCGGATTCTCTTACCGCCCGAGAACTGACTGATACCTCTGGACGTCTGACCCTCTGAAAATGGGAGTTCCCTATCTCCCCGTGCCGAACTGTACAAATACCTTAGTTGCAGAAATCCCCATCAACATATGTCCCCTAGTTCTCGGTTCCAACGAGTGTGTGAGTTGGTGCCGGGAACTACAAAAATCTGAAGTGTGACATCAACTGGTGGTTGGTCATAGGAACAAGGCAGGAAACAACCTCGGCCTCAACGTCCTCGGTCAAAAAAGATTCTGATGCCTTTCAGTCGACTCCCCAACTTGAAGCATATCCCACTTTTACCCATCTGGTAGCCGTCCTTCGAGAACCGCAAGCCATCATATCTTCTTAAATGCCCATCAAATCATCTTTAGGGTTTAACCCGAGCGTGCCACTTGTCAAGAGCTCATGGAGTTCCCGCCTAAAATCCAAATCAATCTACCATTCTCGAGGCAGTCAAAGGTCTTTCAATTTCAACCGTTCATCTCAGCCTGATCAGATTGAGCCGAAGGGCGACACCCATCGCACATCCAAAATCTCCCTGGATCCAACGGCCACAAGTGCTCCGAGCCGACTATAAGAAAGCAAAACAGCGCTATTTCCTTCCTTTTACGAAAATCTGACTTCTCAAAGTACAAGAAGCTTCTCCATACCTGAGACCAGCAACCTTCCAACCGACCAGACCAATCGCTAACTATCATTCTCAAATCAAGTATGTTCTTGCTCGCCCCTCTCTGTTATTTGTTGTATTCTACCGTCATTGCTTGGTACTTGCGGATTTTTACTTGTTGTTGTTTGTTCTTCTTTTCTTCTATCATACTTATCTCCTCGTTCTGTATTTCGAAACATGTTCTGGGTTTGGTGTTGAGTGTAGCATGTGTATGTTTTCTGGTTGGAGGGTGGGTAGCAGGGTAGGATGTATGTGTTTTGAGTTTTTCGGTGTTTTGTGTTTGGTTGGATGTATTTAGGGAGAGATTTGTTGTTTGTGGCCATTGCTAGGGCATTTAGAGGCTATAGGCTAGGTTCCCGGAAGTTAGAATAGCCCTTGGATCCGTTGTGCCTTAAACTGACCACTGAATGACCTTCTCGTTCATGGCGACTGTCAGGAATGTCTGATGTTGAATCTTCCTCGGCCAAACCCGCAGAACCTCAACCTCCTCATATTGAAGAAACCTCTTCCAGCTCGGGCTCTCCTACTTAGAGGAGCTAGACACCACCCCAACCCATTCTCAAGAACAAAATGGCACCTACCACCATAGAATCCCTCGGAGAGATCCTGAGCCGGGAGAACTGGACTACTCGGCCTTGGACATGAACCGGCCCTCCAACATCACGGGAGATGCCTTATGCGTGCTCCATCAACAGTATAAGATCCCCATAGACATAGCTCTTGAGGTTCCTAGCTCGCTAGACCGTGCAAGCCAACCTGACGATGGCTCAGTCGCCCTTCTTCTGTCATTCTTTGAGTGCGGCCTTCGGCTACCCATTCAACCATACTTCACGGGAATGTTGGCCGGGATGGAGATTGCCCTCTGCCAACTAAACTTAAATAGCTGGAGAATTCTGGTCGGCTTGCATGTGATCTGGTAACGGGCCGGCATCGGAGAGCCGACTTTCGAGGAGTTGAAGAGGCTCTACAAACTGAAGACAAACCTCCGGTCTCATTATAGTTGGTACTACCTTTCTTCATACGCCGACGTCCCCCCTCATCAAGGACCTTCCAGAAACCAACAAAAACTTCAAAGATCTCTGGTTCTGGGCTACATGCGACTAGGGACGAACCCGGCCAACGTGCTCGGAGATGACAGAGGTCCCAGATATATTCAGAGTATGAGGTTAGGACCCAAACTCTTGGCTTCTCTTTCTCAACTTTCATGATAAAATGCTAACCATTTTAACCCTTCTCAGCCTGCTGGAGGGATCCTCTCAAGGTTACCCATGAGGTCCGCACTAGGATCACGGTGGCCCGGAACTACGCCGGCCACTGGAAGAGGGTAGTCAATGATTCGACCTTCCTAGAGTCGGGCCTCATTCAGAGTGCACCCCCACAGGTCCCGGTGTGACTAGGTAGATTCTCACCGACTTTCTAACTGATTCCATTGTGTGCTTTAACTCACCAATGACTTGAAATCACCTGAATTCCGAACTGACCATGCTTTTGCCTTGTACTTTGCAGGAATGTTGAAGCATACCAATGTCCTTGACAGAATCAAAGGTCTGGCGAAGAAACCCGGGCCGGGTGAAGCCAGAAGCTCTCGTAGATAGTTGACCACTCTGATTCCCGTGGAGGCCAGAGGATAAACTAAATCAGTTGCTCGGTCCGTGGTGTAGCCCGCACATTCTCCAATAAGGGCGGCACCAAATACAATTGTCCGACCTTCACTTGGGTCCTCCAGGCCTTCGAGTAAGCGTCGTCACCTGTCTGATGACGTAGCGGCCGAACCTGAGAATGAGAAGGAAGAAGAGCAGCCCCTAAAGAGAAGGTACATTGCTCGGGGGGAGAGGCGAGCTGTTGAGGCTCCTCAAAGTTCCGGAAAGGGTGTTGCGGCGCTAGGGGTGGATGATCTTAGCAATAAGGTCCGAGAGACCACTTCTCATCTGGTATCTGCATTCAATTCGCTTGCTTCAGCGGTGCCCCTCGAGAAGATCCCGCAATACGAGGACATATCCCCGGAGGAAGTGATTTCCCGTCTCTCATTCTGAATTACCGAGGTAGACTTTCTTCTTTGCTCTCACATTGTACTTTTACTTATTTTCTAACTTTTTCCCTTCTTTCTTGTAGGATAATTATGTGTTGGCTCTGAATAATGACCTGCTTATGAGCATTCTATCTGAGGGGGGCCCGGTGCAGAGGCTCCAAAGCCAAATCACTGAGCGGGAGGCTGAGCTGGCAAAAAAATATGAAAAAATAAAGTCTTTGGAGGGGATTGCGGAAGAAGCCCTTAAACTGAATGAATCCCTCCGGAATGTCTCGGCTCTGGCCAGGAAGAACTCAGAGGCAACTCAGGAAGAAAACAAACACCTGAGGTGGCAGGCGGCCAGCGCCGAATCTAAGCTGAAGGCCATGACTGATGAGAGAGACCGGGCTCGAGAGGAGTTGAAAAAGAGGGAGGCTGATCTGGAAAAGAGAGAGGCTGAACTGGAGGGCGAGCTGGAGAGTGCCCAGCTCAAGTGGATCGGCTACTGCACCGATATTGTTCCGATCCTAATGCCCGACGTTAAAATGGAACCAATCCACGTGGCCATCCGCTTCTGCAAAGGGGAACTTTCTGAGGATGAGGCCCGAGAATTGCTTACCTTCCCCTCGGAAGAAGTCCAGGATCCCGAGCCCCTTTCTGTCGTGCCGATGTCTCCGGCCCCTGAAGAGATCCAGCCTGAGGTTCTCGTCCCTGCCTCTGAAGTGCCCGAGGCCGAAACTGGAGCCCCTCTTGCCTCCCAAACTGAAACCGAGGTGCCTCCTGCCGAGCCTGTACCAGTTATCCAGCCATCCGGACCTGACCAGGAAGAAGCAGCTGCCCCTGCGCGGGCTGATGAATGAGGGTGACCCAAAGGGGGCCCTATGTAAATTCAAACAACATACTCTTTTTTTGTAATAACACTCTGCAATTTCTCATTTACTGCTAATCTCGAATGTTTTTTGTTCTGTTTTCCATACTTGGCTTATTTTGGCTTCAAATTTTCTAACTTGCTCTTCCAAATCTCAATTTGATCTCGCACCCGACCAATTCGAGTCCGGCCACGAGTTGATTGTATGTCCCCGAGCCGAAATCAAATGCATTCGGTGGGACAAAACCAAACCCCGAGCTGAAAAGAACACTTGGCTTTGGGGGAATGTTACGTCCCCGGCCCAACAAAGACCCGGCCATGAGGGAATGCTCTGTCCCCATGCTGACGATAAGAGCTCGGTAGGACGTAACTCGACCTCGATTTGAAGAATAAAGCACCGGCGGAACGAATCCAGCCCCGAGTTGAGAAGAACACTTGGCTCTGGGGAATGTTATGTCCCCAGACCAATGAGGTGGACTCGGTGGGATGTAACTCGACCCCGAGCTGAGAAGAACACTTGGCTCTGGCGAATGTTACGTCCCCAGACCAATGAGATAGACTCGATGGGATGTAGCCCGACCCCGAGCTGAGAAGAACATTTGGCACTAGGGGAATGTTACGTCCCCATACCAATGAGGTGGACTCGATGGGATGTAACCTGACCCCGAACTGAGAAGAACACTTGGCTCTGGGGAAATGTTACGTCCCCAGTCCAATGAGTTGGACTCGGTGGGATGTAACCCGACCCCGAGCTGAGAAGAACACTTGGCTCTAGGGGAATGTTACGTCCCCAGAACAATGAGATGGACTCAGTGGGATGTAACCCGACCCCGAGCTGAGAAGAACACTTGGCTCTAGGGGAATGTTATGTCCCCAGACCAATGAGGTGGACTCGGTGGGATGTAACCTGACCCCGAGCTGAGAAGAACACTTGGCTCTGGGGGAATATTACGTCCCCAGACCAATGAGATGGACTCGGTGGGATGTAGCCCGACCCCGAGCTGAGAAGAACACTTGGCGCTGGGGGAATGTTACGTCCCCATACCAATGAGGTGGACTCGATGGGATGTAACCTGACCCCGAACTGAGAAGAACACTTGGCTCTGGGGAAATGTTACGTCCCCAGTCCAATGAGGTGGACTCGGTGGGATGTAACCCGACCCCGAGCTGAGAAGAACACTTGGCTCTAGGGGAATGTTACGTCCCCAGAACAATGAGATGGACTCGGTGGGATGTAACCCGACCCCGAGCTGAGAAGAACATTTGGCTCTAGGGGAATGTTACGTCCCCAGACCAATGAGATGGACTCGGTGGGATGTAACCCGACCCCGAGCTGAGAAGAACACTTGGCTCTAGGGGAATGTTACGTCCCCAGACCAATGAGATGGACTCGGTGGGATGTAGCCCGACCCCGAGCTGAGAAGAACACTTGGCTCTAGGGGAATGTTACGTCCCCAGACCAATGAGGTGGACTCGGTGGGATGTAACCCGACCCCGAGCTGAGAAGAACACTTGGCTCTAGGGGAATGTTACGTCCCCAGACCAATGAGATGGACTCGGTGGGATGTAGCCCGTCCCCGAGCTGATGGAACGATGCATCGGCGGAACGAATCCAGCCCCGAGCAGGTGGAACCATGCATTGGCGAAACGAATCCAGCCTCGAGCAGGTGGAACAATTCATCGACGGAATGAATCCAGCCCCGAGCAAGTGGAACAATGCATCGACGGAACAAATCCAGCCCCGAGCAGGTGGAACAATGCATCGGGGGAACGAATCCAGCCCCGAACAGGTGGAACAATGCATCAGCAGAACGAATCCAGCCCCGAGCAGGTGGAACAATGCATCAACGAAACGAATACAGCCTCGAGCTGGTGGAACATTTGAGACTTACACGAGGGAAGATTTTCAACCTCTAAGGCTCTGCGGATCCCGGCGTGGGCGTCCCCTTGCCAGGCATCGACAAAAAATAAAAATGGAGCAAAGTAAATTTAGAAAAATGGAGGTGACTTAGCACATACTCCGCACAAATTCAAAAAGAATAACAACTCGGGTGCCCCGAGGCAGCGTCTTGTCTGGTGCATCCTAAAACACAATTCTGAATCTTACAACTCAGCGTCCCGGCTAGCCGGGCTACTGATCGGTGAGCGACCGAGACCCTGAGGGCAGAAACCTCCTCATGTTGGGCGGCTCTGGAGCCTGCAAGCGCTATGAGGGCAGAAACCTCCCCATGTCAATCTTCTCCTGATCCGAGGCGGTTAGGCAGCTAACCATGGGGGAGGAAGACACCACGTGTGCGCCATACCTTGGGTGGTTCTCAACGGGACTCACCAGCCGACTCGCAGGGGAGGAAACCTCCCTGGGTCCAGTTTCTCCGAGACTCCTGCAATCAAGGGGCCATTTGACCATACCCAAGCCATGTGGTCTGATGGTTCTCAACGGGACTCACTAGCCAACTCGCTGGGGAAGAAACTTCAATGGGTCCGGTTTACCCGAGCTGCTCCTCAAAGATGCGAGTCATGTGGGTAGTAACGTTCCGGCCTCAGGGGTTTGATAATGAACCCAAGGTTGGCATGCCGTGAGTGGTTTGCGCTTTTCCCATATGCACCTCATATTTTGATGCGTTCTGGATCCTCAAAGGTGAAAGGAGCCAGGTCGGAACACTTCCACCCGGGGATTTGATAATGACACCCGGGATTGGCGTGCCACGGGCTTGATGTCCTTCCCGACTATCGATCACCCCTTCGCATCGAACACATCCCAAGAATATTGAAAATAACTTTCGCATTTGATTAACAAACAAGTAAAATAGACAAGTTTCTAAAAAAATGAGAGTTTTATTCATATTCAATGGACCTGTTGCCCTTCTTACAACTCTTTGCGGGATATTTTAAGAGAGGCTTTAACAATTGTTTGTTCTGGTTCTTGTCTTGCATTCCGAGCTTCATCAGATCCTTCTGTACTTGCCGTGTCGATAGGAATCCCCCAACCGGACCTTCCACGACCATTTCCGAGCAAGTCTGGAAGCCTAGCCGAGGTCTTCTATTCTGACTCTTTGTGGCCTTTCATGTGTGCTTTTTCTCTTTTCCTGTCATTCGGAGAGGCCACTGAGCTGGATGGAGAGGGCCCGACATATGCCAATCGCGTGCTCTTGACCGATTTGTTCCTTGGCCGATCCTTCAGCACTACATCCCTCCGGAACTGAGGACCTGGCAGGCCAAACAAGCATAACACCCATTCTCAGAGGGACTTGTCCAGCCGCGACCGGAGGCGGGCAAACTTCACCTACTTTTTGACGCTGCATTTCATTCTACAATTCAGTCCTAATGGGTGATCGTTGGCTACCCCTCTTACATTCCATTCTACAACTCAAAAAAGGAAAGCTTCTGCTGTCAACCTTCCTTCCTTTTGCGAACATTTTCCTTCTCCCGTTCTGACCAGCTTCTTCTCATTCCTTTCCCCTTTCATCCATTCATTCTCTCATTTTCCCGAACCATTCTGCTGTTGAACCCCCCAACGACCCATGGTTTCCACCTTCTACTATCGTCTTACTACGCAAGTTGCTTTTTGCTCTTTCCCCACAGACGACGCCAACTGTTGACGGATGATTTTCGTCCCAGGGGTAGTTTCGATATAACCTTCCCGAGACAACCCTCTCTCAATCTTGAATTTGTTTGGTTATGGGGAGACCAAAGGTAAATGTAGTAAAAGGCAAGAAATAAACAAACAAAGTCGACAATGAGTTTTAACGTGATTCAACGGAGCAAGTCCAGCCTAAATCCACGGGCACAAAATGGGATATTCCTCTTTTATTACTTAAACCGGGCTCGACCGACCTGTTTTCAGAGTAAGACCGAGTTGTTTTGTTCTCTAGGGTTTACAAGTAATTCTTTCTCTTTGTTACAAGTTTTGCTGTAAAAAATGATCATCTTCTACAAACAAATCTAACTTCTCTTTATACACTCGGAGAATACAACACTGTTCTCCTGCTCTCGTGACGTTTCCCGCGCGGTCTCCTACTGATTGACGGACTCTCTGCCCCAAGACTGTCGTAGCCGAAAGCAAACATGTCACCTGACGGCCTGTCACATTAACCTGTTTTCTTCGCTGCCACACGCAACAATAATGAAGCCAGCCTGTAAAGAGCTCTCAAGTTGTGACACTTGTCGGAGGGAAAATCCAACTACTCTGGTCTCACGTCGGCCTTCAAGAGGTCGGCCAAATGATCTGCCGAGCTTCCCAAGCTGTTTCCGTCCTGGCCCGAGATATCCGAACTCATCAACTTATCTCCAGGGGGTAAGATACATCAAACCGAGCCGCCGGTCCTAAGTGGTCGGCCTCGGTTCTGATGTTGTCGGCCCATGAAATCTGCGCCAGATCCGAGGAAGAAGTGCTCGGATTCTCTTACCGTCCGAGAACTGATCGATACCTCTGGACGTCTGACCCTCTAAAAATGGGAGTTCCCTCCCTGCCCGTGCCGAACTGTACAAATACCTTAGTTGCAGAAATCTCCATCAACAATTTAGAATAACTTTTTTACTTGCTATGGAGTTGTTTCAGACTCGTTTGATTGTTTATGTTGGTCTTGAATAGGCGCCTTTAAGGAAAAATGAATGAGCTGAGCAATCTTTTGGGTTTTGTTGCTGCCATATGAATGGATGTGACGGGGGACAGAGAGAAAAAAATTACAATTTAAAAATAGAACTGAGAGACCGGTAATAGAAAGAAAATAGACTCGAGGAAAGCGAAAGACTAGACTGAGCTTTGCTTTCGCTATTCTTTAAACTTTGGCATAGAAGCCGGAACTCGGAACTAGACTGAGGGGAACTACTTGCCGTAGAGGCTTACTTACAAGAAGGTAAATCCACAGCAGACTGAACTACCCGATCCCAACACAAAGGAGGAGAAATAGAAATAGAAATAGCATAATGAAGGAGAAGAAATAAGGAAGATAAATTCTTTATTTTAAAATTCAAATTTATTCTAACGAAAAAAAAATAAGTAAAATAATTCCAATAATAAAACAAAACTTTCTAAATAAAAATAATTCTAATAATATAAAACAACTTCCTAGTTAAAGTAAATTTTCATATCCCATCAGGATGAATCAATGAGCTACTGAGCTTTCTTTTGCCAATAACATTAGCCGTTGAAGGTCAAAATCAAATTCTCCTACTAGGAGCCAAGGATTCACTATTTTCTAATTTAAGCATCTTAAATTGTAAAATATGACAACTCAATTCCTACTTATGGTTTTGAATCAATATTTATTAATTTTTTTTTTGATAATCAGATGTCTGAATCAGCTTACATATATCTTAATTAATCTTTAGAATCGGTAAATATTTTTTTATTGTTAATTTGGTAAGAAACAAACATGAAAAAACAGAACATATTAAATGAAATTGTTAGAAATTGTTTTACTTTGTGCCTTCGTGAAGGATTTGAAATTGTGACCGACAATATTTTTCTCTGTAAAAAACTTTATTAGTTTATTTTATTTACTCCAAATATCCTAACCACGTGACCCTTGGAAATTGAAAATCACATCCTAATTACTAATTAGCGCTTCGAATCGAAAACGCAAAAATTACCCGTCACTGGGTTAATCAGAAAACATGAGAAGAAAAGAACGGCGCAGATGAACCCACCCAAAAATTAAAAAAAAGAGGCGCGTCCCCACGTAACGATAACACAGACCCGCAGACATACTAAAACCCTAAAGGCCTAAACATCTATTGGCCGCGCGTCTATAAATAGACAAGTTTGTTACTCTTCGTTTCTTCACACTCTCTTTCAAAACCCTACAAAATATCTTACGACTAGGGTTTTGCGTTTTTTCCTTTTATTTTTCTTTTCAATTTAAACTGTGATAATCTTTTAACATGGGCAAGTCGAGCAAGAAATCTGCCTCCAAAGTTCGTTACTTGCAATCTTTTCTTCTCTTATTTAATTTATTTAGCTTTTATTTTGATTCTTTTACTTTCTCTGTATGTAAATTTTGTTCTTTTGGCGGTTTTTTTCCTTTGGTGTAGGTTGATGCTGCAGCTCCTGTTGTAGCCGCTCCTACGAAGTCTGCTAAGAAAGGTATAATTGTTTTTCTTTTTGTATTTTTTTTAGCTTATATACGTTAAATATGGAATTTAATTAACCTGTTGTGTTTGTTTTTTATAATGTAATTCGATCTATTTGACGTATTAAAGCTTTTTCGGATTATGTTTAGAGCATTGTTGTTGTTCTTTTTCTTTTGAATAATCTTTGATTTTTTGTTTTTGGTATGATAGGTGCTAAGAGAGAGGCTGAAGATGCCATAGAGAAGCTGGTGAGTGCCAAGAAGCAGAAAGGAAACGAGGGGGTCGCTCAGGCTGTTAAGAGGCAGAAGGTTGAAGCTAAGACACAGAAGAAAAACAAGAAAGATGAAACTAGAAGTAGTTCAGAGGAGGATTCTGAGGAAGAACAGAAGGTGACTGACTGTTCTTTTTAGTACTAAATATATCGTTGATATTAGTTAATTTGTGTTAATTATGCAAATACTTGGTTTTCTTGTATTATTGGTGAATAAGCTTATACTATATATTAAAGTGATTAATAGTTATATGTTAATTATCAGGTTAAAGCTGTGACCAATAATAAAAACAAAAAACCACCTGTTGAAGACTCTAGTAGCGAAGAGGAGGATTCATCTTCAGATGATGTGAGCATAGTTTAAAAACTCCATCTGAGGCGCGCCTCGAGGCGCCGCCTTGGCCGCCTCGCAGCTATGGCGCTTCAAGGCTGTCGCCTCAAACCGAGTTTTCAATAGGACCGCCTCAAAGGCATGAGGCGGCCCGCCTCATGACGCCTCAAGTCGAGGCGGTTTGAGGCGGACGCCTCAACCCAAAAGTCGTGAAGTCATTATTTTTTAAAGAAAAATAAAAATAAATATAAGGAAACTGAAAGCAAGGACAAAGAGTCTCAACTTGAGCTTCTTTATAGACTAAAAAGGTTCCAATTTTATTTTCCTGGCAGTATTGTTAACCGTATTAACAAAGTAGCTCGACCTCAATGCTTAGCCGAAAATGGCAAAATAATTATCACTAAAAATAATCATTCACTATTATATATATTTATTAATTATATTTATTATTAATAAATTTATTTATGATAGAAATTATATGATGATGACCTTTTGAAGGATGACACTTCATACCTACATTTTATGCTATTAAACACAAATAATAGCCTATTCAGAGATTAGCGGTCATTTTATTTCATGAACTTATTTTATTATATTTCATTTTGTTTAATTTTGATATATTCTTTTATGTATTAGTTGTAGATTATTTATTGCTTTTAGTTTTTTCGTGTTCGGATTGAGGCTGTCGCCTCGACCGCCTCGAGGCTGTCCGCCTCGCCTCACGCGAGGGACAGCCTCACACCGCACACCGAGTTTTCGAACATTGGATGTGAGCTGGACACTAGAATTTGGTTATTATGTTTTTTCTTTTTTTAGTATGTAATTTATTCATTGGATGCTAAATGTTTTGTCTGTGTGTAAATTTTTAACTTTGAAGGAACCGCCAAAGAAGCAGCCAGTAACTGCAAAGAATGGCTCTATTCCTATTAAGAAAATCAAGCCTGCTAGCAGCAGTTCAGATTCATCAGATGATGATTCTGATGAGGATGAGGTAAGCATGTGTGTTATTTTGGGCCAAGTTTCCACTTTCCAGAAGATTTTAGATGAATTCTTGGTTATCTGTTTGATCTCAGAAAATTGATCACGTTGTACTAATAATGTTGTAATGTTTTTTCTGTCTTATCTAAAATCAAACTAATATTATAATGCTTGTCTGTCTTCTCTATCTTTTCCTTGAAAGGAACCTGCAAAGAAAAATCCCGCAGCTGGAGCTAAGAATGGCTCTTCTGTTCCTCCCAAGAAGAAAGATGATTCCAGTGAAAGCTCTGATGAGGAATCCGATGAAAGCTCAGATGAGGATGTAAGTGATGGTTTTATTTCTATTTTTTATTGCTCATTTGATCAACTTGTGATAGTTTGTAAAATTGATTTTGACATCTTCCTAAATTATAATTGAACTGACTTCATGATATGGTAGTTCCTCGGCTGAGAAAATTGCAAAGGCTGCATATATTTTTCTTGAATTTAAAGTTAAATTGAATTATTGCATAGTAATGTTCTTTAAATTCTTATGTTAACAAGTTATTTTGCTATTCAGGACAAATCAACCAAAGTGATTTCTCAACCCAAGAAAATGCCAGCTTCTACCACAAAGAATGATGCTGTAGCTGCCACTAAGAAATCAAGTGATAGTTCTGATGATGATTCCTCAAGCTCTGATTCAGACGAGGATAACGTGAGTATTGGCTATCGGGGCATCTTTTGTTAATTAGATTATGTATTATGATAGTACTTCTCCCAGGAAATTTATTGTTGCTGATGGAAAAAGAAAATCATCCTATTTGCGAGAGGTGCTGGATCCCATATTGCACCCCCTTTGTTGCTGAATTGTGCTACTAAAGTGTCCTTGTACAGCTGTATTGCAAGAGAATTCAAGTTTATTATAGTCACTAATGATAAGCATATTTATATGTGTAGGGAGCTACTGCAAAGGTAACCTCTGCAGCCAAAGAATTGCCAGATGCGAAGAATGTTCCTGCTCCCGCTGCCAAGAAGAAAACTGAATCAAGTGATAGCTCTGACGTGGAGAGCAGTGATTCTAGTGATGAAGACGAGGTTGAATTTTCACTCCCTCCTAACGGGTTTATATTTTTGGATATGTGCTTGGGCTTGAGTTAATTTTTCTCCTTTCTGCATGTGCAGGATACACCTGTTGTGAAAAAAGTATCTGCTGTTGTTCCCAAAAAAAAGGTGGAGTCTAGTAGCTCCTCTGATGAGAGTGAGTCGGAGGAAGAAAAGGTGTGAAGTAATCTATGGAATTAAGTTGTTGCTAGTAACCTCCATAGGTTTTATATCAGTGGGTCGTTGCATTGGGGACATGATACCACCGTTGCATTCTAGAAATTTTCTAACTTTAGGGAGTGTTGTATCTCACTGCTTGTCTATTATTTTCCTGTGACAGCCACTGACAAAGATGGATGTTGACAGTAGTTCTGAAGATGAAAGTAGCGATGAAGAGCCTCAGAAGAAAAAGGTAATTTTTTTTATTATCTGCCGAATGCATGAACTATCTTTATTTTCATACCTAAGGTTTCTAAATTACTTTGTTTGATTTTGTGTTCCCGTGAAGGATGGTAAACCTAATACCAAAGCTGTTAAAAAAGAAAGTAGTAGTGATGAGGAAGATTCAGACGATGAGGATGAAAGTGAAAAGGAAGAGGCTTCCAAGACTCCTAAGAAAAATGTAAATAGCTTCCCTAGTTTATAGATATATATATATATATATATATTAAATGAGCTCAGCTAATCTTTTCCAATTTGCTTTTTTGCTGAATTCATTACATTATCTGTCAGGCAATTCATGATATGTCTTCTAAGAGGCAAAGGCACCTCCCTACGTGTTAACCCAAATTTTGTTTCATGCTTACATAAGTAGAACATGTAAAATTGGAGGATATTCAACATATGGTTTTGGGTTTGCAGTCTGATTTATAAGCGTGCTTTTAATTTTTTTTATAGGTTTGAATAAGTTTGGGTTGGTGCTACTATTTTCTGTGGGAAAAAATAGGCATATAATACAATCTGTTAGCATGTTCAGGAATATCTTTTATAATTTCTTAACGATGATCCGACCTGTTAAAAATGGTGATTTGGTTCATAAAAATGCCTGGCTATTTAGAAATTTTTAAAATTGTTTTTTTTTTCAAAACAGGTCAATGATGTTAAAATGGTCGATGCTGAATCCAGGAAGAAAGCTGTAACCATCCAATCCACCTTATTCTTATATTTATTTGAGCAAGCTATTTGTTCAGTGAACTCATAACATTTTCTTATGCAGCCCCAGACTCCCTCCACTCCTCAAGCTCAATCAGGAGGATCAAAGACTCTTTTTGTTGGCAATCTACCCTTTTCTGTTGAACAAGCTGATGTGTATGCCTTTCTGTCTTCATTTGAGCTAATAGATTTCATACTGACTTTTTATTTTATAAGATGAAATTGCTGATTTGAAGTCTTCTGATAAGTTGAGTTTTCTTCTTCAGGCAAAATTTCTTTAGTGAAGTTGCTGAGGTTGTTGATGTCCGTCTATCTTCAGATGCAGATGGGAGATTTAAGGGCTATGGACATGTTGAGTTTGCTTCTGTTGAAGATGCACAGAAGGTAAGCTTTTATTTCAGTTCAGTTTTTCTACAAAATTGCTTGTTTGTTAATTTTTTGATATTTGAATTATATTGTATATTTTGGACTGTTAGTTTTCATCTTTCATTGATCCATGAAATGTTTTCTTTCGCAATTTTACTTCACAATCTTATTTGTTGTTTTAAATGTGAGTGAAGATTATGAAGTTATTTCATCCTTTGATGTGAATAAGTTTGCTGATGTGTTGTTGATTTGGTTCTTCTTTCTTATGGTCACTTCATAATCTCGGTTCTCATTACAGGCTATGGAGTTGAATGGCCAAATGTTGATTAATCGTGCTGTTAAACTTGATTTTGCTCGTGAAAGAGGTGCATACACTCCAAACAACGGGTATCACTTCTAGTCCAATCTTATTATTGCTTTATTTTTGCTGACAGGATATCATCATAGGAATCGGCATAATGTTGCATTGTCAATCTTGGCAGAAATGAAGGCAGCTCATTCCAGAAGGGAGGAAGAGGTCAGGCAGCCCAAACAGTCTTTGTTAAGGGTTTTGATGCATCAGCTGGAGAAGACCAGGTAAGTTTATCTAGTGAATTAAGTTGTCTTTATGATGTGCTTTCCAGTGTTCATAACCATTCATTGAATTGAAACTTGCAGGTTAGGGCTTCTCTGGAAGGACATTTTGGTTCTTGTGGAGAGATAACAAGGATTTCCATTCCTACAGATTACGATACTGGTGCTCCAAAAGGGTTAGTTCCTAGTTCCTTTTTTTATCCCGAATTTGAATATGTGGTTCTTCAATCATTTTTTGCTTTGTCCCTTGCAAATATAAAAATGGTAGCTGCTGAGTTATTTCTCTTCTTACTAGCAACAACCTATATGTGTGTGTTCATTTTGCTTCTAGATTTTAGCATGTACCAATTTTATTATTTCTGATTATTCAACTTATGAAATATGTAGGCCTCTTCTTTAGAAATAAAATAATCTTCCCTCGTGTGTTGTTAATTTGTTTTATGTATGTTTCATCTGTACTTTGATCCTTCTTTTAGGTCTTATTTATCTAAATTCTTGAGTGTTTTTGTGATTTTTGCAGGATTGCTTACATGGACTTCTCGGATGCTGATAGTTTCAACAAAGCTTTAGAGCTAAATGGGACTGAAATTGGTGGGTATTCTTTGGTTGTGGATGAGGCAAAACCGAAAGGTGATTTTGGCAGTGGCGGAGGGAGAAGTGGTGGTGGAAGAAGTGGCGGTGGAAGAAGTGGTGGCAGAAGTGGACGAAGTGGTGGCAGAGATTTTGGAAGAAGTGGTGGCAGAGATGGTGGTCGCTTTGGTGGTAGAGGACGTGGAGGTGGCAGAGGTGGTGGTCGAGGACGTGGACCTAATAGGCCAAATTTGGCCGCAGCTGGCACAGGTAATATTATATTTTTATTCACGTCAATTGCTTGTGTTATGTCTCTGAATCAATTGTTATCTTCAAATATATTTTTTGTTCAATACTGTGATAAAAAAAAAACTATTTTTTTAATTAATGCAGGAAAGAAGACAACTTTTAACGACTGAATGAAGCAAAGCATTGTCAAGAAAGTTCTTCCAGTTTCTTCACTTATGTGAAGTATTATTTTTGTTTTTTGTTTTTCCCGTAATTCAGTACAAGATTTTAGCTATATTTGTGTTTCTGTTGGGTACAATTGTTCTGAGTGATGTGTTTTGCTGAGCAATCAGAAATCTAATTATTAATTCTTAAAAATTTTGAATTTGGTTAATTACTCGTGTTCTAGCATATCCATTGCTTTTTCTGCAAGAGATCATTCCAACAAAAGTTTCCTCTGAAATGTTTGCTGCAATTATTATTAAAATTTGTTCAATCTGGTGGGATATTATAGTTGTAAGAAAAATTTACAAAACAAGGTGGTTACAACAAAATGGGGAGAAAATATAATGGAAAATTTCGTTTTTCTTCTCGTATGTCACTTAAAATTCATTTCTTAAATATTTCAGTGATAGCTCAAAACTGAAACCTTAGCTTGGGGACCGCCTTGAACGTAAATGAAAGTGCATTGTGAGCCTGGGTTTAAGATTTTCTGCCACGGAGGAAGTTCATAAGTTTTGTTTTCTGAAGTTGGAGTGAGACCCCATAGAGATCCTGAGAGGCTTTCAATTGCAAGCTTAAGGTCTATAATTGGCTTTTGAGATGTGTTCTTGATTATGACCTTGTGCTTGTAATAAGTTGTCTCTCCAACTTTCCATGTTGATGCTATTGAGTGAATGAATTCAACTGGGTTTCCTGTACCAGTTGCATAAACACCAAATCAGAATGTTAAAGCTTGCTTAAAAATTTAAAAAAAAAAAAATTGAAACTCAAAACTTATAAATGTCTCGTATTCCAAGATTTTATACTGACCTGAATTTGAATTTGAGTTTGGTGCTGTTGATTCTTGATTGTAGGAAGCTGTAGAGTTGATTAAAATAAAATTGATGATCTGCTGATAATTCAGATAAAAGAATGTGTAAATTTGAGTTTCATGTGTACTCACTCGGTGTTGTTTGTTGTGGAACTGTTGATTCCTTGGGAGAGTATCCTGATTCTTTAGGATGGTATCCTGTGAAAATTTTGCAAATGGAGTTGAATTAGTTTTGTTTCGAAGAGGGTAAGATTTTTTTTTCAAGTTTTTACTGAGTGACAAAGCCCCACCTGAAGTTTTAGATGAACCATGTAGCTTAGAGAATAGGCCAACAAGGGGAGCACAGCCGGTAAGTGTAGGCTCAGTTTGCTCATAATTGGTACGGTCATCATTGAACTTGTCGTTCTGATCAGGACCTCCGACAAGGGCGCCATGGATAACGTTAGGATTTCCTTCATTGCGGCGATACCATGTCTCGAATCCTTGCACACATCCAACTGCAGAATGGAGATTGTATACGGAAGCAATAGAAGAGCCCCTGTGGTGAACATGAACTGGGTATTTTGGTCCGTATCCAACTAAGTAGCTCATTGAGTTGGGATTTTTGCCAAGAATGTAATCAGCCTGTTGACAGAATAGGTTGAATCATTATATATATACGATCAACTGAAATAAGATTGATGAAACTGTTGCTTGTTCTCATGTAGTCATGTACCTGTGACTTAGCGAAATCCAGGAGCTGTTGAGGTTGGATCTGGCCATCTGGGCAATTGAGCTTGGCATTTGCAGCTGATAGATAATCAGAGTAGACAGCAAGAAGAAATGCAGCAGCAGATGCATATTGCATGTTATTCCATTCGCGCACATACATTAAGCCCCCTATTGAATAAACAGAATCAATACAGGAAATTAATGCCGAGTTTTAAAAAAATGCGATGTGATTTTGCAGCAGTGAAGATACTAACCAGGAGTCAAATGTATGTTGTAACCAGCATTCTTTTGCGCACAGGCACAGGCAAAGTAATCTGCTTTGGCCTGATATTTCTTCAGGGTAGCAGTGTACGAACCACCTCGTCCCTCCAACAAAACCTGCAGAGGAATCTGATTAAATTTCTCTTCTAATCCAGCCTTAGAAGAATATTATAGCCATTAACAATGTCGTACAATGGCCATTACCTTTGAGAGAAGGATCTGAACGCCGGCATATTTGTTGTCCCAGGAGAATTCTTTGACTGCCCATCCAGTTCCTCCCATGTATTCAGCATTATCAATGACATATTTCAAGTAGTACTCATCGTTAGTTGCTCGATACAGCCAGGCTGCAGCCCACAACAACTCATCCTACAGCATTATAGAAGATGTTTAAGCTCACATATGTAACAGCTAGATGATCAATTTTGAGAAAGTAGATAGGAAAAGTGCTTACTGAATAACCAGATGAAGTATAGAACTGCTTGGCACATTGGATGGAATCATCGTATAAGCCTCTAAATCGATCAGCAAACGTGAAAAGCTGCAACAGAATGAAGAGTTAAATACAAGAAAACACTTAGAAGCACTTTTGAGTGATGTTGAATAGTGTTTTTGGAGTCTCACCTGTTTTGCATGGAGCAGGAGAAGTTGAGAGTAGGAAGAGTTGTAGGGCTTGAAAGCAATAGCAGAAGCAGCTAAAGCAGCAGCAGTTTCACCAGCAAGGTCTGAACCAGGATGATTCTGATCAATTTTAAAAGCTTCCCTTTGAGTTGTCATGTCTTCAGCACGTTCCCAGCAATAGTGATCAGAGTCCCCATCACCTACCTGCATAATTTTTCAAACCAAAATTTAACAAACTTCAATTCCCTCATAAGTAGCTATGCATCAATTGCAAAAATACAAAACAATATGAGTTGTGAAGCTTGTTTATTGAGATACAAAATATCAGAAGTACCACGTCATTAGTACAATAACCCGATAACATTATACTATACAAATGTCAAACTATAATTCTTAATATTCATGGGGGAAAAATCATACCTGTGCCCAGAGAACATTAGGCTGAGTATGAGCTTTCAGGAAATAATCAGTGCCCCATCTAATGGCCCATAGAGTGTGACCCATTTGGTTTAATTCTGTGATCTCATTTCTGTACTCGATGGTTCCCCATGCAAGCAATGTTACACTAAATGCAGCTGGCAGTCCAAACTTTACATGATCTCCAGCATCATAGTATCCTCCCACCAAATTCACCTTCACCCAACAAAAAAAAAAAAAAAAAAAGAAGTCAGTTCAAATCGAAATATTTCATTATAATAAAATAAAAATTGAATATTACAAAATTTTAAAAATATTAAATATGGAAAAATAATATTTAATTACTAAAATTATACAAAATTTTAACATTTTAATTTTTTTTATTTGTTGACCTTTAATTGACTATACTGTTAAAATATAAATGTAAACTAATATTTGATTAAAAAAAAGTATTAAAATATTATTTTCCCATAAGTTTAGTAATAAAATATAATATTTTAAAATTCTCATAACCTAATTGTTATTTTATAAAATGTAAAAACAGCCGTACTCCTTGAAGAAACCCGTCCCTGAGACCAGAGTCTCCTCTCCATTTGACTCTCTGATTCTCCGGCAGCTTACCAGACCTTTGTGCCTCCAAGAACAAAAAGGCCTTGTCCAGGGCATCGGCGTAGTTGTAATCTTCTCCGGCAACTGCTGCTGCCTTTAAAGCAACTAGAAAGATGAATATACAAATGCTTAAGCTCTTCATTTTGGCTTTCATATATTTGATAAGTGCCTATTAATGGAGCTTAATGCAACGTATATGTGTGTGTGTATATATATATGAGCAGCATGCAGGGGACCCAAAAAAAAAAAAGAGTGGGAATGTTTTGAGAATATTTTGGTACAATTAATGATTGGCTAAATAGTTGAAGCCCTCACGTTCGAATGATATAATTAATTTGTAAAAAAATATTTTGACAAAAAAAATTAGTGGAGGCTCTCACGTTGTTATTTGATCATAATGTTATGATTCCTGAAATTGTGATAATGTATTGCACGTATGTAGTATGTATGTCTTTAGTAACCTAACCTGAGACTTCTGTTTGTTTATTAGTTCATTTTTGGCATAGACTTAAAAAAAGTCTCTGTTTCACGTCTAGTGATTCCTTTTTTTCTTTTTTTTTCTTTTTTTTTTAATTAATAAGTGTTTAATTTTTTTCGTAAATATCTATCAAGTCTTATTATTGAATTGTTGTTACATTATGTTTTGTTAGAACAACATGAATCTAATGAATAGTTATAAAAAAAATTAAGTACCTACTAAATAAGTATGAAAATAATTAGGGATTCAGAGAACATTTTTTTTTTTTATTTCAAGGACAATGTAGATTTGTGCAGGTAAGTTAGTGGATTAATGTGTGACACCCCGTTGTAGGTTGTAAAATCGTATAATGATTTGAATAATTGATTGAATTTTTGGATACGTGACCCAACTATCCAGTAGAAAGATGTCACGGTTCCAAATATTTAGGACATGTAATTTAAAAATGTCAAATTATATTGAAAGAAATTTTAATAATTTCTGCAAGAAAAATTAAGAATCGTCAGAAACGAAGCTAAAATGAATTGGTTATGAAATTTTGAAGATTAAATCAGTTTGAGAATAACATCGGGTACACTAACATGTATCATATATATTTGGCTAATAACTACATAATTAAATTAAATATCATCGGTTAAATGTCAAATAGTCATATATTTATCAGTATAAAAAGAGAGTGAGGTTCACATAATAGTACGAAACCCTAAAATAAATAATGTCAGTATCAAGCCATAGCAGAAACACCCCCTAAAACGAAACTCATGTGATGAGTGGTAATTATATCACTATTTCTCACTCATTTAACTTAATATTTTGTATAGTTTCTTGAGTTTTGTGAATATTTTGATGTGTTTTGTGTTATTTTGTAGATAAATAAAATTTCAGGACTCTCTGGAGGTGATTTGAGGCCAAAATAGTGAAAAATTGGACAAAATGGTATTTTTGTAATTTTGGCGCGTCGCGACGCGCAAGCCTTTGGCACCAAGACATGCTAACGTGCGCCGGGTCCATAAGTCAGAATCTGAGAAGTTTGACTTTGCTAACGTGCGCCGTGCCACGTGTCACCATCACAGCCGATCTGCTAACGTGCGTTGTGCCACGTGTCATCATTCTACGGTGCCGACATTCGCCATCGCCACTTGCCGCCATGTGTCACTCCACGTCATCGTCCACATCACCAGTTGACCGAGTCAACGTGCCACGTCATCGCCACGTCATCATCATCCAATCACAGTGTGCCACGTGTCACAATCCTATGGTGCCGACAATCCCTTTCGCCACGTGTCGCCACGTCAGCTCAATAATTTAGCTCCCAGCCGCCTTGCCACATGTCACCTTATCACCTTATCCAAAATCTCACATGTCGAGCTCTTAACCTGCCACGTCGACAATCACGCGCGTCGCGACGCGAGCTGTGCGTCGCGACGCGGACACCCTACTGACGCCTATAAATTCAGCTCGATTTCAGAATTCAAATCATGCATTCCTTGAGTTTTGTAAGGACTTTAAGGATTGCATCTTGTGTGTTTAAGTTTTTGTAATTTAAATTAAGCATTTTTACTTTTAGTATTTTTAATTATGCACTTTTACTTTTTGTAATAAAATTTTATTTTATTTTATTTTTGTTATTTTATGTTCAGTAGTTAATTTACTGCTGGGGTAAAGGTGAAACTTTTTACTTTTATAATTTAGATTAATCTCCCTTAATTATAATATATAAATTATTTAAAACCTGACTTAATAATGATACTGCTATATTGGTCGGTTGGTAATTATTTATAAATTGGTTTTAACCTGACTTAATGAGGATACCGCCTGGTTGGTCGGTTGGTAATTAATTATTAATTTGACTTAATCATGATACCGTCTATATGGCTGGTTGGTAAATATCACGCAAATTTATATATTATAATAAGAGAGATTTCTAAATTAGAAATAGTAAAGGTAGATTAATCTCACTTCAATTATAATATGGAAATTGTGATTTAATAATATGAATTAAAAGTTGATTCCGCCTTAATTGCTGGTTTTAATTATGTAACATAATGTGACACCGCCTATATGGCTGGTCTTTAGGTGACAGATAATTACCGCATATATTGCTGGTTTATGGATAAATAATAACACTGCATTTATGGCTGGTTCAACTTAATTGGTTAATACTGGCAATTTCCATATTATAAAAATTTGAAATTTCTAAATGTGGATCCCCTAACCCCAACATTTTATTATTATTCTAGGAAAGTGATGAAACACAATATTACTAGGCTTAATAATTGATTTAATTATTTATTGGGTAATTCTTTAGTTTGTTTATTGAGTCTTAAGCTTAATGCTTCTTGTTGTCTGATCACCAATAAGATTGATGTGGTAAACTTAAAATGAACTAAACATAGGGATTTTAGGTTTCAGCCTTAGATTCAATAGCCCATGATCTTCATTGAGGATAAATAACCCTTTAATAGATTTCCTTACAGGATAAACATATACCTGTCGGGCGAGGGTAGCCATAATTGGAACTTGATCTTAATGAATCCAGGTAATTTGGTTGATCATAGACATATGATCATTTGGGTTATACTGGGTATTTGCATCTGACTATCGACAGAGGCTTTTGCATATTTTCGTGTTCCAGTTTAGCAAACTGATTTATTACACATATATAAGAAAATCAATTCATCTTTATATTAATATTGTGTGGAGTCACAACCCTAGATCTTTGAGTCTTTTCTTTTATTTTCCTTAATATTTTATTTTGAGTCTATTTTTATTGTAATTAGCAAATCCACATTCAACCAACCAAAAGCAATCAATTCCCTTCTCTCTATAATTAGATACATGTAAATAAATAGTATCAATAATTAATAACAATAGTAGGAATTAAGTCCTCGTGTGATCGATATTTTTATACTACTTGAACGATACGTGCGCTTGCGTTATACGTGTGTGTTTACGCCGGTCAAGTTTTTGGCGCCGTTGCCGGGGACTTATTTTTCTTGAGTTATTAATTTTGAAGCTATCTAATTTTCTTTATTTTTATTTGTAATTTTTTATTTCTTTCTTTTGTTTTCAGGTGATTGAAAAATGGAATATTATTGGGAGATTGAAATATTACGAGCTTTACTAGAAGAAGATACACCCCAAATTTGAGAGCAACAGTCTGGTTTTCTGAGGCCTGTTGTTCAGGCCAACAATTATCACTGGATGTCAGAATCAAGCAATACTACATTTGCTCATCAGAACAAAATGGGGAGATGTGTGATATGTGATGGTAACCACCCGAGCAATCAATGTATATACCTTTCAGAGTAGCAGAATTTTCGGAATCATTCAAGGTATGAAGAATCATCACATTTTCCATCTTATCCACCATCCATCTACAATCTTCATCAAGAACCAGAACCATCAGAGGAAGACCAGTTGATTGACATGCTCAAAGATTGGCTCGAGGAACGGGAAGCTCAATTTGATGCACAAATTTAGAGTCAAGCGGCGTCTATACAGAGGATGACATATTAAGTTAGACAATTACCAGATAACTTGAATCACATATCTCACGGAGCAAATTCAAATAATACTGAAGAAGCCTTCGAATATCCTAAGATTCATCATGACATCATAACAAAGGACGAGGCTGAGCAGTATCAAGAATCAGAGGTATCAGTTCAGGAGCCTGAACCAACAAAGTCTCAATTTGATTTTTATTATTCTTCTGACTCTGACGAGGATAAGAAGCTGAGCTATTTGTACCAACTGCACCAGCAGAGGAGGATGAAATTTTCTATCCTCCAAATGAAGATCTTGGAGCTTCCATTGCACAAATGTTTGAAGAAGATCTACCTGAGCCAATCATTTCACTCAGATCAGAGGATGAAGACCTAAATACAGACATAACTTTACATCCTCAGATTGACACTTATGGAGCATGCATTTCACAGATGACGGATGAAGAATTGAATACGGAATTTTTAAAATTCATCTGTGAAGAAAAGGTGGAGCAAGAAGCATAGCAAATGGATGAGCAAATATCTGACCTTATTGAAGATCCAGTGCATTCAAGAGAAACATCATTGTTTTGGGGAGTACAGATCAGAAATATCACCCAGAAGCTTGACAGAATGGAACTCCCATTCCAAGTCAAACATCATACAAGACCTCCTGATTTTCTTTCTTTCTTTTCAGGAATTACTGGAGCGACAAAGATTAAAAAGGTGGCACGAGCACTGAATGAGACAAAACTTTTTTTACCACTTTACCGTTGGAAGAGACCCTTCAAAAGCAACGCGCATGGGAATGTCTTTAATAGGACATCCAAAACAACGCTGAAACCTCATTGACGGATAGATTTCAGTCACATCTGGCTGAAGACGAAAAATTTAACGCTAGCAGGGAGGCAACTCATGCACTTTATTATAATTTCTATTTTTATATTTTGTGTATACATGTTGTAGAGTTTTAATTTTGTGTGTTATTTTTGTAGGGAAAAGCTCAACCAAAGCATAAGACAGAAGGAATGGTGTTTGACAAAGATAAGAGATAATTCATTAGCGATGACTGAGTAAGGAATGAATTCTTGAGACGCATCATGATGAATTTATACTAAGCAAATGGCGTATTACGTACACAATTCTGTTGCCTTAATTATTGCTTTGATTTACTTTTCTGTTGTAATTAATTCTTTATTTTCGTAGATAGAATCCAGACTTTTTGACCTTTCACGATTTCTTTTATTGTTTACCTAACAATCGTCATTTGGAAGATACTAGTGCTATTATTACTCACCCTTTTCAGGTGTTATAAATTCAACTCATCATTGCACTTTTGAAGACATCCAGAGTAAAACATGGAAGCCACTTCAAGAAGACGAGTTGAAAACATCTGTGTGTTTTGCGGTACTAGTGTTGGTACTAAGCCACAATACATAGAAGCAGCACATGCATTGGGTCGAGTCTTAGCTGCAAGGAATATGCACTTAGTATATGGCGGAGGCAATCTTGGACTAATGGGGATCGTTTCAAAGGCCGTACAGGAAGGAGACAGTCACGTTTTGGGAATCATCCCAAAACCCTTGGCAGAGGCAAATCTTATTGAACCATCAAACGGAGAGGAACTGATCGTGCCAGGTATGTCTGAACGATTGGTAAAAATGATTAACCGTGCTGATGCTTTTATTGCTTTGCCAGGTGGCTTGGGAACATTGCAGGAAATTTTTATTGTGCTATCTTGGGCGAACTTGAACATACACCAGAAACCAATTGGGCTGTTTAACGTTGATGGATTTTATGATTTTCTTTGTGTGTTTCTTGATGATGCTCGGAGAAATGGGTTCGTGTCAAAACCTTTAAAAGAACTCCTCTTCACTGCCAGAACTGCTCCGGATCTAATTGACCAAATCTTAGCCTATGAACCACAAATTGACTCTATCATTTCAAAGATAAATTGGTCCGAAGACGATCGTGGTAAGAGGCGTCGGATTAATCTGGATCTTAACCTTTAACTTTTCGTGTAGAATTTCAGCTAACCAGGTATTATCTTCTAAACTCTTCTTCTATTGTTTAAGACATTGGGGACAATGTCTCATTTAGGTTTGGGGGAGGGAATTAGTTGATCAGTATCTTATTTTTTAGTTGTGTGTTATTTTATTTTTAGTCCAAAAGTTTTCGAAAAATACAAAAAAAAAAATTGAATTTTTTTCAAAAATTATAAAAATATTTTGCGTTTTATTTTTATTTTGACTAAAAAGGTGAAATTGGTAAGAGATAGGTGAGTAAAGGAGTTTCCACTCCTGAGACGTATCTCAAACCTAATTCAGAACAAGTTAATTTTTGTTTATTTCTTTTAAATTATTTAATTTGTGAATTCTCCATAATACTGACTAAAATGGATCTTCATATGCTCAGTTAGCAGATATTATCAACATGCATAGTAACATACAGACATGAGCTATAATTGAAAAGTTTGTAATATTCAGTGCTCTAGTTTAATTGGAGGAAGCATATCAAAAAGTGATGGAGTAAAAAAAAAGTCTGAGATCCGAGTTATTAAGTCTGTAAGGGTGTTTTAACACATAGTGCCCTAAAGCCAACTGGTTTGGGAGTCACTGGCTCAAAGCTCGCTACATGGATCAAAGATGCTGCAAAAATATATATATCTGAAGTCTGAGTAATTAAGTAAGTCCTAGGGGTGTCTTAACACCTGGTGCCCTAAAGCCAACTGGTTTGGGAGCCACGACCCAACACTCGTTACATAGATGGAAGATATTGTATATAAATAAAAAAAAAAAAACAAAATCAAAGAAAAAATCAGAAAAATCAGAAAAATTATTCAATTGCTACAAAAAGGTGTGAATTCTGATAAAACTTTAGGACAAAAATATTACTCTCTTATCATTGCACTTATGACTGTTGTGGGCAAAAATGAGTTGTTTAATATTTGTTGGCTGTGTATATGGAGAATGGTAAATATAATCGGAGAATTTACTTATTCAGTAATTTAGAAAGAAAGAAAACAACTGGTAACTTGGAGTAGAAGTTTCACCTGATTAGTCACTAACTTCTTTATTCTCTTTTCTCTTGTCTTTTTGCTTTTGTGTGCATTAGTTTTATATCTTTTTACTTTTGTAAAACGTTTGTGGGTATCGTTGTTGTAAGCCCTCAAGAGACTATAACTCGTCCATTAGGTACACTTAGGGGTTTAAAGGCTTGTTGCATACGCTAAATGCAACCGTGATCCCTACGAAAGTGGCTTAGTTAAATTTTATTTTAAAGATATTTATGTTATTTTATTCTATGTTTTGCTCGAGGACTAGCAAAATCTTAGGTTTGTGGGTGTGATGAGTGGTAATTATATCACTATTTCTCACTCATTTAACTTAATATTTTGTATAGTTTCTTGAGTTTTGTGAATATTTTGATGTGTTTTGTGTTATTTTGTAGATAAATAAAGTTTCAGGACTATCTGGAGGTGATTTGGGGCCAAAATAGTGAAAAATTGGACAAAATGGCATTTTTATAATTTTGGCGCGTCGCGAAGCCTAACATGCACCAAGACATGCTAACGTGTCCACAAGTCAGAATCTGAGAAGTTTGGCTTTGCTAACGTGCGCCGTACCACGTGTCACCATCACAGCCGATCTGCTAACGTGCGTTGTGCCACATGTCATCATCCTACGGTGCCGACATTCGCCATCGCCACTTGCCGCCACGTGTCACTCCACGTCATCGTCCACATCACCAGTTGACCGAGTCAACGTGCCACGTCATCGCCACGTCATCATCAACCAATCACAGTGTGCCACGTGTCACAATCCTATGGTGCCGACAATCCATTTCGCCATGTGTCGCCACGTCATCGCCACATCAGCTCAATCATTCAGCTCCCAGCCGCCTTGCCACGTGTCACCTTATCACCTTATCCAGAATCCCACGTGTCGAGCTCTTAACCTGCCATGTAGACAATCACGCGCGTCGCGACGCGAACACCCTACTGACGCCTATAAATTCAGCTCGATTTCAGAATTAAAATCATGTCTTCCTTTAGTTTTGTAAGGACTTTAAGGATTGCATCTTGTGTGTTTAAGTTTTTGTAATTTAAATTAAGCATTTTTACTTTTAGTATTTTTAATTATGCACTTTTACTTTTTCTAATAAAATTTTATTTTATTTTATTTTGTTCTTTTATGTTCAGTAGTTAATTTACTGCTGGGGTAAAGGTGAAGCTTTTTACTTTTATAATTTAGATTAATCTCCATTAATTATAATATATAATTATTTAAAACCTGACTTAATAAGGATACCACTATATTGTTCGGTTGGTAATTTTTTATAAATTGGTTTTAACCTGACTTAATGAGGATACCGCCTGGTTGGTCGGTTGGTAATTAATTATTAATTTGACTTAATCAGGATACCGCTTATATGGCTGGTTGGTAAATATCACGCAGATTTATATATTATAATAAGAGAGATTTCTAAATTAGAAATAATAAAGGTAGATTAATCTCACTTCAATTATAATATGGAAATTGTGATTTAATAATATGAATTAAAAGTTGATTCCGCCTTAATGGCTGGTTTTAATTATGTAACATAATGTGACACCGCCTATATGGCTGGTCTTTAGGTGACAGATAATTACCGCCTATATGGCTGGTTTATGGATAAATAATAACACTGCCTTTATGGCTGGTTCAACTTAATTGGATAATACTGGCAATTTCCATATTATAATAATTTGATATTTCTAAAAGTGGATCCCATAACCGCCAGTATTTTATTATTATTCTAAGGAAGCGATGAAACACAATATTACTAGGCTTAATAATTGATTTAATTATTTATTGGGTAATTCTTTAGTTTCTTTATTGAGTCTTAAGCTTAATACTTCTTGTTGTCTGATCACCAATAAGATTGATGTGGTAAACTTAAAATGAACTAGACATAGGTGTAGGGGTTTTTTAGGGGCTAAAACCGGTAACGCAGCGGAAGCGGTGGAAAATCAAATTTCCGATTTCAAAACTTTTTCTCGGATTAAATAAATAAACATATTTATTTAATTATCCAATAATCAAATTATGAAATAAAATTCAATAAATCATATTTAAGTGAATTTACCAAATTGCCCTTACACTTGATACTTTGTCCATTTTAGTATGAAATTGATCAAATCAATTTTGAATGATTCTAAATCATTTCTAAGATGAACTTAGCATGTTCAAAACATTAAAACACCAAGGCAACCAAAATCCCCAAAATTCCACTCCTTGGCCGAGAGCACCATTAGGGTGCCAAATTGTGCACTTTGTCATTTCATGCTTCAAAACACATCAAGATGTAATCCAATCAACATGAAACTTATATGCATCATATAAACATCCTTATACACAACATAAATGAAAAGCTCCAAATTTGGACAAGGTCTTAAACCCTAATTTTTCAGTTTCTTCAAATTGGACAAATTAGACCAAATTGGTTAAATCAATTACTTCAATCATCATTCTTCCATCCAACCAAAGTCTCAACACAATGAAACAACTCAAGATCAAATCTAGGTCATCTAAGAGTGGGTCAACAACTCTAGATTAGCAACAAAGGTTTCCAAAACCATAAAAGAATACTTATAACTACACTAGTCATAAGTTTCCATCATCATACATGCTCAACACTTTCATCAAAGTTCCATTCACCAAAAACACAAAGAATAAAGAAAAGAATAACTTAAGAACATCACAAGATATAGCCTAGATCCTAAGGAACATTTTCCTTTCTAATGGTAAGTTGAGAAAACTAACTAAATCTTAAGCTTTCTTTGATTTTCTCTTTGTTTTTCTTCTTCATTCTCACAAGCTTATTTTGTTTCTTTTTAATGGAGTTTGTAAAGTGTATTAGGTTAATTTACAAATGAAATGAAAAATAATATATACTTGTATCATAATAGCCTTGGCCGAAATGGCCAAGCAAATACAACAAAATTAATTTCAATTTCATTTGTAATTTCATTTAATCAACTTGTTAAAATATCTAATAAACACTTTAAAGATATTTTAATTAAGTCAACAAAGGCAACTAAGCCTTAAAAACAAATATCTAAATCTTAAGATATTTATATTTTAATTAATTTAATCATTTAACAATTAATTAATTAATTAAATACAAATATATTAAATATATTTATTATATTTACATTAAATATTAAATACATATTTACATTTATGATATTAGTCAAATATCTCAATTTGACTATTAATTAATGTTATTTAAATTAATCAAGTATTTAATGTAAATACACAATAATTAGGAAAGGACTATCGGGTCCATAAACATGTATTTTACGTTTAATATTTAAACGACTTTATAAATAATCAACATTATTTATAAGTGTTGCTCTAGTGCTCTACGAGTATATTTCATTATTGAGACTCTCTAGATTCATGTATATCCGTCAAGAAATCCAATTTCGTGTCCATAATTTATCCACCCGTAAATTATGATGATCACGGATAATCTCGCTGAATCATACAGGTCGAGGTCATGGAAAATGTATAATTCCTCCGTCACAGGTATCCGGATAAATCCCAGAGATATAGATGTAAACGTCAAATCTCTATAGGGATTATCCAGTCGACTATTCTATTAGAAATCTCAAAAAGAATGTTTAGAACTAGCTTCTAAACTATACCACGGGTCAATCGTTTTATCTGATTGCTAATCATATGGACTACCTATGCTCTGGTACACAGAACTGAAGATCCTATCTTGATACACATAGGACACCATGAGGATCTATCTACACCCAACGAATAGACGGAGGTCTGATCTAAATAGATCGGTGACGTGACTGCCATCTAAGTGCAGAAGATGTCTCATGTGCCCACAATGGCATCTCAAGTCTAAGAATCACAAGTGCTACTCAACCCGAGAAGATTCTTATTGACGTTGGTGTACCATCCATTAAGAATCTTCGGTGAGTCGTTCAGTGTTTATCCTCTATAAACACCCACACGTCTATACTACTCTCCAAGACTAATGGTTCATTAAGAAACCATTGGAATCATATATTCCAGTATACGACATGTACCAGTCTCAACGAGTTTACTTTACTGACCAAGTAATGTAAACCTTGACCAGGAACTGTCTGAGAATGACAATGTCATGATACTACACAATGTCAGTTGCGACGCTTTTGCAACAGTACCATGACTAATCATTCTAGGGTCATTACGTCTTTACCATATTAAAAGATACATTATATTATAGAAACTGCATATATTATTCATAATATTGTATGGGCCAAATTTGGGCCAAGGGCAATTTCGACCTTTTTCTCCAGGTCCACCGCTAAATACACCCCCGAAACTCTCTAATCAAACCCCAAAGGCATGGCGCAGGCCCAAGCCCAGTGAACACCATCACCCACAACCGAAGGATCCTCCAAAGGTCAGTCCACATAATGCCCAAGAACACCACTCATAACGTTACCAGCCTACAAACGGGCAAACACAATAAACACCCTTTATAGAGTCATCCGTAACTGACGCCCAACGGACAAAGCAATCAAACAGCAGTAAATACACCCCCGAAGGTGTGTGTATATAAACGAAGAGTATCCAAGAGGAAGAGGGAATCAACTCTCATAGTTCAACCATATTATCTCCATAGCTCTCAGTATCTCACATCAACCGCCCTCACGGCAGATCACCAATATCAAGGTAATCTCTAGCCTTGCTTTTCCATTACTTTCGGCTCGTCTCCATCACTGAT
Organism: Zanthoxylum bungeanum; assembly: GCA_019454045.1. Classification (NCBI taxonomy): domain Eukaryota; kingdom Viridiplantae; phylum Streptophyta; class Magnoliopsida; order Sapindales; family Rutaceae; genus Zanthoxylum; species Zanthoxylum bungeanum. The sequence continues at coordinate 138,046 of SKCR01026554.1, forward strand.
TTGAGCGTCGGAGTGCCCCCGGCACCCACCACACCACACCGTGGGCAGAACTCTCGCTCACTCTATCTTTGTTTTGGCATGATCGCTAGCGCCCCCAACTAGACCCGGCCGGCGGTTCGGTTCGGTTCGGAACCGAACCGAACCGGCCGGTTTCCGGTTCCACACTTAAGTGGAACCGGAAACTCGAACCGAACCGGAACCGAACGGTTCGGTTCGGTTCATTTTTTTTTTTAATTAATTAAAATAAAAAAAATGAGAGGAGTCAAATCATTAAATAAAAAAAATTTATTAATTAAAAAAAATGAGATTAAATTTATAAAAAAAAAAAATTATTACATTGAAGAGCTTGAGCTTAAATTTTTAAAATTTAAGTTGCCTACGTATCCTCCAAGGGTGAGAGGAATCAAAGCTCACGTAGTTCCATTACAAGTTTAAGACATATCCCCTTTGTAAATTATAATTTTACATTTATCAATCATCATTATCAGTTGATCCTTCGGCTCCGGGTCCGCAGCTTCCGCTTGCACTTGTTGCAGAAGCATTATCGAACAAATCTTCAAAATCATCGGGGGCATCTTCTTGTTGTCTCAGATCAGCTCGAGTCCAATCATCCACACAAGCTGTTGCTTCTAGAGTGCTTGGATGTAATGAAGATCGCCTAGCTTCCAATATATTACCTCCCAAGCTGAAGGCTTGCTCAACCGCAACGGTGGAAATAGGTGCTGCCAATATCTCTTTAGCAATAATAGATAAAACAATATATATATTTTGATGCCGGTTCCACCATTCAAGGATTTTAAAATTTTTACTGCATAAACTTTCATTAAAAAACTCAAAATTTGTAGATAAATAATTATCTAATTCAGGGTTATTAGTTGTTGTCGTATCCCTAGATTTTTTATTTCGTTGTAATAACCAACGATCCCCTGCGCTAAGTCTTGGTTGAATTACCGGTTCGCTACTACTAGACTGACCTATTGTTCCTAAGTTATATCTTACAATATAATCATTAAATAAAATAATTAAATCACTTTTTAATTCGTCATTATGCTCGTAATATCAATGTCATCTAATATTCCTAAATAACCATAGTAAGCTTGTAAACCACCATTCAAACCTTCTAATTTAAATCTAGGATCAAAAACAGCAGCAATAAGATAAAGTAAAGGAATTTCTCTAAAATAATTCAACCATTTTACCTTCATAACAGTAATGGCTTCGAGCAAAACAATATCATTAGGGTCGTCACTGTCAACATGTTCATCGAGAGTGCCAACAATATTCAAACTCTCAAGAAGAAATAAATGTGCAGTGGGATAATAACACCGCTAAAAACTAAAGTAGCATCATTAAAAACTCTTAAAATATCTAAAACTTTCACAAACCCATTGACTAGGATAAAGTGTGATATTTTGAACATGTTGAGAAAAAAAACTACATAATGCATCTTTGTATTGAAGTGCTTGACATAAAAGAAAATAAGTAGAATTCCAACGTGTTGGAACATCTCTAGAAAATTTAATCGGTTTAATACCATTTATTTTACAAAACTTGGTCCATTCCTCCTAACTTGAGAATATGACCAAATACAGTTAAGTGCCGTTTTAATAGGATCAAGGAAATGAGATAATAATTTTAGACCGTCTTGCACACATAAGTTTAGGACATGACATGTACAACGAATATGAAAAAATCGACCCCCTAAATTTGGTTGACATATTTCTTTTAAATCATTGATGGATGCAGTATTTGCAGATGCATTATCAAATCCAATTGTTAAAATTTTTTCTCCTAAACCATATTCATCAAAAATTACCTTCATCATTCTATAAATATTATGTGCAGTATGTTGGTCATCAAAAACTCTAAATGCAATGAGTCGTTTTTGCATGGTAAATGATGCATCAATCCAATGACAAGTCACACCCATGTATGTGTGTGTTTGCCAATGGTCACTCCAAATATCAGAACATATAGAAATACGACCTTTCATCTCTTTAAATATTTCATTTAAAATAATTTTACCATCTTTATATAATTGAAAATATGACGTTTTGTTGTGTTTCGAGTCATTCTACATGCAGCATGGTTTAAAGCATTATGCACGTAATTAGTAAAATGAAGTTTTTCACCAAAGCTTAAAGAAAGATGTGCCATACATGTTAATTTCGTAAATTCTTCTCTATTTTTTGCATCAGAATATTTAAATAAATCTACGCTACTCGTACCTACTAGATGATGCGTACCTGGCCATTTGAGTCTGCGTCGTATCAATGCCAAATTCAACCGGATGATGTTTCTCTATGTGCTTGATCATATTTCCGTATCCACCAGAAAATTTATAGATCCCCACAATAGTTGCAAATTGCTCGTTGTGAACCATCGTCTAGGCGTTCCAAATTAAAATGAATTTTGAAAATATCGGAGGACCGAGCCTTAACTTCTCTTCTCCGTGATTGTGCACTGACACTGGGGCCGCTCTCTTGGGTCGGCATATTTGACATTATGTTCTCGGATGAGCTTGCCATTTGAATAATTGCGATGCGAATGCCGAATGATAACAAATTAATTAACAACTAAAATAAGAGAATTGTATTGAAGTAAGATTGATAATAAGAGATTTATAGAAAATGAGAGAGTTGAGAAATTGGTGTGATGAAATTATGAAAAATGAATCCTATTTATAGAATTTTAGAATTTTTTTGATACCAAAAATGCCCCTAAATATAACCGTTTTATTACCGTTATTAGGGGTACATTAGTAATTTTTATTTTATATAATAAAAAAAATTTATAATTTTATTTTATTTTTTTTTTGGCAGGGAGCCGTTTGGCAGGGAGCCAAACGGCTCCCTGCATCCCCCAACGGCAGTAGCCGTTGGGGGCCGTAGGGTTCCTGTTGGAACCGACGGTTCCAACCGGAACCGTTCGGTTCCGGTTGGAACCGTCCGAACCGGTGGAACCGTACGGTTCCACCGGTTCGGACCGGTTCGAGTTGGGGTGGAACCCCAACCGAATCGGTCCCATTCCGGTTCGGTTCCGGAACCGGAACCTTCCGGTTCCAACCGGTTCGGTTCCGGTTCGGTTCCGGTTCCGAACCGGAACCGTGGCCGGGTCTACCCCCAACTATAAATTCTCGATTGTGGACCTCGGACAAAATCCAGCGTCCACAATTTGGCGCCCACCGTGGGGCCCTAGCGGTTCATAGCATACAAAGAGCTCTCCATCCACGATCCTTTCATCTATACTCATATGGAGTCGCGCAACAAGTATCCTCCAAAGATAATCACAAATATCGGAACACATCTCTTTAACCTCCCCAAAGGCCTGAGGCTACGGGTCACGCCAATAATAATCCTATCGTTTGATCCGACCCCTTAAAAATATTCACCAATGTGACAAGCGATAATCCAGAGAGCAATTCTCTCCAATCTACCCGAAGCTAGACTACCAATAAGAAAAAGTCGCGCCGAGATAGCACCAGACAACGTAGAAGGTTATCAATATCTCATTACATTTGAAGATTTTCACAATCATCAAACGACATAGATGAATCCCAATATTTTTTGTACGATATAAAGACTATGTCAAATTTTCCGAACAACATGAGAGGATTTCCATCTCCTCAAAGAGACATGAAAGGTTATATGAAAGGAGTGTCTTCGAGTCTAGACTCCATTCGACCATAATCTCATGTCCTACATCAGGATCAAAGCGCCTCCCTTCAATGGAACTTCCTACCATTTACCTCACGTAATGAAGCGATGTGTCAGGCATAAGGATGATGTCCTAGGCGACGGTACTCGAATGAAGTCTTGGCGTGGACATCCCAGTCAACATTACAAGGTATGGCTTGTACTTTTTAATAACCTCCCAGTCGACATTAGTAAAACATTAGACTTATAATTGGTGATATAGTATGAGACTTGTCATGGATGTCCCATTCACACTACAATTTAGTATATTCTCGGCTTAGGAAGGATGTTTTAGATGAATGTACAATAAGTTACTATCGCACTCGACATTGGTAAGATGTAGACTCGATTCAATAAGGGTGCTCAAATTAGCACTTGTGAAGATTCGTTATGTGGAGTCTCATTTGACATTGTGAGACAATATACTCATTTTGAAAAGAATACTCCACTCGAAGAAAGCTCCCCATCATGTGCTGCCCATAATTATTCGTAGACCATTCGAAGACAACCTATCACGAGCACCTGTATCGTCTCAACGTACAGACCGTCCCACAAACCCATTCTATGATAATACCCATCACCAAACCCATTACCCATGCGACAATAAGCCCACCCGACAATGATCCAACTGATACAAAGGGCATCCAAGCATTTAAAAAAAAAATCACAAAACCACAGTACTTTAAAGAAGAAATTTGAGGCAGTAGTATTACCAAAGCTTTAATCCAACCCCCATATGTATTTTACATACAACCCGAAATGAAGAATCCACGTTATTATACATACTGTTTGGATGAAATCCAATCCAGTCGACGTAATAAGCTCGTGTAGTTGAAATGCAGCTCCAACTCGTCATGTGATGGAAGAGATTTAATCTGCCATGATTATTATTTGGAAACTAAAGAGACGCATAATTATGGAGCTGTGACACTTGGAGCCATGCTACCTAAATAAAAATCAGACCCTCAACACGAGGACACAAACAATAAGTCGAAGCAAACAAGAAGAACGACCCTAAACTAATACATTAACGCCCAGAAGCAAGGAGGCCCACGAGCAGAAAAGAAGGAAGAAAACACACATGGACACGTGCAATCGCCCTAAGCCAAAATCATAAAACCCAAAGTAAGACTAAGATCGAACGACGCCCAAAGTAACAAAAACCAAGCCCCAGAAGCCATCCAAATAGTCAATCGAAACTAGGAGTCCAAACATAACAGAAGGGGCAATCCCATATCGATTGAAACACTAGGGAGCTACTAAGATGAAAAAATAAAAACAGTCCCTTATCGATTAGAGCTTGAGAGGGACATAATTTTCTAAGTAACAAAACTCTTCCCTCATCCCATACGTCATTCCATGTGATTCCACCCCTCGCCAAATGAAAACTGCAACACACCAATCCATGCGACAATCAGTCGAACCAAGTATAAACTATTACAAGCAAGCAAATAAAAATCAACATCCAAAGAAGCCGACAGCCAAAGGGAACCTCACAGGCTATAAAGTGGAGATAAAGTGAGGCCAAGTCAAGTTTAATAACAACACTCTTCCCATAGTGCCAATGGAGCCCCACTTGACAAAACCACATACAATAAGGTAGCCTCGCGGGGGACAGTCAGGTAGTATGTGACCAAGCTTCTTGAAATATTCAACGATAAATCAAAAGAATCAGCCCATACGGCCACTCAGTGTTGTGCAATGCATGTGTCGGCTCTTTTCCCTTCACTACATGCTTCACGAGAATCAACAGCAAGGAGAGAAAACATCTAGCTGACCAAAAAACGACATGTGTGCCAAGCGCCAAAACTGCACAAAGATTAATACGACAAACTGCCAAGCACACACGCTAAGTTGGACCATATGCACGTCATGCACAGACTTGCCTTGTGAGCACAAAGAAACCACATCCTCCAATAATGCTAGGTCCCATTCGACATAACTCAATGATCGTCGAATGTAATTCCTCATTTATTCCAAACAACAAGCATGAATGACTGAACCCCTGATGAGGATCTTTGTGAAGCTTACTCTGAAATGTCTATCGGAGTTCACTGGATGTCCATTCGGTAAGCTTAACGGGACCTCATTCATCTTTTGAGGAAGGAGAATTTTCGTCGAATATCATGATCTGCTGAGATAATAAGCTATCTTTGCTGAACACGATATTGTATCACCGACCACCCATTCGTGTCCATATGCTTGCTAACTTTGGGACCCATTCAACCCTCATCCTCAAACACCATTGGAAGTGTTTCAGATAACTCCAATCTTAGCAATCCATGGAATGGTTCGTCGATTCACAATGATAAGCCAACTTCATTGGGCACGTGATAGAGTCCAAGCTCTCCAGACATATAATCAACAGCAGTAGCTCGACATTCTCTCGAGCAGTTGGTAGGCTCCTCCATTTGGTTCCTACACGTGAAAGTCAAAAGCCAAATTTCATATCCCCGTTACGTCCGATAATACATAAAGGTTTCAATTGTTACATCCAAAAACATAAAAAAAAATATATACATTGCTTCTTGTTATATCTTTAGACATCATTAATAAAGATTCAGTAGTCTATCTGAGAACACGTACGACCACATATGGCAGTTCAACGTCGTCTTCACTAGATCTTTGCAACATTATAAGTCGTGGCATTCGCGGTGTCAGTAACCAGTATCATTTCGGTGAATAGATAGGTAGTTGGGCAAGACAAGACAAGAATAATGTGGACTATCGATGATCCATCTCCAGCAATAGTAAAATATGGCACATCTCCTGGAGTTTACCTTCTGATGGAACGACATCTTCAAACTGCTATTTTTTTTACAAATCTGTTGTATATGATCTTGGATAAACCGGCTGGTCAGACTCAACCTTGCAACACATGGCAAAATCAAACTACGACATGTTGATACTGCTATGAGATTTATCTTTCGCCAATTTTGATCAATCTCTTTAAGATTCATTTGGTCGCATGGTTGTGCCATTGGCTAGCCAACGACCTTGGATGGCGACTCAAGGAAACCATGAGATCGGAAGCATACCAGGCCACCACTTGGAACATCTTGAGGAAGACTTTGTAATTGGTATGCTTCTTGAGTTACTGCGTCTGTGTTGGGATTTATGTTTCTGGATTTGTTCCTTCTGTAGTTCCGATGTCCTTAACTGTATGTCCGATTTTGAGCCCATAGTCGAGTCTTGGTGACTGGGCCCTATTAAGAAAAGAAGCCCATTGACGGAAAGAGCTGAAACACATGGCACCAAGAGGATTACATGCTCAAAACACCCTCCCATCTCCATCGAGCTCCAGATGGATGTTTAGGAAATAAACCTCCAAAACAAATAAATTTAGTTAGTTACTAAGTCCACTCGACATAATCCAATGGTAGTCGAGTGAAGCTCTTTCTTTATTCCAAACCATTTTAAATTCAAAGGCACTTGTAGTATCATCTCGTGTGGTCTCACTCGACATGAACGAAATGATAAAACATCTTGTTCATTCAATTCAATGACAACGAAGTGGATGGCCTTCAACTCCATGGTACAAGGAAAAATTATTTTATCTCCCGTACGACTTAGAAAGATTGTGTTTAATGTACGACAAGATGGGTCGTCGCCTCGTCCATTCCACATGGATGGATTATCGTCAGTTGAAAATTCCATCAGGACAAGTAGAATAAAGATCCAGTTGGACTTACATCAAGTTCATTCGACAAGTCCATTCGACCGTAGTCTCATAGATCTTCATCAGGAGAATGAGTGACGAACTTCATGGACCTTCATCAGAACTAGTAGTATGAGAAGGAAAGACTTTCATAGACCGTATTTAGGTCTAGTAGAGTAAAGATCCACATTGATTCATATTAAATCATGTAGAATAAAGAATAAAGAACCCCGTGGATCTTCATTTTAAATGAAGTGTGTAGTCTCCCATGAACCTTCATCAGGTTTAGTGGAGTGTGTCGTATGACTTATATCTTCCTGGACTCATCAAGTCCAGTCGACCGGGGACATCCCCCATAGACTCATGTCGAGTCAAAGTTGTAGACATGGATTACACATGTCGTATGACTTATATCTTCCAGGACTCATCAAGTCCAGTCGACCGGGGACATCCCCCATAGACTCATGCCGAGTCAAGTTGTAGACATGGATTCCACATGTCGTATGACTATTATCTTCATGGCCTCATCAAGTCCAGTCGACTGGGGACATCTCCCATAGACTCATGTCGAGTCAAAGTTGTAGACATGGATTACACATGTCGTATGAATTATATCTTCTTGGACTCATCAAGTCCAGTCGATCAGGGACATCCCTCATAGACTCATGCTGAGTCAAGTTGTAGACATGGATTCCACATGTCGTATGACTAATATCTTCATGGCCTCATCAAGTCCAGTCGACTAGGGACATCCCCCATAGACTCATTTCGAGTCAACTTGTAGACATGGAAGGCACATGTAGTATGACTGATATTCTGACCTTCATCTGGTCCAATCGATTGGGTACTTCCCCAATGGCTCTAGTAGAGTCGAGTTCATTATCCCGACCATCATCTGGCTCGGACGACTGGGTACTTCCCTAATGGCTCTTGTAGACTCAAGTTGATAACTTGACATTCGTTTAGTTCAATTAGTAGACATCATCAATGCTCGAGTACACCAACATAATATGGCATCGTCCCAGACGACCCATGCGTCAAGTACTCTCCAAGCCAATGACTCATTGACTTAGAGAGTATGGGACAAACTGTATGGGCCAAATTTGGGCCAAGGGCAATTTCGACCTTTTGCTCCAGGTCCACCGCTAAATACACCCCCGAAACTCTCTAACCAAACCCCAAAGGCATGGCGCAGGCCCAAGCCCAGGGAACACCATCACCCACAACCGAAGGATCCTCTAAAGGTCAGTCCACATAATGCCCAAGAACACCACTCATAACGTTACCAGCCTACAAACGGGCAAACACAATAAACACCCTTTATGGAGTCATCCGTAACTGACGCCCAACGGACAAAGCAATCAAACAGCAGTAAATACACCCCCCGAAGGTGTGTGTATATAAACGAAGAGTATCCAAGAGGAAGGGGGAATCAACTCTCATAGTTCAACCATATTCTCTCCATAGCTCTCAGTATCTCACATCAACCGCTCTCACGGCAGATCACGAGTATCAAGGTAATCTCTAGCCTTGCTTTTCCATTACTTTCGGCTAGTCTCTATCACTGACTTGAGCGTCGAAGTGCCCCCGGTACCCACCACACCGGTGGGCAGAACTCCCGCTCACTTTACCTTTATTTTGCAGGATCGCTAGAGCCCTCAACTATAAATTCTCGATTGTGGACCTCAGACAAAATCCAGCGTCCACAATAATAATGTTTTACAGAAGTATTCAAAAGAAATACAACCGGGAATTGGCGCTCTGAGCACCAACCCCAACAATAGGGATTTTAGGTTTCAGCCTTATATTCAATAGCCCACGATCTTCATTGAGGATAGATAACCCTTTAATAGATTTCCTTATAGGATAAACATATACCTGTCGGGCGGGGGTAGCCATAATTGGAACTTGATCTTAATGAATCCAGGTAATTTGGTTGACATAGACATATGATTCAATTGGGTTATACTGGGTATTTGTATCTGACCATCGACAGAGGCTTTTGCATATTTTCGTGTTCCAGGTTAGCAAACTGATTTATTACACATATATAAGAAAATCAATTCATCTTTATATTAATATTGTGTGGAGTCACAACCTAGATCTTTGAGTCTTTTCTTTTATTTTCCTTAGTATTTTCTTTTGAGTCTGTTTTTATTTTAATTAGCAAATCCATATTCAACCAACCAAAAGCAATCAATTCTCTTCTCCTATAATTAGATACCTGTAAATAAATAGTATCAATAATTAATAACAACAGTAGGATTAAGTCCTCGTGGGATCGATATTTTTATACTACTTGAACGATACGTGCGCTTGCGTTATACGTGTGTGTTTACGCCGGTCACCATGCCCATCACCATTTTTACACATATGACCGGCAGCTCCGGCCTCCAATCACGACGCCGCACACACCTATGAAACGTTTACGGCGATGTGGACACAATTAGACCGGTGAGGACTAAAACGACAATCGTTTAGGTCGTCAATGGGGAAAGAGAATGTGCGGCGTGTCGAAGCTTTTTGGCCTCGCTCCGGCGTTTCACGGCAGCGTCGCAGCTGCCATATGTATATTCAGACTCTGCTCAGCATGCGCTCCATTTCGGCGGTGGCGGTGTCGGTCACCGCCCACTGCAGCGACGGGACCCGGTTGTGCAACCTGCGGGTATGCGTAGAAGGCTGGGGAACGGTTTATTGACCTGTTCTAGCCTGATCCGTGTGAGTAAGGAATAAATTATTAAATAATACAAATAATAATTTGTATGAGTGTATTTCAATAACACGATACGTTACATATTTCAGAAGCGGGCTAGTGAACTAGGACACTATGTGAAATTCTAGTAGATGTAGGAAATTTTCAACTGTACCGCATGACTAATGTATGTGCATTGAGTAGTATTTTTGGAGGTTAGGTTAATTGTAAATAATTTTTTTTTTAATTTTAATAAAATACTATAATATGTTTTCTTATTATAATAGAATTCTTATAAAATTATAATATGTATTTTTATTGTAATATGTATTTTTATTTAATATATTTATTAATTTATTTAATTTTATAATTTAAATATGAAGCCGCCACGTGGCGCTATGAGGAGACTTAAAACTTATATATATATATAAAAGTGAAGGATAATGATATAAATGGAGGGGTGAAATTATATTTCACTTGTGGATTTAGGGTTGACGAATAGACCGTATTTTGAAAAACCCAATCATATTTTAAATATTTTTTATTTAAGTTCGGGTTTAAAAAAAATATACTAAGAGTATTAATTCAAAATTTAATAAATTAATTTTTCCAATATATTAAAAATATTAATAAATAATACTTGAATTTAGGGCCTCATATCCCATGTGGATTTGTGCGAGTAGGTTGGTATGCTGATGGGCCCATAACCTGTGGGCTTTATGAGCTAATTTCTGGACTGCTAATTGGGGATATATCAGCCCATAAAATCGTCTATCTGAGTTATTAAATCAGCTGCAGCCTGCAGGTATTCAACTAAACTACGTTCAAGGGCATTTTAGTAATATGAAAAACAATCGAAATTGAACTATATTTCAAAACCATGAAAATAGAGGGTTAGATCTGCGTGTTCGTTAAGTTTCCTTTTAACCCAAAACATTCCTCTTTTCTTCGCTCATAAGATTCTTCTTCTACCAGTGGGCTTTCCTTGTCAGCCCGAAAATTGACGTGCCAAAAAAAAAAATCGGAATTTTACATAAGAAGAAGTAAAATTATGATTTTACGATGAATAAATTGAACGACTCTGGCTAGTTTGTTGTGTGAGAATTGTTCTTCAATTGTCTTGGAGATGAATTCAAAACAGATCATTTTTTCTCTTCTTATGGTCTCATAACAATATCAAGATTCAAAATGGAGTCTTCGTCTTCATCTTCGATCTTTCTAGAAGACTTTGGTCAGAAAGTGGACCTGACCCGGAGGATCCGGGAAGTGTTGTTGAATTATCCGGAAGGCACGACCGTACTCAAGGAACTTATCCAGAACGCCGATGATGCCGGCGCCACACGCGTCCGCTTCTGCCTCGACAGGAGGCTCCACGGTTCTGATTCTCTCTTGTCTAGTAGTTTGGCTCAATGGCAGGGCCCCGCTCTTTTGGCCTTCAACGATGCCGTTTTCACCGAAGAGGATTTCGTTAGTATTTCCAGGATTGGTGGTAGTAGCAAGCATGGCCAGGCTTGGAAGACCGGCCGATTTGGGTAATAAATAATTACATTTTTTTTTTTAAATTTGCAAATAAAATTAATTCTACTTTCTTAGTAATGCTCAAAAGTTAATGAAAATTAGTGAAAATGAATTATGTGGGCCATGTGTTCCAGCAAATACTTTTATACCATATCAGTCTGTACAGAATAGTTTGACAGTTGAGGCAATTAGTACTCACAAAATCAATGCGTCATAGGAGCGTTAATTTGCTGATTTAAATAAAATATGTAGTCGCTTTAATTGGCATATATGTTGGTTTTTTCTTCTGTAGGGTGGGTTTCAATTCGGTGTACCATTTAACTGATTTGCCGTCATTTGTGAGTGGGAAATATGTGGTACTATTCGATCCTCAAGGTGTTTACTTACCAAATGTGTCTTCAGCAAATCCTGGGAAGAGAATTGAGTATGTTAGTTCTTCAGCCATCTCAGTGTATAAAGACCAATTCTTACCCTATTGTGCTTTTGGTTGTGACATGATGACTCCTTTCGCTGGAACATTATTCCGTTTCCCTTTGAGGAATGCAGATCAGGCTGAAAAGAGTAAGCTCTCAAGGCAAGCCTACTCTGAAGATGATGTTTCTTCCATGTTTTCTCAGCTTTATGAGGAAGGTGTTTTTGCACTACTGTTTCTGAAAAGTGTACTGTCTGTTGAAATGTATACCTGGGATGCTGGAGAATCTGAGCCAAGGAAGCTTTACTCATGCTCTGTTAGCTCAGCAACTGATGAAACTGTTTGGCACCGTCAGGCGCTTCTGAGATTGTCCAAGTTACCCGTTTCCAATGAAAGTGAGATGGATGCCTATTCAGTGAATTTCTCGATTGAGGAAATGACGGGGGACAAAATTGAAAAGAAAATCAATACCTTTTATGTAGTACAAACAATGGCATCAACATCTAGTAGGATCGGTACTTTTGCTGCTACTGCATCCAAAGATTATGATATTCACCTCCTTCCATGGGCATCAGTTGCGGCTTGCATATCAGAAGACACATCTGTTGTAAGCCAATTTCCCTTATATTGCTTATGCAACTATTTTAAGTTTTTTTTTTAATGTTCGTTACAGAATTGAGTATTGTCTTATGGCATTGTGATTTTTGACAGAATGATGTTCTGAAGCTTGGACGAGCATTCTGTTTCCTTCCATTGCCAGTAAGGACCGGATTAACAGTGCAAGTTAATGGATACTTTGAGGTCTCCTCAAACCGGCGTGGCATTTGGTATGGTGGTGACATGGACAGAAGTGGAAAAATTCGGTCTATCTGGAACAGACTTCTTTTAGAAGATGTCGTGGCCCCTAGTTTTGCAAAATTGCTGGTTGGAGTGCAAGGGTTTTTAGGTCCATCAAATTCCTACTATTCCTTATGGCCTAGTGGTACATTTGAAGAGCCATGGAACATCTTGGTGGAGCATATATACAGAAACATTGGCAATGCTTCTGTTTTGTATTCAGATGTTGGAGGAGGAAAATGGGTATCACCGGTTGAAGCTTTTCTTTGTGATGAGGAATTTACCAAAAGAAAGGAACTTGCTGCGGCCCTGGTGCTGCTAGAAATGCCTGTTGTCCACTTGCCCAATCACTTGTTCAATATGTTTTTGAAATATGCTTGTGGTTTTCAGCAGAAAGTGGTCACTCCTGAAACAGTTCGCTGTTTTCTCCGTAAATGCAAGATTCTTACGACTCTTAGCAGATCTTACAAGCTTATATTATTGGAATATTGTCTAGAAGATCTTCTAGATGCTGATGTTGGTACACATGCAAATAACTTGCCTCTGCTTCCATTAGCAAATGGCAGTTTTGGAATATTTTGTGAAGCCTCTAAAGGGGTTTCGTATTTTGTTTGCAATGAACTAGAATACAGTCTTCTTCAGAAAGTTTCTGATAGAATAATTGATCGGAATGTTCCCCTCAATATTCTGGGCAGACTTTCTGCCATTGCGAAGTCTGCAAAAGCAAATCTTATTATTTTCAACATTCAGTATTTCCTTCAGTTTTTTCCGAGATTTGTACCCGCTGACTGGAAATACAAAAACAAGGTTTTATGGGATCCAGAGTATTGTCATGATCATCCTACTTCTTCATGGTTTGTGCTTCTCTGGCAATATCTCCGAAATCAGTGTGAAAAGTTATCACTATTTGGCGATTGGCCCATATTGCCATTAGTATCTGGGCATTTGTACAGAGCGTCAAGACAGTCAAAACTGATTAATGGAGAGAAACTTTCTGATGCAATGCGAGAAATCCTCATGAAGCTCGGATGCAAGATACTTGACAACAACTATGGGATCGAACACCCAGACTTGTCTCAGTATGTCCTTGATGCTGATTATGCTGGTGTTTTGGAATCCATCTTTGATGCTTTCTCTTCAAATGATACCAGTCAAATATTTCTTGAAAATTTGAGAACTGAACAGAGGGATGAGCTTCGCATGTTTCTTCTTGATTCAAAATGGTACATGAGAGAGTTTAGTAATGATTCTAACTTAAGAAATTGCAAGAGGTTGCCCATTTATAGAGTTTATGGTGGAGGATCTACTCAAGCCTTCCAATTTTCTGATCTAGAAAATCCTCAAAAGTACTTACCACCTTTAGATGTCCCTGAAGGTCTTCTGGGAGGTGAATTTATCATCAGCACCTTAGGTGCTGAGGAAGATATTTTGTTAAGATACTATGGAATTAGGAGGATGGGTAAGGCTTGTTTTTACCGACAGCAGGTGTTTTGTAGAATCAGAGAGTTGCTGCCTGAAGTTCGTGACAGAGTCATGCTAGCTATTTTGAAAAGTCTGCCACAGTTATGTGTCGAGGACACATCTTTCAGGGAATGCTTGAAGAATTTGGAATTTGTCCCCACCCATAGTGGTGGTGTTAAGTGTCCTGCTGCGCTATATGATCCTCGTAATGAAGAATTATGTGCTCTACTGGAAGAGTCTGATAGTTTCCCTTGTGGCGCTTTCCAAGAAACTGGCATTTTGGACATGCTACAGGGTTTGGGCCTTAAAACATCTGTGTCTCCTGAGACAGTCATTGAAAGTGCTCGAAAGGTAGAAAGGATAATGCATGGAGACCCAGAGAGGGCACATTCAAGAGGTAAAGTGCTTCTTTCCTACTTAGAAGTAAATGCTATGAAGTGGCTACCTGATCAGTTGAATGATGATCAAGGAACTGTGAACAGAATATTTTCAAGAGCTGCAACTGCATTCAGGCCTCGTAACTTGAAGTGTGACCTTGAAAATTTTTGGAGTGATCTCCGGATGATTTGCTGGTGCCCTGTATTAGTTTCTTCTCCATATGAGTGTTTACCATGGCCTGTAGTGTCATCCACAGTTGCTCCTCCTAAACTTGTAAGGCTACAAGGAGACCTATGGCTTGTTTCAGCAAGCATGCGAATACTGGATGGTGCATGCTCTTCCACAGCATTATCTTATAACCTAGGATGGTTATCCCCACCAGGAGGAAGTGCTATCGCTGCCCAATTACTTGAGCTTGGGAAAAACAACGAGATTGTAAATGATCAGGTTCTCCGCCAGGAATTAGCCTTAGCAATGCCAAAGATATACTCAATATTGGCGAGCTTAATTGGTTCAGATGAAATGGACATTGTAAAAGCTGTTCTTGAAGGGTGTCGTTGGATCTGGGTGGGAGATGGATTTGCAACCTCGGATGAAGTTGTACTTGATGGTCCTCTTCATTTGGCTCCTTACATACGTGTTATACCTATTGATTTAGCTGTTTTTAAGGAATTGTTTCTGGAGCTTGGCATCAGGGAATTTTTGAATCCCGCTGATTATGCTAATATTTTATGTAGAATGGCCATTAAAAAAGGCTCATGTCCTCTTGATTTGCAGGAAATAAGGGCAGCCATACTAATAGTTCAGCATCTGGCTGAAGTTCAGTTCCCTGAACAAGTTAACATATATTTACCAGATGTGTCAGGCAGGTTATTCCCTGCCAGTGACTTAGTTTATAATGATGCTCCGTGGTTGCTTGGCTCCGATGATTTCCATAGCTCATTTAATGATGTATCTACAGTGGTCTTTAATGCAAAGAAAGCATCACAGAAATTTGTCCACGGAAACATTTCTAATGGGGTTGCGGAGAAGCTTGGTGTCTGTTCACTTCGTAGGATCTTGCTAGCAGAGAGTGCTGATTCGATGAATTTGAGTTTATCGGGGGCTGCTGAAGCATTTGGACAGCATGAAGCTTTGACAACAAGGCTTAAACATATACTCGAAATGTATGCAGATGGACCTGGAATACTCTTTGAGTTGGTTCAAAATGCTGAGGATGCAGGAGCTTCTCAGGTGGTCTTTCTCTTGGACAAAACTCACTATGGTACCTCTTCTCTTCTTTCTCCTGAAATGGCGGATTGGCAGGGCCCTGCATTGTATAGTTTCAATGACTCTGTTTTCAGTCCACAAGATCTCTATGCAATCTCGCGTATTGGTCAAGAAAGCAAATTAGAAAAGCCTCTTGCAATTGGAAGGTTTGGGTTGGGTTTTAATTGTGTATATCATTTTACTGATGTTCCCACATTTGTTTCTGGGGAAAACATTGTTATGTTCGATCCTCATGCTTGTAATTTGCCTGGGATATCTCCTTCCCACCCTGGACTGCGAATTAAGTTTGTAGGGAGAAAAATTATGGAACAGTTTCCTGATCAATTTTCGCCGTTCTTACATTTTGGCTGTGACTTGCAGCATTCATTTCCCGGTACCCTCTTCCGGTTCCCACTAAGAAGTGCTAGTCTTGCTTCCCGAAGCCAGATAAAGAAAGAAGGATATGCACCAGAAGATGTCTTATCTCTCTTTGCTTCCTTTTCTGATGTTGTTTCTGATGCTCTGGTTTTCCTCCGCAATGTGAAGACTATCTCCATTTTTGTAAAGGAAGGAACGGGTTCTGAAATGCAATTAGTGCACCATGTGCACCGGAGTTGCATTACAGCTCCGGAAACAGAATCCAATGCGCTGCTTAATATGTTTCATTTGATTGACAGAAGGCAGCATAAAGAAATGGATAAAGATCAGTTGCTGAAGAGATTGAGTAAATCGATAGATAGAGACCTACCATATAAATATCAGCAGATTGTCGTGACAGAGAAAAGTTCATCTGGTGGTATTTCTCACTATTGGATGACTGGTGAATGTTTAGGTGGTGGGCCTACGAAGAACAATCCTGCAGTTGCTGCAATTCCTTGGGCATCTGTTGCTGCATATATACACTCTGTTGGGGTGAGTGGGGAATCAAGTAATTTCCTGAACACAGAGGATGCCAGCGCTTCTGACATATTTCAAGTTTCTACGGGTTCCATTCAAAAGAGAGAGAATTTCGATGGCCGTGCTTTCTGCTTTTTACCACTGCCTATCACCACTGGTCTTCCTGTACATGTTAATGCATATTTTGAATTGTCATCTAATCGGAGGGATATCTGGTTTGGAAATGACATGGCAGGCGGAGGAAAAAAACGTTCTGACTGGAATATTTATCTCCTTGAGGAAGTTGTTGCGCCTGCATATGCTCGCTTGCTTGAAACAATTGCTACGCAGATTGGCCCTTGTGATTTGTTTTTTTCATATTGGCCAACAAAAATAGGATTACAACCCTGGGCATCATTGGTTCGGAAACTTTACTTGTTTATTGCTGATAATGGTCTTCGTGTACTGTATACAAAAGCTAGAGGTGGGCAGTGGGTTTCAACCAAGCAAGCTATTTTTCCAGATTTTTCTTTTTATAAGACGCATGAGCTACTTGAAGCATTATCTGATGCTGGTCTACCCCTTGTGCTTGTCTCCAAGCCAGTGGTAGAGAGATTTATGGATGTCTGCCCCTCTTTACATTTTTTGACTCCCACATTGTTAAGGACACTGTTGATTCGGCGAAAGCGTGGATTTAAGGACCGGAGTGCAATGATCTTAGCTCTTGAATATTGCTTGTTTGATTGTGTAATTCCTGTTCTACCTGATAATTTATATGGTTTACCTCTGTTACCTCTTGCTGATGGTTCATTTACTATGTTTGAGAAGAGTGGGGCTGGTGAAAGGATCTACATTGTGCGGGGGGATGAGTATGGTCTACTCAAGGATTCACTTTCAAATCAACTTGTGGACTCTGGAATTCCAGAAGAAGTTCATGTGAAACTATTTGACATAGCTCAAAATGGGGAATCAAATATTTCTTTTCTGTCATGCCATTTGCTTGAGAAGCTCTTTACAAAATTACTTCCAGTGGAATGGCAGTGTGCGAAAAAGATAACTTGGTCTCCTGGTCATCAGGGCCAACCAAGTTTAGAATGGATAAGATTGCTCTGGAGCTATCTTAAGTCATCTTGCGAAGACCTTTCTATATTTTCCAAGTGGCCTATTCTTCCTGTTGCAGATAATTGTCTCTTTCAGCTGACTGAAAATTCTCATGTGATTAAGGACGATGGGTGGAGTGAAAACATGTCTTCTTTGCTGCTGAAAGTAGGATGTCTGTTCTTGAATCGACACCTGCCGATAGAACATCCACAATTGGAAAGATATGTGCAGCCTCCAACAGCTACTGGCTTATTAAATGCATTTCTGGCTATTGCTGGTACGCCTGATAATATTGAGGAGCTTTTCTGTGGCGCATCAGAAGCAGAGCTGCATGAACTTAGGAGTTTTATTCTTCAGTCCAAGTGGTTCATTGAAGAGCAAATGAGTGGCACACAAATTGACATCATTAAACACCTCCCCGTGTTTGAGTCATACAGAAGTAGAACACTTGTTAGTTTGAGTAAATCTATCAAATGGCTTAAACCTGATGGTGTTCGTGATGATCTTTTGCTTGATGATTTTTTACGAACAGAATCAGAAAGAGAGAAAATCGTTTTGAGAAGGTACTTAGAGATTAGAGAGCCATCAAGGGTGGAATTCTACAGAGTTTATGTTTTAAACCGCATGTCGGAATTCCTTTCACAACAGGGAGCTCTTCCAGCTATTCTGCATGATGTGAAACTTCTGATTGACGAGGATGTATCCATCAAATCAGCACTTTCAATGACATCTTTTGTTTTGGCAGCCAACGGATCTTGGCAAGCACCATCCAGGTTATATTCTTGTAATTCAATCTTTACTGTCCTTAATGAAGTGGTTAATAACTGAAGGGGGTTTGCATAGACTGCTATTAGTTATTAGGTGCAAAGGTTGTTAAATTTGATTTGATCCTACTAAGAATTTGTTGGAATTGAACAGAGGATTTCAAGATATTGAATGAAAAATCAACAAATTATACTGTTGGGTCACTTGGGTGTTAAGAAATCATAAGATCAAAAGACACAAGCATAACTATGAAAAAGCATGAATGCTGATAATTTAGCCAATGATGATAACAGAACCTCATCTAAAAAATTGAGGATGTAGATCAGTAGTATCTCTTGGATCTTCATTCAGCTTGATTGGGATTCAGTTTTAGGTTAATTTTGGTGGTTTGGTTTTTTCTTCCTATGTATTGGGTTTCAAGGGTTTCTTTATTCTTAGTTTTGTGTAGTTTTTGGAGTTCTTCTCTGTATGGAAGTTGTTATTTAGTGGACCACTGGTTTGTTTTGTTATCTTTTCTCCTATTTTTTTTTCAAAATAAACTTTGTTTCCTATCCAAAAAAAAAGTAATATATCTTGGATCCAATCTATGTCCTGGACAATTTTTATCATCCTGCATTTTGCCGATTGTCATGCAGTTTTTAGTACACAGACATCATGTTAAGAAAAATAGTAATTGCAATTTTTTTAAATTGATATTACCCTTACTTAGACATAGCTCTTAGGCTATTGAATTGGTATTTATCTTTTCTTGTCTGCTCCACTTTGTATTATCATCTCGCTTACTATTAGTTTTATCAGGCTCTATGATCCTCGTGTCCCTGGGCTACGAAACTTGCTCCACGGAGAAGTGTTCTTTCCTTCTGACAGATTCTCAGACCCTGAAACTTTGGATACTTTGGTCAGCCTTGGGCTTAAAAGAACTTTGGGTTTTACCGGGTTACTCGATTGTGCTAGATCGGTATCGATGTTCCATGATTCTAGTGATTCAAAAGCAATAGATTACGGGAGGAGGTTACTTAAATGTTTGGATACTCTTGCACTTAAGCTTTCAACCAAGAAGGAAGAAAGCAATAGTGCTGAAATGCGGAATGCTATGTTTGTCCAGAATAATGATGTTGATGATGCTCAGTGTGTTGACACTTCAGCGAGGGAAGAGAGCAATTCAGAAGCTGATGGTGATACTCAGTGTGTTGACACTTCAGCGAGGGAAGAGAACAATTCAGAAGCTGATGGCGATACTCAGTGTGTTGACATTTCAGTGAGGGAAGAGAACCATTCAAAATATGATCTGGACTTTGCTTATGTTGTAGACAACTTGATTGATGATAAACCAAGAGGAAATTTTTGGTCTGAAATGAAGGCCATACCTTGGTGTCCTGTGTGTGCTGATCCACCAGTTCTTGGACTTCCTTGGTTGAAAAGCAGTAACCAAATAGCATCTCCAAGCAATGTGAGACCTAAATCACAGATGTGGTTGGTGTCCTCTACTATGCATGTACTAGATTGTGAATGTGGCTCAATGTATCTACAGCGTAAACTTGGTTGGATGGATGACATAAGCATAGATGTCTTATCCACGCAACTCATCGAGTTATCCAAGTCCTGTGGTCAGCTTAAGTTGCATTCTTTTGGGGAAAGAGGCTTTGATACTGCGTTTCAAAAGGGAATTCCAGCTCTTTATT
The DNA here is from genome assembly GCA_019454045.1 of Zanthoxylum bungeanum. NCBI lineage: Eukaryota > Viridiplantae > Streptophyta > Magnoliopsida > Sapindales > Rutaceae > Zanthoxylum > Zanthoxylum bungeanum. Next base: position 158,369 of record SKCR01026554.1, read on the forward strand.
CGAAATTACAAGAATATATTGGTACTGATGAGTTCATGGTTCTTAAATCAGCTTTGGATGGTGTTGCTTGGGTTTGGATTGGGGATGAATTTGTATCTCCATTTACTCTTGCATTTGATTCACCTGTGAAATTTACCCCATATTTGTATGTTGTCCCATCTGAATTATCAGAATTTAGAGAGCTGCTCCTTGAATTAGGCGTTAGACTTAGTTTTGATATTTGGGACTATGTTCATGTTCTACAACGCTTACAGAATGATGTCAAAGGGGTTCCACTATCAACTGATCAGTTAAGTTTTGTTCATTGTGTCCTTGAAGCTGTAGCGGACTGTTTCTTGGAAAAACCATTGTTTGAGGCCTCTAATACTCTGTTAATTCCAGATTCTTCTGGAGTTCTTATGTATGCGGGGGATCTTGTGTATAATGATGCACCGTGGATAGAAGACAACCTTGTCGGGAAACATTTTATTCATCCATGTATCAGCCATGATTTGGCAGAGAGGCTTGGGGTAAAATCAATTCGATGTCTCTCGTTAGTGGATGAAGACATGACTAAAGATCTCCCGTGCATGGACTTTGCTAGAATAAATGAGCTTCTGATAAGTTATGGGAGCAATGATTTCTTGCTGTTTGACCTTCTAGAGTTGGCAGATTGCTGTAAAGCTAAGAAGCTACACCTGTATTTTGATAAGAGGGAACATCGTCGCCAGTCTTTGCTCCAGCATAATTTAGGTAATCAATACTAATTCTAGAATTTATTTTTTATTTTTTTATGGTGATGCCATTATGTGGGAAGGATCCTTAGGTTAATGATTGGACATGCTAAATATCCTTTGTTTGTGAATGAAAAACTAAGCAGCTCATTTTTCACTTAAATTTGTAGTGGTGAAATGGTAATATGGGGACTAACATACTACTGATCTGCAAAGGTTTGTAATTGTGAAGAATAGTAAAATTTGTTTCTGAAGGATCAGATCATCTTAGTTAATTCCACACTTAGTATTTTGTTCTAAATCTGCACCTTGTTCTTTCTGTATGATTATCTATTATGTTCTGTGTCAAATTTAGAAGTATTTTACAGCATTATATCTACCTTTCCTTGGTTCATTATTCTTGAATGTTGCACTTACTGTGGCTGGAACAGGTGAATTTCAAGGTCCTGCCTTGGTAGCCGTTCTGGAGGGGTCCATCTTGAGCAGGGAGGAAATTAGTAGTCTCCAACTTCTCCCCCCTTGGAGACTTCGGGGTGATATTCTTAACTATGGCTTGGGATTGCTTAGCTGTTATTTCATTTGTGATTTCCTGTCAATTGTTTCTGGCGGATACCTTTACATGTTTGATCCACGTGGCTTGGCATTGGCTGTATCTTCAAACCATAGTCCTGCAGCAAAGGTGTTCTCTTTGTTAGGTATTTCGTTCATGCACCATCATCGGATATTAGATTTCTCTATTGTGCTCGTTGCTCATACATATCATTTTTTTCTGGCAAATTTCTTTTATCTCATTTGATTTAAGTAGAAAGTATGTAGGAAAGATAGGAGTATTATCGTTTCTCGTGGGCTGTTTACTAAGAGAAGGATATTTGTCATCTGATGACTAATACCTAAAAAACTTGTATTAAGTAAATGAAATAGCTTAGGGATGGAAATTTACAATTTACAATATGGCATTGTGCCCTAGTCTTTTGCTTAGACTTTGGCAGGTAATCTGAGCAGTGTTTAAAAATACGTTTCGAGGTGCCGCCTCGAGGCGCCGAATCGCCGCCTCGAGGCGTTGGCGCCTCGAGGCGGCCGCCTAATGCGCTGTAGCCAATTTTCCCGCCTTTCACCGCGTGAGGCGGCCGCCTCGCGCCGACTCGGCGTGAGGCGGTCTGAGGCGGCCGCCTCACGTTCATACATTTTTATTTTTTATTTTTTTGTTTTCCCTCCGAAACGACGACGTTTTGGGGGTGCCAAAACGTCGTCGTTTTGACTTCTTTATAAACCAAAAAAAAAAATTGTGACTGTTGGAATTACTTTTCCTTGTTTTGATTGGAATTACTTTTCCATTTTGTTTTTGGATGATGAGCCATCTGATGATGACAGAGATTTTGACCCAAGCTTCATGCCGCTAGACACTAATGATAGCTTATTTAGGGATTAGTTATCAATAATTTTTTGAACATACTATGAATTATGAAGAAGTTAATGTATTTTGGATTAGTTATCAATAGTTTTTTGAACATACTATGAATTATGAATAAATGAATGTATTTTGGATTATTTTTCCGATTTACGATCGAGGCGCCTGCCTCACCGCCTCGAGGAGGTCCGCCTCACGCCTCAATGGCCGGCTGCCTTGAGGCGCCGCACTGTATTTTTAAACATTGAATCCGAGGGAGCTGATGTCAAAGCCATCTGGTTGCTGGAAAATGACATAAAATTTTTAAATATTGAAATCTTAAATGGCTGATGAAAAAATGATAATGTAAACATGCAAAAAGCAGAATATATACCTTTTATTTATTTATTTATTTTATTTTTTCATGGGTCCGAATTACTAGATCTGATCTTGGAATTTGATTTTTTTTTTTTGTCTAGTTTCATTGCTAAACTTGGGTTTTGGGTTGTTGAATTGGATAACCCAATTATTCGTCTGGTCTTTGAAGTTGGATAATTGGAATACACAGATTATTTTTTGGCTAGTTAATTCCTAGTAGATTCTTGTGGAGATTATGAAGAGGCATAAGATTGGCGAGGGATCATTGAATAAAGTGGGTGTGACATTTTTGAAGGGGTCATTTTCTATCAGCCTATTTGGCAACAATTCGTGTCCAAGCCCTGAAAATCCCTCATTTTATTAGCTAAATTATATGTTCTGATCTACATGACTAGTCCTTTAACCGAAGCATCCATGCTTCTGCACATAAGAGGGTGTGTTGGAGTTTAAATACTGATCTGATACTGGACCTGTTTTTATCATCTTAAACCATTGAGATTAGTGGTTTCACAAAAAATAAAATAAAATTAGAAGTTAATAAATTCCTTGAATAATACTACTCATCCCAACTAATTACCGAAGTTTTCCATCCCAAGTGATCAATTGGCCGGTAAACTGCACAAGTCTCAAAACAATTTTATTACACCACCCCATCATCCAATTGATGAATGTACCTCTTTTGATGAAAAACATTGGTTAATTAATTGAGATGAGTAGTATTAGTCAATTCCTCTTTGGGTCTCTTGTTTTTGCTAATGTGGTTGCCACGTGCATGCTGTGCGGTGATTTTTTCATGTTAATGCTGCTCTACCAATCCAAGAGTCTTATGGGCCTCTTTTGATCAATGTTGTTACTTGTTGCCATCATTATTTAAGGCAATTTCATTTGAACTGCTTTTTCTTGAGGAGTTCATATTGAATAATTTTCTTTTTTCCTTTTTGTGAACTCAGGTACTAATTTGACAGAGCGATTTCGTGATCAATTTAATCCAATGCTTATTGGTGAAAATATGCCATGGTCATCTTTAGATTCCACTGTTATCCGCATGCCCCTGTCATCAGAATGCTTGAAAGATGGACTTGACTTGGGGTTGAACAGAATGAAGCAAATAATTGACAGATTTTCGGAGCATGCATCTAGATCTCTTATTTTTTTGAAGTCAGTTTTACAGGTATGATTACTATAGCTAATCTTGATTTTGCATGCACGGTGCTGTAATTTCCTGGTTTGCACTGTTATGTTTTCTTGTTCCTTTTGTCATGCTGGAGATGTATAAGATCAAATGCGCTCCCAAGGGGTGTGGCTTGGTGGCAAAGGGCTTAGGATTTGGTTGTCAGGTCCTGAGTTCGAGTCCAGAGAGTGCATTTCTTGTAAGAGCCTGGGGCAGCCGGGGGTTTTATCTGCTCCGCTTAAGCCCGAGTCGGGTGGTTTGGCGGTGGGGTTTCCAATGCTTCAAAAAAAAAAGAGTATAAGCTCAAATGTTATGTCTCATATAGATCTCTATGTGAATGTGACCATTATCTTGTCATCAGGGAAAAAATGATATTAACTAACATTTACCTTGTTTTTTGAAATAGCTCGTGTGTGTTTTTGTAATTGCCCAGAATCTTGATTTGATGTTGCTACCTAAAATTATTTTAATCACTGATTGGTTAATGCATTGTTTTAGAATAAAGTGTATGAATACACAAATATGCCACCATATTATTTTTATGATTAGAAACAACCTTTAGTTAGGATTTTGTTCTTTTAAGATCTTAATCTAGTGTTGTTATCAGTGTTGGGTTTGGCACGTGATTGTTGTTGCCTCCCTAGTATGTGCGTGTACCTGTAGGGACTTGGGGCATACGCATATTTGTTAATTCTCATGTGTTTATCACATGAGAAGATAAATGCACTATTGATTAACACAAAATTCATTGGCTTGTTGTTTGCCCAATTGATGATAAATTTATTTTGCAACGGTTTTATAATTGATTTTGTTATTGACTTATTATACAAAAGTTATCATTCTAGTAACTGTAACATTTATGAGTTGCCTAATCTATTATTGTTAGAATTCCTAAGATATTGTTAGAATCCCCAAAATATTATTATAATCATAACCATATCATTCAAAAGATATGATTATGATTCTATATATCTCTGAGATCAGAGATATATAGAATCATAATCATTGAGATATGATTATGTAATTTTAATGATTATTAGTATATTTAGTTTCTATTTTTAACATGTTGTAATACCTATATAAAAACATATCTCTTGTAATTCTAAGTATCCAGATATATATATTTGTCTTATTTTTTTACATGGTATCAACGTCAATCTTTTTCTGGGTTCTGGTTTCTCTCTTTTAGAGTCATTGTTCAAGCCGGCGCGTGGGGAACACACACCACTATATGTGTGTGAGCCTCAAGCGCCGCATTTTCTTCGACAGTCTGGACAATACCAATGACGACGAAATGCTCAGATTTTATCGGTCATATGTCTCTTGTTCGCATCAAGCTCCACATCTGACTCTTTTTCCAGTTGTCATGGGGTGATTTGACTAGTTTTCTTTACATGTTTTTTGAGTTATTTTGGAATATTTTAAACTTTACCTGCTGTGTATTTTCCAGCGATGATAAACTATCCAAACTTCCACATTTGTTCCCGTTGTGCATTCTTTAACGGCGTTAAAACATCAAAGTCACCATATATGTTCCTCCCGTGCATTCTCCAACAGTGTTAAAACACCATAATCTCTCTGTGGTTCTTGTATTGATTCATTCGTAACAAGCTTGGTGCACATGATACGTATGGTCCAGCGCGAGGGGGAGTATTAGAATTCTCTAAGATATTGTTAGAATCCCTAAGATATTATTATAAATTATAATCGTAATCATAATCATTCAAAAGATATGATTATGATTCTATATATCTCTGGGATATTGTTACTTAATCATTGAGATATGATTATGTAATCCTAATGATTATTAGTATATTTAGTTTCTATATTTAACATGATGTAATGCCTATAAAAAGACATATCTCTTATAATTTTAAGTATCCAGAAATATAAAATTGTTTTATTTCTTTACAATTACTATCAGTAAACTTCAACAGAAAAGAAAGGTCATGAAGTATAGTATGATGGAAGAATATAATTTAACAATATCATTAAATATATTAGGTTTGGATGATTCTTAATAAATAGTGGATAAAAGTGACACATATACGCTATTTGAATCCAACCTTAACTTAAGTCTTCTCTTTATAATTGCTTTCAGGTATCATTTTCAACATGGGAAGAAGGCACCAGAGAGCCTTTCCAGGATTATATGGTTTGTGTTGATCCATCATCTGCTATAATGAGGAATCCGTTTTCAGAAAAGAAATGGAGGAAGTTTCAGATATCGAGGTTATTTAGTAATTCCAATGCTGCTATTAAGTTGCACATAGTAGATGTGAACTTATACAAAGGAGGAACTAGAGCTGTAGACAAATGGCTTGTTGCACTCAGCCTAGGTTCTGGGCAAACAAGAAATATGGCTCTTGATAGGTATTTTTGAAGCAAAATTTTTTGACACTATCCTTTGATATGTCTCTGGATTTCGAAAGTTGAAACATTCTGTTTGTGAATGTTGTTTCTAATATTCCTTCAGACAGCCAGAAATTTGGCAAACTCTCTATAATTAACTCCCCACCTTTTCTTTCTCAGTAGATACCAGAAAAGTATCTGCATCATTATTTGAAAAGATGTCTCTCATGACATCCTTTTACTTATATATTACATTTTTCATTGCAGGCGATATCTAGCTTATAACTTGACACCTGTAGCTGGTGTGGCTGCACTTATATCCCGGGATGGTCTTCGTGCTGATGCTCATGATACAAGTTCTCTTATGTCTCCTCTTCCTTTGTCTTGTGATATAAATTTACCTGTTACTGTACTAGGATGTTTCCTTGTGCAGCACAATTGTGGTCGCTATCTCTTTAAACATCAGGACAGAGGAGCTTTGCTCGAAGCACGGCCAGAAGCCAGAGATCATCTAATTGAAGCTTGGAACAGAGAACTGATGAGTTGTGTTCGTGATTCCTACATTGAATTGGTGGTGGAAATTCAGAAGTTATGTAGAGAACCTTCAATTTCTATTGTGGAGTCAAGTGCAGGTCATGCAATTCCCTCGTCTTTAAAGATTTATGGGAATCAAATATATTCATTCTGGCCAAAATCTATTTGTCATTCTCTTATTAATCAACCTGGCGAAGATGGTAACTTGATATCAGTAAAATTGCTTAAAGCAGACTGGGAATGCCTTGTTGAACAAGTCATAAGGCCTTTCTACCTTCGCCTCGCTGATCTTCCTGTGTGGCAGCTGTACTCAGGAAACTTTGTCAAGGCTGAGGAGGGTATGTTTCTTTCTCAACCAGGGAATGGGGTGGGTGGTAATTTACTTCCAGCTACAGTTTGTAGCTTTGTGAAGGAACACTATCAAGTGTTTTCAATACCGTGGGAATTGGTTACTGAAATTAAAGCTGTGGGGGTTAGAGTTCGAGAAATTAAACCTAAAATGGTCCGGGATCTTCTAAGGGTTACGTCAACATCTATTGTTCTCCGATCAGTTGATACTTATGTAGATGTTCTAGAGTACTGCTTGTCTGACATTCAATTCCTAGAATCATCTAATTGTAGCGGAGATGATGCATCATTTGACCCTGTTGACTCTAATACTGTGGGTGGACCTCATAGTGAAGCGGGAAGCAGTTCTGCTTCAGTTTCAACCCCTCAAGTGCGTAGTTCTCATGGCTCATCTGCCCAGAGTTCAGGTGATGCAATTGATATGATGACTAGTTTGGGGAAGGCTTTATTTGATTTTGGTCGCGTAGTAGTTGAGGATATTGGTAGGGCGGGAGGGCCTATACTACAGAGGAATGCCATTGTGGGTAGCAGTAACATAAGCAATAGAAATATAGACCCAAAGCTTTTATCTATAGTTGCTGAACTCAAAGCCTTACCATGTCCAACTGCAACAAATCATTTAGCAAAGTTGGGGGTTACTGAACTTTGGATTGGAAACAAGGAACAACAGGCATTAATGATGTCTTTAGCTGCAAAGTTTATCCACCCAAAAGTTTTTGATAGAGCAATCTTGGCCAATATTTTTTCAAAATCTGTCCTGCAATCATTACTGAAATTGAAAAGTTTCTCTGTTCACTTATTAGCTAGTCATATGAGGTTGCTTTTTAACAATAACTGGGTGGAGCATGTCATGGAATCAAACATGGCTCCATGGTTTTCTTGGGAGAATACATCAAGTTTTGGTGGGGAAGGGGGTCCTTCGTCTGAATGGATAAAATTGTTTTGGAAAAGTTTCAATGGGTCATTGGAAGACCTTTCTCTCTTTTCCGATTGGCCTCTAATTCCTGCTTTTCTTGGTCGGTCAATTTTATGCCGTGTAAGGGAGCGTCATCTGCTATTTATTCCACCTCCGCTTTCAGATCCTGTTCCTGGAAATGGTGTTATAAATGTGGACGCGACAGGAGGCGATCTAACTGGATTTTCTATGAATGATACTTCTGAGTCGATCCAGCCTTACACTACAGCTTTTGAAGTATCCAAAAGAAGATATCCTTGGTTGTTGTCACTCTTGAACCAGTGCAACATTCCCGTTTTTGATACTGCTTTCATGGACTGTGCTGCCCCATGTAATTGTCTTCCTGCACCCAGTCAATCGTTAGGGCAAGTTATTGCTTCCAAGCTTGTTGCTGCTAAACATGCGGGCTACTTCCCTGAAATTAGTTCCCTTTCAGCTTCAGACCGAGATGAACTTTTCACTCTTTTCGCTCATGATTTCTTCGCTAATGGTTCTAAATACGGGACAGAAGAGCTTGAAGTGTTACGTTCTCTGCCTATATATAGAACAGTTGTAGGGTCATGCACTCATCTGAATGGCCAAGAACAGTGCGTGATCTCTTCAAATTCGTTCTTGAAGCCATATGATGAGCATTGCCTTAATTATTCTGCAGATTCTATTGAATTTGTGTTACTTCGTGCCCTTGGGGTCGTTGAATTGCATGACAAACAGATATTGATAAGGTTTGGGTTGCCTGGATATGAAGGAAAACCAACTTCTGAGCAGGAAGACATATTGATTTATCTGTATACTAATTGGCAAGACCTCCAAGCAGATTCTTCTGTAGTTGAAGTTTTGAAGGATACTAAATTTGTTAGAAATGCTGATGAATTTTCCTCAGATTTACTCAAACCCAAGGATCTGTATGATCCTTCTGATGCCATATTAACATCTGTCTTTTCTGGTGAGAGGAAGAAATTTCCTGGAGAAAGATTTGGTACAGATGGGTGGCTTCGAATTCTAAGGAAAACAGGACTTCAAACTTCAACAGAAGCAGATGTAATACTTGAATGTGCCAAAAGGGTAGAGTTTCTTGGAAATGAGTGCATGAAATCTCGAGGAGATTTTGATGAGTTTGAGACAGACTTGATTCAATCATACAATGAAGTTTCTATGGAAATATGGGTACTGGCTGGATCTGTTGTTGAAGCTGTGTTCTCAAACTTTGCTGTTTTTTATGGAAATAGCTTCTGTAATCAATTTGGCATGATTGCTTGCATACCTGCTGAACTAGGCTTGTCAAATATCTATGGCAAGCAATCAGGCAAGAGGGTTCTTACCTCATACAATGAAGCTATTATCTCAAAGGATTGGCCTCTGGCCTGGAGTTGTGCCCCCATTCTTTCCAGACAAAATGTTGTTCCACCTGAATACTCCTGGGGAGCACTCCAGTTGAGGAGCCCTCCAACTTTCTCTACTGTCCTAAGACATTTGCAGGTGATAATTTATGATTTTTTACAGTGTCATCCAATAGAATATGTGCCTCAGAGACCAAACTAACGATATGTGCCTCAGGTAATTGGAAAAAATGGTGGTGAAGACACTCTTGCTCATTGGCCGATCACATCAGGCATGATGACCATTGATGAAGCTTGCTGTGAAATTTTGAAATACCTGGATAAGACTTGGGGTTCCCTCTCCTCGTCAGGTATAGCTCTCTACTTTGTCGTTCCAGCTGTTAGGATTATGCCTACTTGTAGTTATTCCCCTAATGAGTTTTTTCCTTCCTTAATTTCACCTATTTTTACTTTGTCGAGAAACTCATCTAAGACTTATTTTTGGCCTTCAGAGAATTAACTAGTATTGGATGCTTAATATTGGTTGCAAGAAAATCACGTGATATCTAGAAACTGAAGCTAAAACACTATTGTTTTTACTTGATTTTTCTTTTTTGCCTTGGTTTTTTAGGGACAGAGCAGTTTACCCTTGTTCATGTGCCTATATGAGAATGAATGAATGATAGATACGAGGGCAAGCACCTGAATAAATTGCTTGTGATGGGCTTTAGGATTTGAAAAATGCAATGGTTGTTCAATTGATAGAAGTTCCTATAATGCTGGTCAAACTTTTCTACACCCATTCTGCAGTTCCTTAACCATTTGTTATTTGTTTCCAGCTCATGGAGTAATTTGTATTGCTTGAGTTTCTGAGTGTGATGGCAGTGTTTATTTGTTGATGAAGCCTGTAATTATAATATCTGTGCAGTGTGTTTATTGGGAATCTGTTTCACATACATGCTAGTTTGGAAAGCTATGGGTATACTGAACTCTTCGGCAAATTTAGGTCTTGCTCGTCCAACTTTTCTGTACTTAATAGGAGTATAACTAGCTGAAGCTGTTAGGTTGAGAGCTCAACCATAGTCCGCATAGCTATGTTGAACATTATACTTAAATTGTGGAAATCTTTATTGTTCCCTCTTCCCTTCAGGCCAAATAAACAACTAAATTAGAGGAGCCTGACATGTGGATTAGAAACATAGTCAAACACAGACCAAAAGACATTTGGATCGGGTATCATGCTAGACATATCTAACCCAAAAGCTTAAGCTATTAGGTGGAAAATCCAGTACACTTTTGCCATTTCAAAGCACTATATTATTCTAAACTAGTGCTGAACTCTTCTACAGTCCTATGGTCCTAACATGTTCAGTTGCTACTCTTTGATTTTTTTTGTTGAAGTGCTTACTCTGCATTGTATTGTTAACATTATTATATTAATAATAGTTTGTTTATTTTTTGAAGCAGATATAACTGAGCTGCGAAGAGTGGCATTTTTGCCCGTTGCAAATGGGACACGATTAGTGACAGCGAACTGTCTTTTTGTGCGTCTGACAGTTAATCTATCACCGTTTGCGTTTGAACTTCCTACTCTCTATCTTCCTTTTGTAAAGATTCTCAAAGATTTGGGACTTCAGGACATGCTATCAGTTGCTTCTGCGAAGGATCTGCTATTTAATCTCCAGAAAGCATCTGGTTATCAGCGTTTAAACCCAAATGAACTCCGTGCAGTGATGGAAATTTTGCATTTTGTCTGTGATGGGACTGAAGCAAACATGTCTGATGGGCTTGACCGAGAATCAGATGCAATAGTCCCAGATGATGGATGCAGACTTGTTCATGCAAAATTATGCGTGTACATTGATTCTTATGGTTCTCGTTATGTGAAATGTATTGAAACCTCAAGATTAAGATTTGTTCACCCAGATCTTCGAGAGAGAATATGTATAGTTTTGGGCGTCAAAAAGCTATCTGATGTGGTCGTAGAGGTACCATTATCTTCCTAAACTTTTTCACTTGCAACTTCTATTATATATTATAAGTAATTGGCTTTTATGTTCATTTGGCAAAATCTATTTGTCTGCAGGAACTTAATCATGAAGAGCATATACGGAATTTAGACCGTATTGGATCTGTCTCGCTAGCAGATATCAGAGAGAAGTTGTTGAGCAGATCGTTTCAGGATGCTGTATGGAGTCTCGTGACTAGCTTGGCCAGTTATGTGCCTACAATTAATAATTTCACTTTGGGTACTGTACAGAGTTCACTAGAAACTGTTGCCAAGAAATTGCAGTTTGTTAAGTGTCTTCATACTCGGTTTTTGCTCCTTCCAAAGTCTGTAGATTTAACTCTTGTTGCCAAGGATTCCCTTATTCCAATTTGTGATGATGGTTTTGAACATCAAACTCTTTACTTTATCAACCGGTCAAAGACCCGAATTTTAGTTGCTGAACCTCCAGGCTATATATCTGTTCTTGATATTATTGCAATTGTTGTGAGTCAAATTTTAGGCTCTCCCATTCCCTTACCTGTAGGATCTTTATTTTTCTGTCCTGAAGGCTCTGATTCTGCAATACTTGATGTGTTGAAACTTTCTACTAGCAAAAGAGATACTGAAACCATAAACAATAGCTTGGTTGGCAAAGAAATACTCTCAAAAGATGCTCTTCAAGTGCAATTTCACCCATTAAGGCCCTTTTACAGAGGGGAAATAGTTGCATTCCGCATTCAAAATGGAGAGAAATTAAAATATGGAAGGGTTCCTGAAGATGTCAGACCTTCAGCTGGTCAAGCACTCTACAGATTCAAGGTGGAAACCACAGCAGGAGTGACAGAATCTATTCTTTCTTCACAAGTTTTCTCATTCAGAAGCATGTTGGGTGATGAGGCTTCCACATCAACCATACCAGATCATATTGATGCTGTTGCTGTTAACACATCTCATGACGAGTTGCCAGAAACTTCCACAAGAGGGAAAATTAAAACTTCTCAGGTTCGGGCCTCTGACTTGGTACCTATCAGATAATTGATCTATTTATCATTGCTGTTGTAGAAACTCAATTATGATCTTATGTTTCTCCAAACTCCTTATCCGGTCATAAACTTGTGATATGCCTGCTAGATTGTGTATTTCTACCTTAATTCATGGCTCTTTTTCGAATAGTATCTGATAGAGTCCTCTAAGACATGAGATTCAAGGCGCACAAAAAATGCAAAATTAAGTCTACAAGTACACTTGTGTTGTGTCAACCTTCTTTCTTTCTTTTTTCTGTTTCTTTTTCGTTTTTTCTTTCTTATTTTTTATTTTTTACAAGAAACAATAAATTTTTCCAAAAGAAAGAAAGATACAAGATGGTGGACCACTGGTCCACGAAAAGAGAATCAATACAGCAAGAAAAACAAAAATGAATTCCCAATATAGGTACGTCAAGTGGGAAGTTATAAATATAAGTGTTGTCTCCTGTGTATATTTGAGCTTCAAGAGTTGCATGCCTGGTGTGTGTTTTTTTTAACATTTTTGACTATCGACTCCTAGATCCAACTTCTTAGTTTGTAATTTGAGTTTGCATAACTAATATTTGAATTATATTAGAAATTTAATTTGCTTAAAATGTTTAACGGCTGGCTTGAATAGTTTTTACTTTTAGAATTGATGATTGTCCCGTGTACTATGAGCCATCATGATGTTCATTGTAAATAGTGGATGGTTGAACATTGAACCCAATTCATTATACTGTCCTCTCATACACCAAGCATTTAACAAAGAAACCTTACTTCTTGACAGCCACAGCTCAATAAAGAGCTTCAGTATGGACGAGTATCAGCTGCAGAACTGGTTCAGGCAGTTCATGAGATGCTTTCTGCAGCTGGAGTTAGTATGGGTGTGGAGACACAGTCTTTACTGCAGAAGACCATTACCCTACAAGAACAATTGGAAGTGTCTCGGGCTGCACTTTTGCTTGAGCAGGTATGTATTTTTGAAACCGGAAGGGGTTATTGGAATCCACAGAATTAAATTTCATTCTCATTTTCTCAATATGCCCACCAACAAAATTTGAATATCAAGTTCTTATTCTATACACCCATTACATGCTATACATATCTTTAATAGGTTAAGATTTGGTATTTAACTTGGCGCTTTAGTTAGTTCGGCAAGAATTAGTAGAACACATGTTGAGTTCATTATGTCAAAACAAAATATTGTTGTTTGGATTGTAGTGCGTGACAAAACAATTTATTTATTTTTAATTTGAACTTTTTTTTTTTCCAACATCTTATGAAAGTGCTCGCGTTTTAATGATTCAAATATTGTCATTATTGTGTTAAAAATGAGGTGCCATTCATCTTGCCAATGTGTGTGTGTGTATACACACACATACAGACATATATATATGTACACGCACGCACGCGCACAAATATATATATATATATAGAGAGAGAGAGAGAGAGAAACTTTCCAATGAGGGATCTCTTGACTTAATATTGTGGGTAAAATCTGCAGGAGAGGTCTGATACAGCCACAAAAGAAGCTGATACAGCAAAAGCTGCATGGGTGTGTCGGGTTTGTTTGACCAATGAAGTTGATATGACGATAGTTCCTTGTGGTCATGTGCTTTGTCGTAGATGCTCGTCCGCTGTTTCCAGGTGCCCATTTTGTAGGCTTCAGGTCACGAAAACCATAAGAATTTTCCGCCCATGACAGTAACTGGTGCTTCACAGTAATGGATGAGTTTTTTTCTCCATGTTTCTCTACAACTGGTGTTGTTATATGCACATCATTTTTCTTTTTTGTTGTTTTTTCGCCTGGAAAGGGAAGAATCTTCCATTTCCAGGATTTATACAGGTCATAGAGTGAATTTGATGTGAATATTTGCTTTTACTAGCATCATTTATTCTTGTGTCACATTTAAGCTTGTTATGTTCATGGTTTTGTATTGTTATGTAAAAATTGGAAATGTAAGTTAAATAGTGATAATCTTAAAAGTTTCAATCCATGTTACTTGTTTTATCTTCATCTCTTGTTTGTGCTGTATGAAGACTGAAGAGTAAGGATGGTAATGGGGAGGAGAAGGAAGGGAAGGAGATTTATATCTCTGTATTTATCGATGTTTTGCTTACGTCCTTGTATTATTTCTATTTCCTCGTAATATTATAGAGGGTAAGAGAATCCCCGAATAATTAAAGGAGTCGTCAATGAGGGAATTCGAACTCAAATAACTAATAATTTTATTTTTTTAAAAATAAATTAAAGTAATTTAAAACATATCTTTTAAATCAATTGAAAATCATCAACATTATTATATAATTTATGAAAGATAAATAGATGATCACAATTATAAATTTCTCTAAATACTTTCTATTCTTTGAAAAATTTGATTTAAGTTCTCATGTTTTCTATTATTTATATGTATTTTTTAAATATTAAAATATTTTTTGTTTATATGTATTTATTGCAATTACATTTTCTCATTAAAAACATAAAATTTAAAAATTGGAGAATGTGGAGAGATAAGAATGGTACTGAGGGTGTGACTTGGTGGCAAAAAGTTTATAACTTGATTTTCAGGTCATGAGTTCGAAATCAGGAGGTGTATTTCTTGTAAAGGCCTGTGATAGCCAGAGATTTACCTGCTCTACTTATGCTCGGGTCCGATGGGTTGGCGGTGGAATTTTCAATATTTCTAAAAAAAGAAATAATTTTCATTTATTCCCCGAATAAAAATAGCAATGTTCTAAAATGCCCCGCCTAGGCGCACCTAGGCGGCGCGTATAGGTTCGGCGGCCTGTGGCCGCCGCGCCTGGCCCCAAATCGTTGGGGCCAGACGCTAGTTGTAAATTCATCGGTCAACCGCCGTTGACCGACGCAGAATTCGAAATTAATTATTTTTTACGGCCGAATTTCACACCTCAGTCCTAACCCTAATCTTAGTTTTACAAAACTAACTCTCTAACTCATCAATTTGAAAAAAATCCCATTTTAAAACATAAACCCCAATTTCAAAAATCTAATCTTTTTTTTTTTTATTAGTTTCTCATCAAATTGACCATTTATAAATATTAGTCAATACTCAAATAACATTTATTTATGATTAATTTCTCCAAATCATACCAAATCTAAACCTAATTATAAAAATTCTCAATTTCCGATTAACCGTGTTTAGGCCTCACCTAGGCCCTGACTAGGCGCTAGACGTTGGGTCACCGCTCGGCTAGCGTCTACCGTATTTTAAAACACTGAAAAATAGAGATTAAACGATATTTATACCTTTATGGAGAAGTTTTTAAATGTTTTAACTCAATCCCAGACTGAAATAGCAGGAGATTTATGCCATCTTCGATGAAGAGCCTCTCTTTAAATTAATTTAATTATGAATTTAATTTTGTTTTGGCGGGAGTAATATAATATAATAACGGAATAATCCAAAGGCTGTACCTATAAAAGAAATATACAATACAAATACATACAAATATAAATAAAATCCAAAAGAGAATCGAGAGACGCTTGAAAAGCCGTTTCGGATAAGAAACAGAAAAAAACAAAAAACAAAAAAAAAACAAAAAAAAAAAAAACAAAGAAAGAAAAGAGAGCAATGGGCAGCAGTGTACGACTGAGCGAACCAGTAATCTTGGTGAAGCCATCACTGAGCTCTCTCTTCGCTCCTCGCCTTGCCCTTACTCGTTCAACAAACACTTCACATTTCCAATCGCATCCTCGTTTCATCCCTATTAGTAGTACTACCAGAGCTTCTTATTCTTCTTCTTATTCTTCTTCTTCTTTTCTTCTCTCAATCGCAGACACTTCGTTTCACAAACAGCTACGCTATCGCTGTCCGTAGCCACTGCCACTGGTCTCTATGAACAACCGGCAAAATCAGAAGAAGCTCTCTCAGCGTGGGAGAGAGTCTACGTTCCTGTTGATCCTGGTGTTGTGCTTCTTGATATCGCTTTTGTCCCCGATGACTTCAACCACGGTACTGTCATTTCATATTTCTAATTGCTTGCCTTCAATTATCTCATTTTATTCAAATTTAATTTCAGTAATTAGACTTGAAAGCTTGAGCAGCTGTTATGTAAGAGCCTGGTAATTAATCGCCATCGCCACCTCATGTACAAATAACTAATTGTTGTGCTTTTTACTCGACATTGAAATAGCTGTAGCACCTTAATCCTAAATTTACGCTAGATTAATGAACATAGGACCTTCAAGTATATATGTCTATTTAAGGATTTTTTTTTTTATGCTTTTGTGTAAATTATTCATGCGACATTTTGATTAGTTCGTTCTGATTTGATGTAATTTGATGTTTGATTGGCATGGATGGGCTTTGTCGTGGGAACCAGGCAAACTCTCCTGGAGACAAAAGATGGTGGAAAAACTTGGGTTCCACGTTCAATACAATCAGCTGAGGAGGAAGATTTCAACTATAGATTTAATTCCATTAGTTTCCAGGGGAAGGAGGGCTGGATTGTTGGAAAACCTGCAATTTTGTTGTATACTTCTGATGCTGGAGAAAGCTGGGAAAGGATACCATTGAGCGCTCAACTTCCTGGAGATATGGTAAGCTTGACAGACAGTTAAATTTGATGATCTAAAACTGATTTTTTTTTATTTTAGTACGTACAGCTACTGTGACATGTCTTGTA
Source organism: Zanthoxylum bungeanum (assembly GCA_019454045.1). Lineage (NCBI taxonomy): Eukaryota > Viridiplantae > Streptophyta > Magnoliopsida > Sapindales > Rutaceae > Zanthoxylum > Zanthoxylum bungeanum. Next base: position 175,167 of record SKCR01026554.1, read on the forward strand.
TTCAAAGTAATCTGGTTTTTCTTAAAAATTAACCTGTCAGCCAGCATGCTCAATCTGCCCCTGGCTCAAAATTCTTTGATGGCCTTATATAGACACAGCATGATAATTCATTATTAGTTGTATCACCAGTTTTGAGGGGGTATTTCGTTAAGAGGTCTTGGAACTCTTGTAGTTTGGTTTGCTACTAGATTTGATCTCCACATTCACCTTAGATGTAAGGCATCTTACTGAACCTTGTAAAATTTGTGTTTCTCTACGCCTGTGGCTTTTTTTCCTTCCTTCAGAGCACTATGTGGTGTTGTATTTGATGTAATGAAAGGGACATGGATATGAAAATGCTGAAGATCCTGTTCCGTCATCTGCAGGTTTATATAAAGGCCACTGGGGAAAAGAGTGCAGAGATGGTGACTGACCAAGGTGCAATATATATTACATCAAACAGAGGTTATAACTGGAGAGCTGCTGTTCAAGAGACTGTTTCTGCAACTCTTAACAGGTATATTTCTTCTTAAAATTTAGTCTCAGTGATGCTCTTTAACGAGGAATATATTGGCTGACTTTGCTGTAGAAAATAGTTAAATCCTACATAAAAGAAGTTCTTAGTTGATAAAAGTAACTCTGATTATAACATTAGTTTCATTCTTGTATCTGAAATGACAGCCCATGATTTCAAACAACCGAAAGATTCACATAGCTTCATTGCTCTTGCAGAACAGTTTCTAGTGGTATTAGTGGTGCCAGCTATTATACAGGAACTTTTAATACTGTTAATCGCTCTCCAAATGGAAACTATGTTGCTGTATCAAGCCGTGGTAACTTCTATCTTACTTGGGAGCCAGGCCAGGTTTGTGTCTTCTCTTAGATGCCATGTGAGTTTACCACATAACTGATAGGTTCCCTGGAACTTGGCTGGATAGTGATACATATTGGAACCCTCAATTTACTGCAATAATAGCTTAAAAGAAGATCCGTATAAATTAAAATGTTTCCGGATCTTTACCTTTTCTCGTATCAATGTCAAAGATTTTGTAAAGCATTCAGAGTGTTGACTTTAGAAACAGAGTTTACTAAATTACTATCAGTGCATCTTACTGCAGACTTTTTCTCTCGAGATATTATCACCTTTTTCTTTTTATTCTAATAAGATTAAAGTGCCATAGTATTACTTCTTACTAATTAAAATGTGCTAATTTATTATACCAAAAAAAAAAAAAAAAAGTAATAACAACCTCGTTAGATTGCAAGTGAGATTGTTGAGTCCTACATTAGAAACATGTTGAAGAGTGGTGAGGACTTAGAAACATGAGGTTGTCTAAATTTTTGGTTTCCTTGGTTAATGCCACTTCCTTTTATCTCTAAACCATTGAGAGCTAGATTTCATGGTGAAATCTCTTCTTATGTAGGCTTTTTGGCAACCACATAATAGAGCAGTTGCAAGAAGAATCCAGAACATGGGATGGAGAGCTGATGGTGGTCTTTGGCTTCTTGTTCGGGGAGGGGGACTTTATCTCAGCAAGGGCACAGGGGTAAGTATTTGTGAGGGTTATTTCTTTGTTAATAGTGTTCTTATTTGATAATTATCATGAAAAACTCTTAATATTGTGCATGTGGTAATTTTGATTTCTTAGATCAATAGAATCAAAAGTCTCTCTATGGATATCAAGGGATGCATATACCTAAATTTTTAGATAAACTTTGGAAAATAGGTTTTTGGATTAAATAGTGTTCCAAAAACAAGAAAAAAAAAATCACTTTTTAAGCTCCAGGAAAGAGAGGGAGGCTAGGGACATAGGTAATGCTGTTCCTTTGACTTCCATTTTTGTTGGGAAATACAAGGTGCACATAAGTTATCGTTTATGGGCAGAAGGGAGAAACATCAAAAGCACAAACAACTGAAAAAACTGCTCCCAGTGGATTTTATTCGAATGCTTTTTGTCTTCTCTCTCTCAGGTGACAGTTTTTACGTAAAAATTTTAATGTGAGAGATTTTTTTGTTTGGAAAATGTACCATCTCTGTGGCCAACCATTGAAATTTGGCTATATCATCTTTTTCTTCTTTCATTGTATGTTTTATGGCTTGGGCTTTCATCCCTATGGTTGACACTCTACTCAGACCTAGATTCTGTTTGCAGCACCACTTACCCATTTCTTGACACTGAGCTAGTACTATAATTTAGACAAATTAAGTTGGCTTCTCCTGTTTCAGTGTACACTGTGTGCCTTATTTGGTATTTTTGTGGATAGTTATGATATTGTTTTGCATCATTAGTCATCTATTAAAGCTGTAGACTGTAGTTAAGATATAATTTTTGATCGACTATTCAAGAAGTTATAAATTGCTTCCTGTTGTGTATTTTTTTTATCTGTTCTTTCTATATTAGGCCCTCTTAGTTTTCTTTATATATTTGTGAATGTTTCTTGTCATTATTATTATCAACTCCACATCAGTTCATCCCTGCACATACTGAAGCAGTGTTGGTGTTTGATATTTTAGTTAACAGAGGAGTTTGAAGAAGTTCCAGTACAAAGTCGTGGTTTTGGCATTCTTGATGTTGGCTACCGTTCACAGGTAATAGCTTTGGCGTTGAATAGTGTAATATGAGCCTTCTGCATGTCCTAATTGAGTGACATGCTCTACCTACTTTCATGTGGCATATTAGCTCAAGTATACATGGATAAATTTTAAATGCCATGTTGACTCAACTGCCTGTCTGTGGGCTCATTCAGCGGCATTTGATGCCCTCACCATTTTAGGAAGATCTCCAATTTTTTCTCTCTTCAAAACTTTCATCCGGATTTACCCTCCACCGTCTAGTTCAACTTCTGAGAATCATGTTACAAGGGAACTGCTGAACTTCATTCTATCATTGTGTTACTATACTACAGTATAGGCTAAGTTAGATTTTTCTGAATGCAAGCTTTCTATGCATTTGTTCCGTCATGTAGGATGAGGCTTGGGCAGCAGGCGGCAGTGGGGTTCTTTTGAAAACCACCAATGGTGGCAAGACATGGATCCGAGACAAAGCAGCTGATAACATCGCCGCAAACCTTTACTCAGTGAAGTGAGTATCCAATCGAAAGATATACTTGCAGTTTATATTTTAATTGATTAACACCTCTCCAACTATAAAATGCTTCTCCTGAGTCTCATTTTTTAATGAATTATAAACTAATATGATGCCCAGTTATGCCTTGCTTTTTGTTGTTTTTATGTGCTAACTTGCTATCCGCTTAGTAATGAGTTCGAATTCTGAAAACTGTCTTTTTGTGGAAAAAAAGGTGTAAGGTAGCATATCTCAGGACATTCCTTAGATCCTATTTATAACGGGAGTCTTGTACACAGAATACGAAGACCTATAAGTGCAAAAGCCTCAAGGGTTGGCCAATAACCCGGAAGATAATGTGAAATTGAGGAAGGACCTTTACATCCAGGAACTATTTCTTGTAAATTGAAACTATAAAGCCACCAGCCCAAACTATCAAGTGACTTTGCTTATTTTACCTGAAATTGAGATGCATTTACAAGCTATTAATATTATAATTGTTTATTGTACAGGTTCATCAATGAAAAGAAGGGATTCGTGTTGGGGAACGATGGAGTCTTGCTTCAATATTTAGGATAATGTTGAAATTTGTACACAGTAATTAATTGAAATCTGATTCTTATTATTATTATTTTTTTTTTTTATTTTCTCTACATTATTTTACACTGAGTATGGAGGTCCTGGCAATGAAGGGACCAAAATTTAAATTCTTACCATCTTTGGCTAGAATCATTTTCTTTCAATTGGGAACTTCATCATTTGCAAAAATTTGCAAGTAGAAACAAACAATTTGCTATAATTATTTGATAACTAATTAATAAAAAACTTGATAGGATAAATTTTGAAAATTTATCCCTTAGGCATTAGAAGAGAGATCTATTCCACTTGTGTTATACACCAATCAAGAGTTTGAGAACTGACTGCAAAATAAAGTAAATAAATTCCTATCCACTGCAAAACCTGTTATTCGCAACTCAGAATCAGAATATTTAGGGCCGGTCTGGTACTTGGCTTCTTCAACATACGACCGTCAATGCAGCAGAAAAACAAGTAACAACAGTAATTAGAGTACACACAGCTACCGTCAATGCAGCAGAAGCATGACATGTGGAAACCCTTTCAAGATGCAGCCATCAGTGACTTCAATCCACTTTCAATGCCAAACCTTCATGATTTAGCTCCATCTCCTTCGGTCCTCCTCTTCATCCACTGGAGAATACCATGCTGGCCGTCTCTTAGAGTTGCTCAACCTGTAGTTCAAGAGTACTTCTTCATCACAAATTGCACTAGTAGCCACCAGAGCAAGAGTCTTCAGTATTGGAGTGCTTGACCCACTTCCACTCCCCCATTTGAACCAAAAGCTACCAAATCTTCTCATATTTACTTCCTCTGCATTTCCAAATGATATGTTTGGAATATATGGTCTCATATCCTTTTCAGCCAATGGAAAGTCATACGGGCAGATCATGACATTTGGGACCATACCCTTAGCCGGATGGTTGGCAAAATGAGCCAAAGCCAGTGGGTTTCTCCTCTCCAACACCTCACTGCCACTCCCCACTCGCTTACTTTCCACAGGCTTACTGAGCAGTTTCCAGAACTGGTCTGAACCTTTTTCAGCACCTTTTTTGTTTGCCATTAATCCAGGAAGTGTTGAGCCATCCCACACTTCGCGAGTGTCGCCCCCACAACCCCAAGGTTGGGCATTGATTACAGTCCCATCATACCTAGTGATCAAATATGGATTTTGTGCATCAACTCTTGGGTACCCAGGAATATAACGGTAATAAGCAGGGGAATAAATTACGCCAGGATATATGGCTATTACAGCACCAACATTGGCTTCACCACATAAAAATAAACCTTGGCCAGCTTCCTTGTGCGGTATTTGAGATGGTTTGAGATCAAGTGTGTAGCCAATGGCATCCTTCAATCTCTGCGACAGTTCTGCTCGTTTAAGTTGCCTTGTCTCAGGTACAACTGTGCTGAAAAAATCATCAGCAATCAGAATTGAAGGATAGTGACGCCAAAAAAAAGGGTTTTTGTTTCTCTACCTAATTAAAAGTTGAGGATAGAAGCTTAATGATAGGTGTAATATCAATAATCTAACTTATAAATACTTGATATAATATAATATGATATGACATTTTTTTTTTTGGAATCGTTGGAAACCTCCGCCGCCAAACCACCCCTTCCGGGCTTAAGCGGAGCAAGTAAAACTTTCGAACCCAGGACCTCAAGGTGAGATCCTGAGCCCTACACCACCAAGCCACGCTCCTTGGGGATATGATATGACATGATTTGTATTATTAACTATCTACATTGAATATGAATATCCTAATATATGCCTCCACTTTTCTCCATGTTTTATATATCTACAATAATTTATTTAAGCAAATGGCCAATTTTCATTAATAACAAAAAAGTGAAGCAGTAGAAGCTCTTTTATTTACGTATGCAAGAATCGTTACTCCATTAAAAATCAAAACCAAAAATAGTAGAAGTTTCAAAATGAAATCAAAGATACTGAAAATCTCGAAGTGTGCCACATTTATCTGCTTGGCATACAATCCCAGAAATGATTTTAGAAGTCTGATAAGGAAACATCATATGAAAACTCACCAGGAGAGTCAGTAGGTGTGCTTGTCTTGCCAACAGCAAAACTGAGACCACTTCGGCGAGGAGCAGCATTTGACTGCTCAGATGACTCAGTTGGCACATTTTTCTCCCCCATATCTGGAAGTAGAATTTGATCCATAGACATAGAGAAGATTTTAATTTGAGTATGGATATTGTCTTGTACTTGCTTCTGTTGATCAGCGAGAGATGCTTTACTAGCCATGTCAATAATTTCCTCAGCATCTGCCTCCTCAGCATCCCTTCCCAAACGATTGTAACTGAATAAAATATAATCATTTCACGAGTCATAATCCAATACATATAAAGAAACAGCCACAGGAAAATTATAAATTCTGAGACACAATGATTTCAATCAACAAACAGAAAACCTATACACGACGGTTCAATGAATCAAATCACAAGTTGAAGGTCAAGGAATAAAGGCATTATAAGTTTAAGATGATATAGCAACCATCACACATCCAAAAATGTTAAATTGTGAAATTCTCCTATCACTTAACAACGACATTGATTTGTTGTATATTATGGCATCGAATGAGCATGCTACTTAGAAAGTGAACGGATCAAAGCTAGTATCATATATATTGAAGATGTAGAGGAGCAAATAAGTTGAGGGGAACCTGGTGTATAGGAATAGACGATTCATGTCAGCTTCGAATTGGATTTGCCTTGGATCCCTAGCGAACGTCCGACTTTTTGCTAGAGTTTTCACAGCCTGTACACAAAATAAATCAAATGTATAATGACAAAATCTCTCTCTTCAGATTCATTCATTTCTCTTCATAGATAGAAACATACCTCTTGAAATTTCTGAAATAGAAACGCCATGGAATGGCCGGGACGGGACGGGACGAAGCAGTCTCTCTCTCTCTCACACTCGTATTTCACACTGTTAGGCCGGGTCTGGATAATGGGCCATCCTTGCCCCGGATCCACGGATTGTCGGATATCCATCAATTTTTTTTATATCGTGCTGGACTTTGGGCTTTCGGTCTTTTTCTTTTCAATTTGTTTTAAATTATTAATTAAATTTACTAACACGTAATATTTTCATTTTGTCAATAATAAGCTAACTTTCTAAGTTCTAAATCTATTTCTACATTTTCACAATCATAGGTGCTGAACTTGGAAGCCATGGACTTGGAGTGCCTACACAGGTGAGAGATTGCTAGAGGGATTTGATTGGTCGAAAAGATTGTAGTTACTTTAGGTATCCCATGTGATTGACTGGTTCATGAGCTATATGAGTTATGTTGTAGAAGACTATACTGCGTTTACATCTAAAAATGGTGTGAGGCGGGTCAGGTATATGTTTATTGCTCTTAAATTACAAGGGTAATTTGGGAAATCTACTTTTCGCATAAACCTCCATCAAGTAGTGAATTTGTTTGGTTAGTTGGGAACCAAAGTAAACTTGGCAAGCAAACAGAAAATCACAGAGAAAAATGTTTAACGTGATTTGACGGAGAGTGACTCCAACCTACGTCCATGGGAGCAAAGAGGGGAATTTTTATTACGAACTCGGGTCAAGACCGATCAATTTTCTCTTTCTATCACTAAGCTTTTTAAGCTCTTTTACAAGTTGTAGAATATAAAAAATATTAACCCTTTAATCTGAGCCTTTATCCCCCTTTTATAGGCTCACAAATCTACTATTATACCAACTCGTGATGTCAGCTCATGTCAGCCTGTCACTGTCGCCCATGCTCTTTTTCCCCAACTGCTATGCCAACAGTAGCTCTGGTCTTTTGACTCAACCACCATCTGTCAGCAAAAAGTCATCATTCTCACCTTAATCCTCTGATACACGTTCTGCGCACGTGACAGCCTGCAATCCAACCATTCTCACATTATTCCGTGTGTCAAAAGAGAAATCTCTGACCAACTTCCGTTATGTCAGCCTTCTGGAGGCTCAAACTATCATATAGGGCTTACGTCATTCATATATAAGCACATGATACTGCAATCCTGACCTCGGTCCCCGGGTCGGTATGTCAAGAGAAACATCGATGAATACTGTTCCTTGCTTCTTTACCAAGTCGGGTCAGATACACCACCTTGGGTCAGCCTTCACAGATGCTCAGGTTCAACCGGATATGATACCTTCTCACCAGGTCGGGTCGGTATCCCAACCTATCCTCCTTAAGTGGCTATTCCTTCAGACGTCCCTATGTACCTCGGGCTCGGGTCCCTTATCTGACCTCTCATCCTCACAACGGTCGTGGACCATTTTGTCAAGTGTAAATCCCATTATACCCCTTCTTCAGGCTTCAGAGCTCATCGGGGTTGAAAATCACTATCAACACCTGTCCCATAATTCTCGATATCAACTAGTTGGTGAGTTGATGTCGGGAACTACAATAAAAGGTGTAGATTGCGCCCATGTCCTCAGGTCTTAACTTGTGAATAATCATACGGTTACGTTCCTCGGCCCATGAAGATTCATGTATCGCCAGAAGATTATGTTTTATGTAATGATTGCCTTTTCACTGCCAGTTGAAAGGCTTTTCTAGGGCTTCCAAACCGCCTCTATGAAGTTGTGAAACCTTAATGACCTTCCTTAAATGCTCGTCACATCTTTCTAGGGCTCATTGTAGGCATTGTATTTTTGCATATCAGCCCAATGATGAGCCTCGAATGGAGGCACTACTTTTTAGTTGCGGAAGTTTCGGAAAGCGGTCGTCGGAAGGGAAAAGTCAAAAATTGACATTTTGTGGATTTTATTCGCTCGTTTTGCTTCGGGTTCGTCGTCGCCTTTTCCATTTCAAAATCATCATTCGCTCGGAACCTTTTCCTCGCTCTTTCTCACACGTATTCTCTCTCTCTAACTTTCCATGCTTGTAACCCATTCCCAACCCATGCACCTTCCTTTTAACTCCAAACACTAACCAACAAAAGCCCCCATGTGAAGCCCCATCACCACCCATACACTGCCACACATCTCTTCAAATAAACAAAAAACCATAACCTTCCATGCAACACCCATTCTTACACCCCATACACTGCAACAACCCATTCCTTCACATTCACACAGCACGTGATGCCCATACAACACCGATACAAAGCATCATTTCTTCACCCCATGTGCAACCACCCATACACGACACTCAAACCCTACACCTTATCACAGCTCACTGCCCCTTTCACGTGGAATCAGTCCTTCACGCCATACGCAACCCCTTCATTCTTCAAAAAATCATCACAGCTCAACAACCCTTCAAGCCTCACGTTCAACAGACCTGCACCCTCACATAGCTACTAAACAACATGTAATCACCTTCATGAACCCACTGAATTTCACGGCAGTTGACAGCTCCCTCTCCATCATCTTCTTCCCCACGAAAAAACCCTAGACACAGCCCTCACACCACTGTCTTGCCCCTCACCTTCATGCACTGCTGACCATCACCTTCTCGACATTACCTTGATCAATCTTCATCATCACCATCAATGATCATTGCTCACTGCATCTTCACACGCCACAGTAGCCTCTTCTCCATGCCAACCAGCTCCACGTAAATCCTCATGCCCATAGTCCATACACAAGCTTAGCTCTCACGTCCCTCAACCGTATCATTCTTCACGCCCTCTACCACTTCATCACAGCCAAGATTAACACACCAAGAACTGATCATGCACTTCACACCGAACCTTAACAGCCCTTCAATGCACAAGGACACAACCACCAACAGCCCCTTATCACAACCTCACTCACTGCATGCTCACTGCTCATCCTTCACAGCAGCCCTCGTCCACCAAGGCCACTGCAACCCTAACCCTTCCAAGGCCACTGCAACCCTAACCCTTCACGCACCAAAAGCCTTTGCACGCAACACAGCCCAAAACCAATCCTTCACTGCCTGAAACAAACTCAACACACACACTCACTGTACATGTGAACTGCAAGCCACTCACCACACATACTGCTCATCAAACAGCCACTGGAACCAGCCCTATTCACGCCAAAATAGCCCCTGAAAAAATACCTTTGAAATCACCGAAAAATACCCCAGAAACAGCCCTCCATTCACGCCCAAACCGTGACTGAAACCCTAACCTTGACAGCCCAAAAAACCGTGACAGAAATAACTCCAAAACGAGCCAAGAATAATCCAAGAGAGAACATGAGAATTTGAGTTGGAAACAGAGAGAACAACGAGTGAAAATAGAAGAAAAATGCAGAAAAATGACGAGTGAAAATAACAGAAAAATGCAGAAAAATCATGAGTGAAAATAACGAGTGAAACGGCAGAAACGACGAGTTGAAACTGTGAGAATACGGATAAAATAGTAAACTGTACCGCGGGTGAAAACGGCGAACCCGGACAAAACAGCGGAAACAACGGATCAGTGAGAACAGTTGGATGATAACCCTTCCGGCACCGTGGAACGCACTCCCGGATAGCGACTAAAAGGTAAGACCTGAGGGCACCTATTTTATTTATCATCATTTATTTTCGTAGTTAATTTGTTATTTTTTTTCGCATGAATTAATGAATTAGAAAGCATGTAATTTGTTTTATTTGTATGGATTAGTGAATTAAGAGGCATGTAATTTATTTTATTCGTATGAAATAATGACTTAGGGAATGTGTTTAGCTTGAGTAGTTAGTTTAGCATGTTGTTTGGAAATTGTTCGCATGAAATAATGACTTAGTATGTGATGTGATTTCGGGTGAATGGAGTATGTAATCTTGCTTGCGGTATATCGGATGGAAACCCGGACGTAAATTCCGTAGCCGATTCCGAATGGACGGTAGTGCGGTCTACACTCGGGATACAATGCCACGTACCACTTAAGATACACATATCTCGTCTCATCCGAATTTGTATTTGAGCATGTTATAGCCTTTAGGTTATTCGTTTATTATTTAAAGCATGATTTAGTTTAGTTTATTATTTATTTGTTAAAGCATATTTAGGTTGTCCTTTATGCACGTTATTAGTTTATGATGCGTTTGGGTAATGATTTATACATGTTAATGTAATGATTCAATGTGCTCGTTGTGTTATATTGCGTGGAATTATTTGGATGAAAGCATGTTAGATCTAAGTACCCTTGAGCATGCATGCTAAGTAGACTTGGTTAATATTACACAAATCACAAACATTACAAGTGACATAAAGTAAGAGACCATTCCGAACCCAACGGTTTGAGGTCTTCTCCTGCGAGGAGTGAGTGCGGCCTTAAATCTTTATCCCGGTTCACACCGGGTGGCGACTCCATGTTATTTCATACTTCTCAGCTAGGCCGCGAGCCTAGGACAGCGTCGCCCAGCTCCTGTTGTCTACAGTCTGGCGACTCCACTGGGGATATAGAGAATTGGCTCCGAAATGATATCTTGTAATGTTTGTGATTTGTGTTTTAATTAATCATGACTACTGTGTTTATGCCTGTGTTTTAGACTGTTGTCATTTGTGTTTATGTTTGTGTTTTGGACTGTTGTCATTTGGATTTATTTGGACTCTTTGTTAAAAGATATGAACTCGTTTTCGTTTAAATCGGGACAAGTTCATGTCCTTTTGACAATTAGGTCAAAATTTCTGAAATGTCGATGGGCCAGTTTGTTTTATGTTTGTGTTTTGGACTGTTGTCATTTGGATTTATTTGGACTCTTTGTTAAAAGATATGAACTCGTTTTCGTTTAAATCGGGACAAGTTCATGTCCTTTTGACAATTAGGTCAATATTTCTGAAATGCCGATGGGCCAGTTTGTTTTATGTTTGTGTTTTGGACCGTTGTCATTTGGATTTAGTTGGACTATTTGTTAAAAGATATGAACTCGTTGTCGTTTAAACCGGGACAAGTTCATGTCCTTTTGACAATTAGGCCGAAATTTCTGAAATGCCGATGGGCCAGTTTGTGTTTGGGCCTTTTATCATTTGAAGTTATTTAGCCGTGTTATCGCAAAAGTGTAAACTTGTTGGGCCTTTTCAACTGGGACAAGTTTGCATTGCGCAATAGTGTGATTGAATACTTTAAAATGATAACGAGCCAATTAGTGTAAATTATTTTTGAATATGTTTACATCATACATCATGTCACGCATACATGCATCATGTTAACCCTTTTTGTCTTAAAAGCCATAGTAGACTCCCGTTGGATTAGGAAAGAAGAAAGATCCGTCAAAAGAATCGTCAACCAGAATAAGTGAGGCAGTCAACGAAGAATCCCGCTTGGATCAATTGGAAGCCAAGGTAGCCGAGATTTTTGAGCAGTTGCAAGTCCTGAACAATGATGTGACCAGTTTGACCGTGCCCTATATAGCTAGTAACAGAGACTTGTGCAACCAGAATGAAAAGATCATTGGGAAACCTTCAAAGACCGAGTCTACTTCCTCAAAGACTTCTCCTATCAGAAACAGACAACTCTCCAGTTTGAGTAAACCGTTGTCAAAAGATGTTTGAAAAACTGAAGATGCAATGAGAATAAGAGTTAAAGGATAATTGTTGTTCTACCTCAGAAGTCTGGCACAGAAAATCTCTGACTTTAGATTTCAGCACTTGTCGGAAAAAATCAGATGACTGACACATTGGTGACACTAGCTGCGGCTTGAGAAAAATCCATAGAAATTGGTGATGGGACCACTTGTGCTGACAACTGCAAGCAAGCCGGTGTATGAGACATGAGAGATATCGGATGTGGAAGCCGATAACAGAAGGCCTTGGTATTATGATGTTCAGAGGTATCTGAAACATGGAGAATTCTCAGAAGAAATAAGCAGAAAAGACATAAGATTGGGAAACAAGGCAATGAGACTACCAGATTTGGGAAATGAGGAATTCACCAAGTCGGTCGACGTAAGCAGATTGAAACTGCACTTTGCTGGAAAAAAAAGAAAAGAATTGAGCGGTCACCGAGGGAACAGGCGGAAGACCTAACCCAACAGGATAGGAAATACATACATGCATACACGTAACTTGCATTCTTGTTTTGTGTTTTGTTTTTACAGATTTCAAACAGATGGGAACCATCAAGAGGCGACCGGGGCCATATGGCGCCGAGGAGCACAATGAGGATCCAACCCATCACGAAAATAGAGTATCTCTACACTTGCATACTTACATGCACACGTATTTATTCTGTTGTTTTGTATTTGCAGGTTTAAAGAAAAAAAAGAAAGAGAGAAAGAAGAGAAAGCAGCAAAAATAAAAAAAAAACGGCGAGCACAAAAAGACGACGGTGAAGCCACGATGACAGAAGAATTTCGGTCATGTCTGGCTGAAGATGATGAACAAAGGCGGAGCAAGGAAAGCAGCGAAGATCAAAAGTGCAAGCACTAAAGACGACGGTGATGCCACACTGACAGAAGAACTTCGATCATGTCTGGCTGAAGACAATGAAGTTAATGCTGAAAGGGAGGCAACCTATGCAAGTTGCTGTGATTCCTGTTTCATGATCTTGTAAAATCTCTAATTTTGTGTTATTTTTGCAGGTGAAAGCAAAGGCGGAGCAAGTTAGGACATAGGGATTGGTGCTTGGCAATCACAAGAATGAGAGATAATTCATTAATGGTGGCAGAAATCTATAACTGTTTGGACCATTCACGACATGTTGAAGTGGAGGAGATCCACAACTTTTTGACATTTTAGAGCTTCATTTGGTATTTTCTGTTATTTTCGTTGAAAGAATCCACAGCTTTTTGACGTATCACGATCTCCTTTGTTATTTTCTGTTATTTTCCTGGAACGAATCCACAACTTTTTGACATTTTAGAGCTTCATTTGGTATTTTCTGTTATTTTCGTTGAAAGAATCCACAGCTTTTTGACGTATCACGATCTCCTTTGTTATTTTCTGTTATTTTCCTGGAACGAATCCACAACTTTTTGACATCTCACGATTTCTCTCGTTGTTTTTGCAGACATGATCCGATGGCCTTTCTTGACTTCTGACGACTCCTTTTGTGGTTTACCTAACCATCGTTATTGCAATTATTGTTCACCTCTTTTGCAGGTCCTATAAATTCAGCTCGACATTGCTCTCCTCAACACGATCAGACATATATCCAAAAAAAGAGAAAAGAAAAAAAAAATGAAAAGAAAAAAAAAATGATGAAAAAAGAAAAAGAAAAAATGAGTGAGAGGAGTCTTTGATAGTTAGACATATGTCCGGTGATGACATTGTTTGCTGTAGGGAGAAACCCTAGAAACGATAAGTGCGAGACAATGCTCTCTGCCGGTATTATGAATAGATTGATCTCAACTAGACTCAAGAGCACTTGATTAGGGGATCCTAGCAGTAGAAGCCTGAGTGGTTAGCTAGGTGACTAGTTGAAGAGATGATGTATTGGTGAATGATCGTTTGCCTGAATGTCCACACTTGTTTGCTGATGCTATGATATATGATATGGTTGAAAAAAAAAAAAGGTCTTTGAAAAAAAAAAAAAAAAAATAGACCACCTATAACCGATAAGCGTGAAGCTACCCATGGGCGAGTATTAGGACCACCATGAGGAGAAATGCTACCTTAAAGGGTAGGTGTGTCAGAAAAAGAGAAGAGAAAAGAAAAAGAAAAAGAAAAAAAAAAGAAAAAAAAAAGAATAATGAAAAGAAAGAGACAAAAGAAAAAAAATGAAAACCATATCATGTTGAGTATGCTGAAGTAATCACAGAATGTGATTAAGACATCCAGGTTGGTTAGACCCACTGGTTCGATTCTCTGAAACGAAATCACCAAGTTGGCTTACTTAAGGACTAAGCTGCGAAAGAGCCATGGCACACACACACGAGGAGTCTAACTCAGATCACCCATTCAGACGATTGGATTTGAGTATATTGAGTACTTTGAAGATTCATCGATTTTGACACGAAGCATTCGTTGAGGACGAAAATATGTCTAGCTATCAAGATTATCTCGTGAGAGGTAATACAATGTGTGAAATAGAATATCATGTCAGCTTGGGAACAAGGCCCATATCAGCTTTTGGGTGAGGCGCCACATCATTATCAGACTTTACCGAGTATGGCACTCTGCGGGTTGAGGCCCGCATCACTATCAGTCTTTGCCGAATATGGCACTCTGGGGGCGAGGCCCACATCATTATCACTCCTTGCCGGGTATGGCACTCTGGGGGCGAGGCCACACAATATCAGTTTTGACGGGTATGGTAATCCGAGAATGGAGCAGAGTCCGAGAATGAACAAACCGAGAATCGAATGCGGTTCGGGAATGGACCATCCCATACAGTACAGTTCAAGAATGAACCATTACATCAGTATCAGTTTCGGGGATGAGTCCCAGGGTCGTGGCCCACATCAATATCAGTATCAGTTTTTGGGGATGCGTCTCATGGTTGAGACCCACATCATCATCTTCAGCAGTTTGGGGATGCGTCCCAGGGCCAAGGCCAACGTCAATATCAGTATCAGTTTCAGGGATGAGTCCTAGGGTTGAGGCCTACATCAGCATCAGAATCAGTTTTGGGGATGAGTCCCAGGGTCGAGGCCCACATCTATATCAGTAACGATTTTGGGGATGCGTCCCAGGGTCGAGGCCCACATTATATCAGTAGTTTTGGGGATGCGTCCCAGGGTTGTAACCCACTTTATCAGTATCAGTTTGGGCGAGGCCAATATCAGTATCAGTTTGGGGCGAGGCCCACATCAGTATTAGTCTGGGGCCGAGGCCCATATCAGTATCAGTCTGGGGGCGAGGCCCATATCAGTATCAGTTTGAGGCGAGGCCAACATTAGTATCAGTTTGGGGCGAGGCCCATATCAGTTTGGGGCGAGGCCCATATCAGTTTGGGGCGAGGCCCATATCAGTATCAGTTTGGGCGAGGCTCATATCAGTATCAGTTTGGGGTGAGGCCCACTTCAGTATTAGTCTGGGGACGAGGCCCATATCAGTATTAGTTTGGGCGAGGCTCATATCAGTATCAGTTTGGGGCGATGCCCATATCAGTATCCGTCTGGGGGCGAGGCCCACATTAGTATCAGTTTGGGGCGAGGTCCATATCAGTTTGGGGCGAGGCTCATATCAGTTTGGGGCAAGGCCCACATCAGTTTCAGTTTGGGGCGAGGCCCATATCAGTTTCAGTTTGGGGCGAGGCCCATATCAGTTTCAGTTTGGGGCGAGGCCCATATCAGTTTGGGGGCGAGGCCCACATCAGTTTTAGTCTGGGGGCGAGGCCCACATTAGTATCAGTTTGGGGCGAGGCCCATATCAGTTTTGGGCGAGGCCTACATCAGTATCAGTTTGGGGCGAGGCCCATATCAGTTTGGAGGCGAGGCCCACATCAGTTTTAGTCTGGGGGCGAGGCCCACATCGGTATCAGTTTGGGTCGAGGTGCCAGGGTCGAGGTGCCCCCGTTGTCGGTTGTAGTTCCGGGTCGAGGTGCCCAGGGTCGAGGTGCCCACTACATCATCAGTTCAAGGGCGAGGTCCCTATTGTCAGCGGTGTTGGGTCGAGGTGCCCCCGTTGTCGGTTGTAGTTCCGGGTCGAGGTGCCCAGGGTCGAGGTGCCCACTACATCATCAGTTCGAGGGCGAGGTCCCTATTGTCAGCGGTGTTGGGTCGAGGTGCCCAGGGTCGAGGTGCCCCCGTTGTCGGTTGTAGTTCCGGGTCGAGGTGCCCACTACATCATCAGTTCGAGGGCGAGGTCCCTATTGCCAGCGGTGTTGGGTCGAGGTGCCCAGGGTCGAGGTGCCCCCGTTGTCGGTTGTAGTTCCGGGTCGAGGTGCCCAGGGTCGAGGTTCCCACTACATCATCAGTTCGAGGGCGAGGTCCCTATTGTCACTGGTGTTGGGTCGAGGTGCCCAGGGTCGAGGTGCCCCCGTTGTCGGTTGTAGTTCCGGGTCGAGGTGCCCACTACATCATCAGTTCGAGGGCGAGGTCCCTATTGCCAGCGGTGTTGGGTCGAGATGCCCAGGGTCGAGGTGCCCCCGTTGTCGGTTGTAGTTCCGGGTCGAGGTGCCCACTACATCATCAGTTCGAGGGCGAGGTCCCTATTGTCAGCGGTGTTGGGTCGAGGTGCCCAGGGTTGAGGTGCCCCCGTTGTCGGTTGTAGTTCCGGGTCGAGGTGCCCACTACATCATCAGTTCGAGGGCGATGTCCCTATTGTCAGCGGTGTTGGGTCGAGGTGCCCAGGGTCGAGGTGCCCCCGTTGTCGGTTGTAGTTCCGGGTCGAGGTGCCCAGGGTCGAGGTGCCCACTACATCATCATTTCGAGGGCGAGGTCCCTATTGTCAGCGGTGTTGGGTCGAGGTGCCCAGGGTCGAGGTGCCCCCGTTGTCGGTTGTAGTTCCGGGTCGAGGTGCCCAGGGTCGAGGTGCCCACTACATCATCATTTCGAGGGCGAGGTCCCTATTGTCAGCGGTGTTGGGTCGAGGTGCCCCCGTTGTCTGTTGCAGTTCCGGGATGCGTCCCAGGGTCGAGGGCCCACTGCATCATCATCACAGTTCACATTCGGTGGTTCGGGAACAAAGCCCAGAGGTTGAGGCACCTCGCCATCATATCAATTCAGTTCGAAGCAGCAGGTAAGTCAGGTGGCAGCTGGCGAGCCAGGTAAGTAAAAATGTATTGCACGAACTTTGATAAGACTGTCATTGTCACACACTGTACAGATCCCATCAAAGTGGGGGCGACTGTAGGCATTGCATTTTTTCATATCAGCCCAATGATGAGCCTCGAATGGAGGCACTACTTTTTAGTTGCGGAAGTTGCGGAAAGCGGTCGTCGGAAGGGAAAAGTCAAAAATTGACATTTTGTGGATTTTATTCGCTCGTTTTGCTTCGGGTTCGTCGTCGCCTTTTCCATTTCAAAATCATCATTCGCTCGGAACCTTTTCCTCGCTCTTTCTCACACGTATTCTCTCTCTCTAACTTTCCATGCTTGTAACCCATTCCAACCCATGCACATTCCTTTTAACTCAAAACACTAACCAACAAAAGCCCCCATGTGAAGCCCCATCACCACCCATACACTGCCACACATCTCTTCAAATAAACAAAAAACCATAACCTTCCATGCAACACCCATTCCTACACCCCATACACTGCAACAACCCATTCCTTCACATTCACACAGCACGTGATGCCCATACAACACCGATACAAAGCATCATTTCTTCACCCCACATGTGCAACCACCCATACACGACACTCAAACCCTACACCTTATCACAGCTCACTGCCCCTTTCACGTGGAATCAGTCCTTCACGCCATACGCAACCCCTTCATTCTTCAAAAATCATCACAGCTCAACAACCCTTCAAGCCTCACGTTCAACAGACCTGCACCCTCACATAGCTACTAAAACACATGTAATCACCTTCATGAACCCACTGAATTTCACGGCAGTTGACAGCTCCCTCTCCATCATCTTCTTCCCCACGAAAAAACCCTAGACACAGCCCTCACACCACTGTCTTGCCCCTCACCTTCATGCACTGCTGACCATCACCTTCTCGACATTACCTTGATCAATCTTCATCATCACCATCAATGATCATTGCTCACTGCATCTTCACACGCCACAGTAGCCTCTTCTCCATGCCAACCAGCTCCACGTAAATCCTCATGCCCACATAGTCCATACACAAGCTTAGCTCTCACGTCCCTCAACCGTATCATTCTTCACGCCCTCTACCACTTCATCACAGCCAAGATTAACACACCAAGAACTGATCATGCACTTCACCGAACCTTAACAGCCCTTCAATGCACAAGGACACAACCACCAACAGCCCCTTATCACAACCTCACTCACTGCACGCTCACTGCTCATCCTTCACAGCAGCCCTCGTCCACCAAGGCCACTGCAACCCTAACCCTTCCAAGGCCACTGCAACCCTAACCCTTCACGCACCAAAAGCCTTTGCACGCAACACAGCCCAAAACCAATCCCTCACTGCCTGAAACAAACTCAACACACACACTCACTGTACATGTGAACTGCAAGCCACTCACCACACATACTGCTCATCAAACAGCCACTGGAACCAGCCCTATTCACGCCAAAATAGCCCCTGAAAAAATACCTTTGAAATCACCGAAAAATACCCCAGAAACAGCCCTCCATTCACGCCCAAACCGTGACTGAAACCCTAACCTTGACAGCCCAAAAAACCGTGACAGAAATAACTCCAAAACGAGCTAAGAATAATCCAAGAGAAACATGAGAATTTGAGTTGGAAACAGAGAGAACAGCGAGTGAAAATAGAAGAAAAATGCAGAAAAATGACGAGTGAAAATAACAGAAAAATGCAGAAAAATCATGAGTGAAAATAACGAGTGAAACGGCAGAAACGGCGAGTTGAAACTGTGAGAATACGGATAAAATAGTAAACTATAACCGCGGGTGAAATGGCGAACCCGGACAAAACAGCGGAAACAACGGATCAGTGAGAACAGTGGGATGATAACCCTTCCGGCACCGTGGAACGCACTCCCGGATAGCGACTAAAATGTAAGACCTGAGGGCACCTATTTTATTTATCATCATTTATTTTCGTAGTTAATTTGTTATTTTTATTCGTATGAATTAATGAATTAGAAAGCATGTAATTTGTTTTATTTGTATGGATTAGTGAATTAAGAGGCATGTAATTTATTTTATTCGTATGAAATAATGACTTAGGGAATGTGTTTAGCTTGAGTAGTTAGTTTAGCATGTTGTTTGGAAATTGTTCGCATGAAATAATGACTTAGTATGTGATGTGATTTCGGGTGAATGGAGTATGTAATCTTGCTTGCGGTATATCGGATGGAAACCCGGACGTAAATTCCGTAGCCGATTCCGAATGGACGGTAGTGCGGTCTGCACTCGGGATACAATGCCACGTACCACTTAAGATACACATATCTCGTCTCATCCGAATTTTTATTTGAGCATGTTATAGCCTTTAGGTTATTCGTTTATTATTTAAAGTATGATTTAGTTTAGTTTATTATTTATTTGTTAAAGCATATTTAGGTTGTCCTTTATGCACGTTATTAGTTTATGATGCGTTTGGGTAATGATTTATACATGTTAATGTAATGATTCAATGTGCTCGTTGTGTTATATTGCGTGGAATTATTTGGATGAAAGCATGTTAGATCTAAGTACCCTTGAGCATGCATGCTAAGTAGACTTGGTTAATATTACACAAATCACAAACATTACAAGTGACATAAAGTAAGAGACCATTCCGAACCCAACGGTTTGAGGTCTTCTCCTGCGAGGAGTGAGTTCGGCCTTAAATCTTTATCCCGGTTTACACCGGGTGGCGACTCCATGTTATTTCATACTTCTCAGCTAGGCCGCGAGCCTAGGACAGCGTCGCCCAGCTCCTGTTGTCTACACTCATTTTCACTTTGTCTCCCTGAGATGCCTGATGTCCCGTTCTCATGGCTTGCGCGTCCAAACCAAGGACAACTGTGTCTCAACCAAACAACAGCTTCAATCTTGGCCTTCCATTTGAATTTAATAGCCGAGATCTTCATCATACGTGGCACTAATCCTGCCTATTTGACTTCATCTAACAGTTAAAATCAGCCCAAGCAGCCTACTTAAAGGTCATTCCACTCCAAACTCTTCTTTTACCACTTCGTCTTCTCTAAAGGATCTTCAGAGCTTATCTGTTTTCTACAACCTCAAACCTTGAACTTTTTCACGAGTTTCCCAACCATTTCTTCAATCTTCTTAAGTAAGTCTCCCTCTGACTACTTCTCCCTCTGACTACTTCTCTCTTTTATGCTTTATGTTTACAATAATGGTGATAGTTCGCATCTGTTGACTAGTCATGTTCTTGTTGCTTGTTCTGGGTTTACTTTTGTGTTAATGGAAGTATGAAAGATGGGTTTATCTATGTAGGCGTATTTTTTGCTTTTGAATGCATGTTTGGTTGTGTTCTTCTGGGTTTTGTTAGAGATAATGGAGCATGTATTTCTGGGTTCTTTGTGGTGCGTTTTCTGGATTCAGCTATGCAAACTTATTGTTTTTCCATTTTTATGGTGTTTAGAGCCTTTTTTAAGGTTGGCCTCTTGGTAATGATGATGATATAGTAACCCTCGCTTTAATGTAAACTTCACTAACTATAAATAATTCTAATTGTAAACTAACCTTCCACATCAGGTCCTGTTATGACAGAAATGTCTGACTCAGAGTCTTCTTCCCTTATTCCCCTCAACACCTTGCCTCCACAAGTGCCGCCCACGATAAAATCGTACACAGCTCGGGATCAAAAAGTCCAGATGACTACGACACCACGCCGACCATGTCTAAATAGGAGAATTAGTCTTAAAATAGAAGGGTTTTCTGAGTTGAGCCGAGTCACCCAAAACTCATCTTCATGAATCTTGATATGGACTGAGCCTCATCAATAATTGAGGTCGATTTGGAACAATTGAGGGGGAGGTTTGACATCCCCGAGGCCATCAGTCTACAAGTCCCCAAGGAAGAGGATCTAGCGTGCCACCCCAGTGACGACCAAATGGTGTTGTGCACGACCTTCTTCGATATGAGGTTACGCTTGCCCATGCAGAAGTATTTTGTGAAGATGCTGTCATCCATGAATCTAGCCCCGTGCGAACTTAATTTAAACGGATGTAGGGTATTGGTCGGCCTTTACGTAATTTAGAGCCGAGCTGGGCTGAGAGAATCGACCTTCTCCGAACTGAAGAGGCTATACTGAATGAATGCCAACCCAAAAGAGTACAAAGGTTGGTACTACCTTTCAGCTCACGCTGGGGTCCCCCATATCATCACCAATCTCCTAGCCACTACTAAGAATTTAAGGACAAGTGGTTCTGGGATGGGGGCTCTTGGGGAAGGCATCGGTGGAGCGATGACGAAGGCTTCACAGTCTCGAAATTCTTTCGAGTGAGAGGTAATGACCCGACTTATCTTTTCCTTCTGATTGATCTAAGTGATCTTCTAACTTTCGAGCCTTTTGCAATTTGTTGGGACGACCTCCCAAAAGTCCATCATGAGACCCATGATAGGGTAAAGAAGGCACTTGAATTTGGGGGCCATTATAGGGGCCTCGTCAACCTTTCTGCCCTAGCCGACTCATGCCTCACTCCGAGCACTCCACCACCTTAGTCCAGGAAGACTGGTAAGTTTTAACCGACCTACTAACTTCATGTTTGCTGTTTTGTCATTTTCTTTATGTTTTACTCATTTTCATATTCTAACTGTCTTCTTTCGTTTGCAGGAATGTTTGGATTCAAGAGCCTTGTCCAAGTTGCTCGGGAGGCAATGCCAGATTCTCGAGGCAGGTCCAACAGCGCCCGACCCCGAATGACTACCTCAATTATGCTAGGCCAGACAAAATTCACATACAACTGCTCCATCATTCGGGCCCTCAAGTCCTCCACAAACCATCCAAATACCGACCCTTATACCTCAAACCTCAACCATCCCAAAGCAAACCCAAACTTCAAATATTCTACAATCTTCCCCAACTCATGCCCCCTCCCGACTCTTGAAAATACGAGTCCACTAGGTCAGAGGTGAAGAACCTGAGGAGCCCATGGAGAAGGCTCGCATGAGGAAATCGGTGGGCCATAAAGACAATGCCCCAGCCACCCCTTCTCCAGCTAAAGAGGGCACCCACCTGTTGGGGATCAATAATTTCATTGAAGACGTGAGGGAAAACATGACCTACCTTTTGGAGTTGGTGCTTGGAGTGCCAATCCGAATTATACATTTTATTATTTATTAATAAAATAACTACATTTTCATTTCATAATTTATTAATAGTATTGTCATTATGCGTATTAGATTGATGTATAGATATGCTAAGAATGACGTCGACCTTATAATAGTCTTGTAGTAATACTGGACACTAGGTGGTCCGACATTGAGATAAATATTACTATTGTAAACTATTCTTAAAGTAAATATTTCTAGTCGTTAATTTTGGAATACGGTCGAATTCCTATAACCTAGAAGACTGACACATGTCTGTGGGAACACAGGAAATCTGGACGACGCATGATGTTCCTAGGCTCGCGGCCTAGTTGGGAGTACAGAGTAGCCACGGGGGACTAAACCGGAGAGTAATGGAGTCGCCACCCGGTGTGAACCGGGAAAATGAGATTAAGGCCGCACTCACCCCTCGCAAGGGAAGACCTCAAACCGTTGGGTTCGGAATGGTCCCTTACTTATGCCACTTGTAATGAAAGGATTTACATAATAATTTAATCAGGCTTAAGTAACATTTATTCCTAAGAATATCATGCTTCTATATTCATGGGTACAAAATAACACTCATACATACATTTCGCATATATCTCATATCAAATAACACATGTCTAACAAAATACCCCAAAGTAACAATGAACATACAACTTCATTCAGCATATCATATTCATGAAAACACAAGCATACATAATATCCGCATAAGCATACACGTGAGCACTCTTCCAAGTGATACGTGGAATTGTATCCCAAGTACAGACCGCATTACCGTCCATTCGGAATCGGCTACAGAATTTATGTCTGGGTTTCCATCCGATATATCACAAGAAATAATACTCCAAAGTCATCATGGCATAGGCATATGAATCGTAATGCGTTAAATCAAGACTAAGGCAAACGACGCAACTAATGGAATAAACATGCTTTTCATTATTATGTGCACAAAGATAAGAATGACTATGTGTGGTTCCACAAAAATCACCTAAGAAACAATTATGCGTGGCATGTGATGAATATGTCTCAGTTCAGTGTGTTCGCGTTCGTGTAGCGTTCGTAAACGCGTTCGAACGGAAATGAAACAGAATGCTCACGTTCGTATAGCGTTTGTTAACGCGTTCGAACGGAAATGAAACAGAATGCTCACGTTCGTATGGCGTTTGTTAACGCGTTCGAACGGAAATGAAACAGAATGCTCACGTTCGTATGGCGTTTGTTAACGCGTTCGAACGGAAATGAGACCTGATGCATGATAAGGCAAAAATGTATGCGCGTTCGAGTTGCGTTCGTAAACGCGTTCGAACGGGAACAGACCTGATGCATGAAATGAGACACAATACATAAACAACGAAATAAAGGGGCGCGGCGAAGTACTGCCGTAAAGGTGGCCTTTTGGGGCTCTTGATCTCTCAAAGAGAGGACCTTTAGACCAACATACTAAGCCCATGCGCTCGACTGAATCATGCATACATAGAATGAAAAGCAATAATATTAAACATAGTGTGCCCGATTGAACGTATCTTGTATCCAACCGAACACACATCAACCGGCGCGGCGAAGCCTCGTGGTAAAGGGCTTTAGTCCCTCCCCATAGGGGATCTAACATCGCACTTACTAAGCCCATGCACTCGGTTGAACCATGCATACGAAAATAAAGACAATCATATCAAACTAAGCATGTCCGATTGAACGTATTTCGCATTCAACCGAACACACATCAATCGGTGCGGCAGAACATCGTGGTGAAGGATTTTAACCCTCCAATTAGGGAACCTTTCATCGCACTTACTAAGCCCATGCACTCGATCGTATCATACGGGAATGAACAACATGCAGAATTTAAATGACAAGAAATAAATAAACCAAAGCAACGCAAAGCAAGAGAAGGTGCCGTTTACTCAAGTGGTACGTGGAGTTGTATCCCAAGTACAGACCGCACTACCGTCCATTCGGATTCGGCTACGGAATTTACGTCTGGGTTTCCATCCTATATACCACAAGAGACGACACTCTTCTATTTCATTCAGGCCACAACATGCATCCATAAACGACTCTCATGCGAATAGAATTCAATAATAATAAAAAAATGAATATAAACTAATGAAAAGGTACCCTCAGGTCTAACCTTTTAAATCACCTCTCGGATGTACGGTACACGATCGTCGGAAGGGTGGATGCTCTGCAACTCTCCCGGTTCACTGGTTCACTGTTCTCGTTCGTTGTCTTACTGTTTTGAGTCGTCGTTCTCCGTCTTTTGCTATTGTTCCTTGTGGTTTCGCTGCCGTTTCCTCTTTATCTTTTGCTTACTGTTTTTTTGGGTGTCTTCTTCCTGTAATTTTCTTGTGTGTTGTCTATGAGCTAGGGACTAGGGACTACCGACTAGAGACTAGAGACTAGAAGGTTGGTGAAGGGTTCTTTTTATAGGCAAAGGGTTGGGCTTGACAAGGAAAGGGATTTGGCTAATTAAAAAGGGATTTGATTTGGTGTTGGTTTAGGAATGCAAGGGATTTGATTTGGTTTGGTTAAGGGAAGTCAAAGATTGAGGGGGGGACAAATCTTGGCTAGATAGGGAAGGTTGAATATTTGATTGGCTTGGTTTAGGAATACAATATTTTAAGTTAGGAATAATATATTGATTGATTGATTTTAACTATGCATGATTATATTTTGATTTAGTATGTGATTTGTTTAATTTAGGCATGATTTTAGTTTAAGTTGGTAATTGTTTATTTTATGTTTGGTATATGTTTTATTTAATTATTAATTAATTTAATTATTATCTTATTTAGTTAATGTTTTAATTAATATTTATTTATTTAAATTGGGATGTGTTTTATGGGCTTTGGGGGCTAATTGGGCTGGATGTGAGGCTAGCAGCAAAACCAGAATTACTGACACCGTTCGAACGCGACACGAACGCCCGCAATCCGTTTGACGTTCGAACGTAAACACGAACGCAGCACTAACGAAAACAGTGAACCTTGTTTATTCTGAATTTCCCCTTCCGATATCTGTTTCCCGTGACCTCCGTGACTTAAAAGGTAGTGTCTCCAAAATGAGACTCATCATAGGGACTTATTAGTAAAAATGCAGTGCCTACAATGTCGTATATTGGAATTGGAGTTACAATGGTTTAACCCAATGTACCATGAGTTTTGGAAACTCATATAGACGTGTGGGTATTGGTTGGACCGAATACTGAATGACTCACATGTGATTCCTAATAGTTGGAACTACACACCACCATCAATAGGGATCTCATCGAGTCGAGTAACATATGTAATCATTTGACTATAGGATATCATTGATTTTGTGTGAGATACTTCATACTTTGATGTCATGTATGTCAGAAACCTTTCATGGTCTGGCCTCTATATTTTCGTTGGGTGTGGACCGATGCACTCAGTAATCAAGTGCGAAGCAAGATAAGATTCATCAGCCCGTATATGTACCATAAGGGGTTTAGGTATCCATGTGAGTAAAGTCACGATTCTTAAAGCTTTGGCCAAAGTCGATCACCTAGGGTGGATCGCATTAGTTATGAAAAATCATGGACATGTCGACATGAGATGTGCACCTCGGAAACTTGACGGTGTATTCTATGTTTTCTAAGCACAACTCGGATAGCCTACGATGGAGGGATTGTTAAACATATGTGATGACCCCGACTTGTATAGTTCAGAAAGGTCGTTCGTGTTCTTCGCGAATTCGGAGGTGACGAATTGCGTACATATTAGGTAAGCTTATATGACGAACGTGTCTAAACTTAGAGAGTCCTAATATGAAGTGTACTCGTTGAGCACTTGGGTAGCCAATTAATTTTGATAAAAGATAATATTCGATATTATAATTATCAACTAAGATAATCAAGTGTTATTAGATAACATTGATTATTTACTTTGACCTAATTGGATTAATTAGATTAATTCAATAATTACACAAATGCTTAATTGTAAAATCATAATTATCTCTACCATTTGAAGATATTATGGTAATTATAAGTATGTAATAATATATGGTTTTGGCTTGATTTAATTGGATTAAATCAAAGTGACAAACATTTAACTAATCCATTTTCTAGTCCTTGGCTTGATTTAATTGGATTAAATCAGAGTGGGAGACAATGGTGATTAGTCACACCTAATTATACATATTTGGACAAATTGGATAAAGCCCACTTAATTACAACTTTTATTAATTAAAAATTGCCTAAGTTTTGCTATAAATAGCAAGCTTTAGAAATGTTTTAATTACAAGCATAAGCATAAGCAAAAGCTTGAGTAAGCTAAACATAAGCAATTCTTGAGAGATTATCATAAGTTAGAGAAATGTTTAGAGAAGCTTGTGATATCTCTATAACATTTCATCTAGGAGAAATCAAGATTGGATCTTGAAGTGAAGCTTGCTAGCTTTGGAAATCAAGATTGGATTGTAGGTTCTCCAACCATTTCAACAAAAAAAGAAGTAGATTGGATCTTGCATCAAGCTTACTAGGTAATGTTTGATATTCTCATAAGCTATGTTCTTTTGTGTATTGGATGCATGATCACATAACTTAATGTTGAAATAAGGCTAATCAATTGTGTTAGGATACTTTGGAAGTATAAACACACAAGCTTATAAATTAGGTCAAAGATGTTCATGTTGGACATGGAACAATTAATAAGAGTTTGGAACTCTAGATTAAAGCTTAGAGCTATGGCTACCATTCTAGATTCACTTGACCACCTTTAGGTGAACTAGAATTGTTCATGAGATATTTCTTATTGGGATTCTAAAATGGTTTATGATTAGATTCAAACAAATACATATAAGTATTTAGAATACATATATGCTTGTTGTATAACATGTGTTGATGTGGGTTTTGACATTAAAATTGGTTTTAAGGTGTATTGAAATGATATGAGAAAATTGGAAGTGTTTAGGATTGGTTCGAACTTGGAAATTGCTTACTGCCCAGACGGGAGTCGGGACACGGACCTTCCCGCGTCGCGACACATAGCATTAGACCTCCACGCGTCGCAACACCCAATCTTACGCATCGCGACGTGCTGATGTTCAGGTTTCAGGGTTGCTCTCGGCATTTTTAGTGTCGCGACTCCCAGAACTTGCTCGTCGTGACACCGAGGGCTGATGAACACTAAAACTTCATTTTCTCTGTTCCGGAGCATCCAGACTCCGATTGGGTCCCCATTTTTTTCCTACGGACTCATATCAGAATCTAGTTTTTATTAAAATACTTTAAAATATTTGAAAATATATCTATCCCTGATATCCTTGGGTTAGACCCACTTCCGCTGTGCGGTGCATCAATCCGACCCTAAGGGTTCCACAATTGCCCCAACAGAATGGTATCAATAGCAAAACTTAACCACACAACACATGTTTTTGAATCTATACCGTAGTAATTTTAATTTAATTATGCATAAGACATATTAGATTTGTAAAACATGTTTTAATTTAAAAAATTTTGACCTAATTAAGTTAGTGACTTGATTGTCATAAATCTCCCGTGAGTAGGTGATTACTTTATTTTAAGTAATAATATTAGTAATGTTGGAGTTTTATTGAATGGTCCGTCTTGTCAATACGGAGATGAATGAGTTCTTACTACTAATGCCCAAGACCGTCATTATTGTGAGGGTATTTTTGCTCAAATAAATAACATAAAGTCATAAAACACATATTTTTAGAGAGCTTCAAGGAGGAGGATTGAAGAGAGACAAGAAGAGACAAATGCGTTGACATCCAAAGAGGAATGGATTCAATTCGGGTTTTATCATCTTAATTATTTCTGGGAACTCTAATTATTTCCATGTTCATGACCTTATTGTAATTGTTTTAATCTTTAGTCATGAACTACTCCATAATTCTAGAGGAGGATGATGTAATTGATGCTTGAACTTATGTGTTGTTTTGCTATTTTAATTCATATAAAGTTTGATTTATATTCTTTTGTGTTTAATGCTTTGTGTTTGCTGGCCACAAATATGATGATGAATGTTTGAAATCTATCACTCGGGAGAGGGGTTTTGAATAGATCTAGAGGATATAACCTAGGAATCTTATAGAGTCCGGGAGGATATATGAGTTTCTTTGAAGTCGTTAACACAGAATCATAAGGCGTAATGAGTGATTGATTGCTAGATTTTTATAGGGATATCGAAGTCTGCAATTAATAATATTCTCACTGTTACTCGGGAGATGGAGTGAATACTTTAGGATTCTGGACTTATAAATAAAGTACTTGAATAAGGGTTGAATGGCATGATAATTCCATAGGGGATAGTTCGGTGAAATCAGACTCTAGAATCTCTCTAATATTGGTCCTCCTATCTAAATATTTTTATATATTATTTATCTAGTTAAATCTTTATTATTTGTCTTCTAAATAAAGTTAAGATTATCAATTGTAGTATTTAGTGTGAGTTAACACAATACCTGTGGGTTCGACACTCTAAACTCATTTATACTAAAACTTGACACCGTACACTTGCGGTATGATATAAAATATCACAATAAGTTTTTGGCACTGTTGCCGGGGATCGTTTGTTTAATTCACATTAATACTATTACCAAGTAATCTTAGCTTTAATTTAGATTTAATTTATTATTTTTTTTTGTTTATTTTCGTTTGTATTTATTTTGTTTGTTTTGTTTTTATTATGTTTATTGATTTTCTTTTTCTTTTAGTGCTTTAGTGAATGCGAAGATCCACAAGTCTCGACTCGCTCCTGTTTGATCCTGAAATAGAAAGAATAGCGAGGAGACTAAGGAAAGAAAGAAAAACTGAAAAAGAGGCAATGTAGGCTGAAAACAGAGAGAACAACCCACGCCAGGTGGCAAACAGAGATCACTTCAAGCCAGTTATAGATGATACTTATTCTGGGATTGCGCATCAACCAATCAACGCCAATAATTTTGAGCTAAAATTTGCATTGATCAGCATGGTACAAAGAAATCACTTTGGGGGTTCAGCTGTAGAGGATCATAACTTGCCCTTAAGGATGTTCTTGGAGATCGCAGACACCATAAAGATGAATGGCGTGAGTAAATAGGCTATCAGGCTACGCTTATTCTCATTATCTTTACATTATAAAGCATGAGATTGGCTTCAATCAATACAGATGGGGAGTATCATGACATGGCAAGATATGGCCACAAAATTTCTTGAGATGTTCTTCCCACTAGCTAAATCAACTCAACCGAGAGCAGAAATTAGTATATTTAAACGGCTGGAGACTGAGACTTTATATGAAGCATGAGAGCGCTTTAAGGATTTACTCCGAAGATGCCCACAACACGATTATACAAACTGACTCCAGATTCAGTTGTTCTATAATGGGCTGAATGGTTCGAATAGGACTGTGGTTTATGCAGCAGCTGAGGTTAAGAAATCAGCCAAGGATGTCTACAATATGTTAGAAGAAATGACCATTAACCATTTTCAATGGCCAAGTGAACGCGATACAGTGACCAAAATGGCTGGAATATATGAAGTGGACCCTCTTGTGGCACTTACAGCTCAGATTTCAACCCTATCAACTCAAGTAGCAGCCCTCGCAAATCCACGAGTACCATCTATTGAATTAGTGGCGGCTACAAATATATGATTATTGGAAGGAAACCCAAACTTTGAGCAAGTCCAATATATGAACAATCGGAACTTCAACAGCTATAGAGGCAATCATGTGCCTAACTGCTATCATCCAAACCTGTCATATGCTAATACAGAGAATACCTTGCAACCTTCATCATGCTTCGACTATCAAAGAGCTGAGCAGAAATATTCCTTAGAAGATTTCATGAGCACATTTGTTAATACTTCAGCGAGGTTTGAGAAGAATGAAGCAAGGCTGAACAATATTGAGACACACATGGAAAATATCGGGGCAACAATGAAGTTCTTAGAAACACAAATTAGGCAGATTACTTCCTCCATGACCAAGCAACAGTAAGAGGTATTTGGATAAACTGCCACATCATGCCAAGCTGTCTTTTTCATGTCAAAGCAGCCAGTGGATACAAAAGAAGATGCCACCATGGCCACCATTTGGGTGGTTGCGTCTGGCTGAAGACGTTAAACTTAGCGCTAGCGGGGAGGCAGCCCTTGCATTTATTTATTATTATTTTCTTTATTTTTAATTTTTATTTTTATTATGTGCTATTATTTATTTATTCATTTTGCATGATATTTATGCAGGTAGCACGAGACACACAAAGCCCGCGCAACCACATTCTGACCAGAATGAGCCTGATAAACTCCATGCACGGTAGTGTTGTTCCTTAATCTGGTTTCTTTATATTTATCTTTCATTGAGGACAATGCAAGTTTTAAAAAAACTTGTTGTATTATTTTATATCGTACAGCAAGTGTACGGTGTCAAGTTTTAGTATAAATCAGTGAAAAAGTGTCGAACCCACAGGGATTGTGTTAACTCGCACTAAATACTACAATTGATAATCCTAACTTTATTTAGACGATAATTAACAAAGATTTTATTAAATAAATAAAATATAAAATAATTATATAGGAGGAACTACTACGATAGAGATTCTAGAGTCTGATTTCACCTAGCTATCTCCTCTGTATTTGTCATGCCAATTAATCATTGTTCAGTTATATTGTTTATAAGTCAAGGCTCCGGAAATATCCACTTCCTCTCTTGAGTATCAGTGAAAATATCATCAACTACAGACTTCGATATCTCTATAAAAATCTAATAGTTAACAACTCGTTACTTTTTGTGATTCTATGTTAACGACTTCAAATGAACTTATATATTCTCTCGAACTCTATAAAACTTCTAGGTTATATTCTCTAGATCTATTCAAAATCCTCTCTCTCGAGTGATAGATTCTAAACATTCATCATCTTAATTGTTGCCAGCAACTAAGAAGCATTAAACTCAAAAGAATATAAATAAACTTATTAAAACTTCATAACAAAATCGACAATCAATATAAAGGTTCAAGCATCGATTACATCATTCTCCAAAATTAAGGAGTTTAGTTCATGACAATATATAAAAACAATGAAAACAACGTCATGAATCTAATGGAAATCATTAGAGTTCTAAGAAAGAAACTATAAGATAAAACCCTAATTGAATCTCTTCATCTTCGGACGTCACCGTCTTCATCTCCTCTTGTCGCTCTTCAATCCTCCTCTTTGGATCTCTTTAAAAATGTGTTTTTGTGTTTTGTGTTGTGTATTAGCCTCCACTCTTGAGTTTGGACGAACTAATCTATTTATAATAAAGCATTGGGGTCCTTGTGCATGTTAAAACCCTAAAATTGGTGATTTTGGGGGCTGTGGGGCGCCGCAGCACCCAACTTGCAGGTGCAATGTATGAGAGTGGTTTTTCTAAGGGCACCACGATGTCAAGAACTTGACTAGTGCCTACAATTGACTAGATCTCATCGAGTATATGTAAATTGATATATTATGGGTCTCGTAACTCGTTCTAGATCAAAAGTTATAGCCTTTTTAAATTCAGTGCGCAGTTGATGCTGGTTTTCCCGGTTCTTGAGTCTGATGCTCCCAATAGGTCCTGAAACACGCGTATTTGCTCATTTCTTGATGTTCTAATGCTTCATACAAATAAAACATAAAATAACGACAAAATACATTAAATGATACATAAACTAACAAAATAATAAGCTAAGAGTACATGAAGAAGTGGGTATAAACCACACTTATCATTCTTTCACCTTCTGTAAGTAGGACAACATTTGAGGGTCTCGTGCTTGATACAACCCTTGGAACTGGTTGATGATCAACTGAGACTCGGATCTTACTTCTAACTTCTTGGCTCCAAGTTCTTAGGCTAAAGTTAGACCAACTATTAATGCTTTATATTCTGCCTTATTGTTCGTAACCTTAAAACCACACTTAACTGCTTGTTGCAGCATCTTACCTTCGGGAGTAGTGATCACCACCCCCAATCTGCGGCCTCTCTTATTACTGGATCCATCGACCGCAAGCTTCCAAGGAGTAGTCAGATGGATACAATGGACTTCTGATTCAGCAACAACATGTAGGCCGGGACTGAAGTCTGCTACAAAATCTGCCAAGGCCTATGACTTGATGGCAGTTCGGGGTTGGTAAGTGATGTCGTGTTTGCCAAGCTCCACATCCCATTTCATCAGTCTCTCAGACAATTCTGGTTTTTGGAGAATGTTTCTCAGCGGGTATGAAGTATAAACTGTGACTGGGTGCACTTGAAAATAAGGGTGTAGCTTCCGAGCAGCCATTATCAAAGCCAATACCAATTTTTCCAATTGGGTGTAGTGTGACTCTGCATCTAGTAGTGCTTTACTCATATAGTAGATTGGGAATTGTGTCACATCCTCTTCCCTGATCAAGACTGCGTTAACTGCTTGTTCAGAGACTTCCAATAGAGAAAAAGCCTTTAATTGTCGAGTGGCTTCGACAACAGGGGCATGGAAATTAGATACCGTTTGAGTTCTTTTAAAGCTTCCTCGCAGGCTGGGGTCCATTCGAAGTTCTTTACTTTCTTAAGGGCTGCAAAGAACAAAAAACTCTTGTCTGTTGACTTGGAAATGAACCTATTCAGAGCAGCAACTCTCCCTGCCAGTCGCATGACATCCTTCGGGCTGGTGGGACAGGGGATATCAAGGATGGACTTGATCTGATCTGGATTGGCTTCTATCCCCCGTTGAGTAACTATGTATCCGAGAAATTTGCCTGAAGCGACACCAAAAGCGCATTTGGTGGGATTCAGTTTCATGCCATATCTTTTCATCGTGTCGAATGCCTATGCCAAATGTAAGAGATGTTGCTCAGCTTCCAATGATTTTACCAACATATCGTCTATGTAGACCTCCATAGTTTTCCTAATTTGTTGGGAGAACATTTTGTTAACTAAAAGTTGAAAGGTGGCTCCAGCATTCTTGAGGACGAATGACATCACCTTATAGCAATATATACCTCTGTTGGTGACGAAGGTATTCTTCTCTTGGTCATCCGGATGCATGAGGATTTGGTTGTAGCCCAAGTATGCATCCATGAAACTTAACAGCTCGTGCCCAGCTGTAGTATCAACCATTGTGTCTATATGAGGCATGGGGAATGAATCTATTGGACATGCTTTGTTTAAATCCGTGAAGTCGATGCAAACTCGCCACTTTCCATTTTTCTTTCGAACTACCACTACGTTGGCAAGCCAATCTGGGAATTGAACTTCCTTGATAGCTCCATTATGCAACAATTTTTGAACTTCCTCATCTATGATTTTATTCCTCTCTGGTGCGAATTTCCTTCTCTTCTGTTTGACAGGAGGGTAGTCTGGGTCGACATGGAGTTCATGGGTGATTAACTCAGGGTCAATCTCGGTCATGTCTTTGTGAAACCATGCGAAACAGTCGTGTCATTTTTTCAGGAAATTAATTAAGTTGGCTCGTAGCTCGGGATCTATATTAGCCCCGATTTGAACCTTATGATCTGCATGTTATGGGTGAATTTGGACCTTGTCAAGCTCCTCAATGTTGGGTAATGTTGGCTCCGTAGCACGAGACCCTCTCTGTAATTTTTATGCAGACTGAGGTTTTGTTTTTAAGGTCGTCTGGTAGCAACTTCTGGCCGTGGACCTGTCCCTCTTTATCTCTTGTATCACCCACTTCGTGGGGAACTTTAGCACTTGATGGTGTTGGACAGTTATGACCCATAACATCACTATTTGTACAGATCATGGTGTTGTTGTACAAATTAACTATGTGACAAAGGAAATTGCTATTTTATCATTTGTAATTAGATTACCAAGATGTATAAATGATAGAAGGTCCATATGATTATTTCCGGATTGATAAGATATGAGACAATATCAATCCATAAAGGTTTAATCATTAAATATCCTTAGTCGTAGTATTATCGAGATTGGACATCGATAATGCGGAATAGACTAGTATTACACTTGTGCGCGTTGTGGGAGCATAACAGCATATTTCTCATCTATTTGGGTATAAGATACTCATGCAAGTGTAATATGAGGTTGTGTTTACCGATGGTACGGAAATCGCTTCGCTCTGGATAGACCCATCGGAATTCCATTGGTAGTATGACTATGTGTCTATGGAAGTCCGAATCAGGGTAGGTGTATTTGGTCTTAACCTGAGACTTGCACCGCTAATACTTGCGACAATCAATATACTTTGGTTTTGGTCATCCAGGGCTTTAACAGGTTCTGTGTACGCCTCTTCTGGGTATATTGAGAATCGTATTGTATTGGGTGTGATGTCGAGATGGAAGTATCACTCCAGTCATAGTGGAGATGATGATCACGTAGGATACGGAACTGGTTCTCTTATATGCTGCAGCTATCGGGATATTATGACTAGGTCATGTTTATCCGATAATAGAGACTAGTTACCAGAGATCTGATATGTGCTTCGTACGGGGCAGACACATTTCCAGCTCCAGGCCTTGCACGTGACATCCGATACTGGATCGAAATACGCAATACTCAGTAGACTACGCCTGATATAGATCACATATTCCAGTAAGAATATTTCTGGAGAATTGGGTAGGCATGATGTTTTGCTAGAAGCCAACCATGTCTTGTAAATCGGTAAAAACATAGTACTAGGTACTTACGTGTTCGGATAGTCCGACGACCGTATTTACTGCCAAAATATCCGGGGATCTCATGGGTCGCTTCCCGAAGATTCACCGATGACGTATGACTCACACTTTATTAATCTGGGATTAATTAGATGAGAGAGAAAATTAATCTGGGATTAATTACAGAGATATTTTATCTGAGATAAAATATTAATTAAAGAGAGAGAACGATTAATTTGGAATTAATCGATAAAATAATATATTCGATATATTATACGAAATTGGATTTCGACGTGGAATTAAATTTAGAATTTAATTCGGGCGAACGAGTTAATTTAGAATTAATTCGTTAGCGACGTGAATAGTGATTTTGCTAGGCATAATTATTTAATTACGTCGCATCGGAAAATTCGTTAATTTGGAATTAACGAACCCGAGCCCGGGAGTGTTTGCGGGCGCACTCGCATTTCGAATTCAAGTGCGGCCCACAAGTCACATCACACGTCAAATCACATCGCACATCATTCAAGTGATGGATGTCTTGTCACTTTGAGTGATTGACAACCAGTCACTATTCATGAGTGATGTGAGTTGTTGGATTGCATTTATTGCAATTTTGCCTCCAAAATTATCTTAGCTTTTTGGAAAAGCTTTTAACTAATTTTGGTATATGTTTTTCATTAGGTTTTTGAAACGAAAATACAAGACATCTTCTTCTCTCTTTCCTCTCCTCTCTCTCACGGCTTTAGGCCATTTTTCTTCTTCCATTTTCTGGTTTTACCGAATATAAGGAGAATCAACATGGTGATTTTTGTGGTAAAAATTACCAAGAGCTAGCACTCAAAAGAGGACATACAAAGGTGATAGGGAATCTTTTTCATGAGCATGGAATCACCAAATAAAGCTTGGAGCTTGAAGACACTCTTGGAGCACACTTGGAGGTGATGGCCGAAAATTTGGAGGACAAAAACAGCCCACTGCCGTGAGCTTCAAATGGCATAAAAAGAATTTTTTTTGTTCAACGCATCGCTCAACCGATCATTGTAAGTATTCCGCAACTTCTTAGAGTATTCGCACATGTGTTTCATTGCTTGAATTGATCCTTGGGACCTAATAGAAACCCAACAATGGTATCTTGAGCCATTTTGAGCATGAAACTTGATTAGGGTAAAATTGGGTAAATTGAGTTTGAGCATGTTTTGATGCAATTGATTGTTGGAATATGCTTATATTATGTTAACTTTGAGTTGTGCATAATCAATTTTGTGAAATATTGATTGGATCAATTTTTCCCCAATTAGTAGGCTTGGCTGAATGCAATTGTTACCCTATAGTCATGGTATTTTTTGTTTCTTTGATCATTGGATGATTTGAAACAATTGGGTAATGTTGATTTAAGATTCAATTGGATTGGATTTACAATTGGAAACAAAAAACCTAAATGCCGTGAGCTATGCATGGAAAATGTTGATTTTTTTATTCAAATGTGTTGGACATATGTTGATGATCATGAGCATATTAATTGTGCAAATTTGTGTTTTGGAAATGTTAATTTGGGTAATTAATTATGGCATACACTTTAAATTAATTAATTGTGAAATTTGGAATTTTGTAATTTAATTAATTGGGCCTATTTTGGAATTGGGCCTTATAAGTTGTAATTGGGCTTAAATGGGCTTGGTTGTACCAAGTTAGGTTTAGGCTAAATTGGTTGGATCCAATTGGGCCCAAAACCATATCCATAAAGTCCAATTATGACTTAATGGACCTTTAATAATAATTGGTTTCTTCGCAAATAAGGGTGATTCCTTAAATGGGCTTTGGTATTTGGGTTTGACCCATATTGACCAAAAATTCATGCCTTAAGAAATTAATTAAAAGCCCATTGGACTTTAAATTAAATTAACATTGGATGTTAATCGGGCTTTGAGACCCGTAACGATTAGATTTAGAATCTAAGTCGTAAAGGTACATTAAAAAAAGTGTAATATTTAATTTGGAATTAAATAAAGAATTAGTATTAAATACAAATTAAATTGGATTTAATGTTGTAGTTTAATTTAATTCAAGAATTCGTACTTTGAGTACTTATTCGCAAAACGAGTCGGACTTGCGCAAAATCAAATCGTTGTTTGAACATTGGATGGTCATTAATAGAAAGATTAATTAATTGGATTAGATTGATTGATAACATGCTTGTGTGAATACATGGATGCGATGTTTGAATAATGTATATCAGATGGATATTAGATGGGTGAGGGCAATTTTGGAAATTGTTGTAGTAAATTTAGAATTTATTAATTGGACCTGCGTGTCCAGCCTATTACCTCATTACTCTATGTATTTCTCTTCTCACCTATTCCTCTCTCTCACGGCTTTAGGCCATTTTTCTTCTTCCATTTTCTGGTTTTACCGAATTTAAGGAGAAGCAACATGGTGATTTTTGTGGCAAAAATTACCAAGAGCTAGCACTCAAAAGAGGACATACAAATGTGATAGGGAATCTTTTTCATGAGCATGGAATCACCAAATAAAGCTTGGAGCTTGAAGACACTCTTGGAGCACACTTGGAGGTGATGGCCGAAAATTTGGAGGACAAAAACAGCCCACTGACGTGAGCTTCAAAGGGCATAAAAAGAATTTTTGTTGTTCAACGCATCACTCAACCGATCATTGTAAGTATTCCGCAACTTCTTAGAGTATTCGCACGTGTTTCATTGCTTGAATTGATCCAAGGTAGGCGCCAAATTCTGGATGCTGATTTTCATCCAAAGTCCACAATCGAGAATTTGTAGTATGAGGCACTAGTGATCCTACAAACAAAGGTAAAATAAGCGAGGAGGTTACTGCTCACCGGTGTGGTGGGAGCCGTAGGCACTCTGACGCTCAAGTTAGTGATGAGGATGAGCAGAAAATAACGAAGAGCAAGGCTTAGTGTTACCTTAATCTCCATTTGGTTGTCGTGAGGGCGGTGGGTTGGTGTTTCGAGGGCGAAATGCTTTGAAAGCTCAAATGGGAATGCTTAAGCTCCAGAAGAAAAACCTTTCCATCTACTATGGATTACCTTTTCCTTTTATAAGACCTTTGGGAGGTGTGCTCATTCATTCTTTTGTCCATTGAATGCCCAAAAACAGCCAATTTAATGGGGGAGTTATGAGTTCATGCGTTTTCTTATCTGGTAACTGATGAGTCTATAGGCCACTTTGGTCAATATCGGTTTACAAGTTGGGCTTCTTAGAGGGCTTTGGGTTTTTAGTAATTAGTGTCTGGCCTTGTGTTTGGTCCGTAGGTGAAATACTGATTTTACCCTTGGGCCCAAATTTGGCTCGTACAACAGTCACCCAATATCGTCATTATTGTGAGGGTGTACATATGAAGCTCATTAGTACACATTGACAAGTATACACCTCTAATACGTTTTAATCCAAGACAGTCGATAGTGTGAGGATAAGAAACAGTTCATAACCAAACTAGAAGTCACATGAAGTGATTGAACTTGGAGGTCTACCTAATAAGTTTATGAAGGCCAAGACCGTCGATAGTGTGAGGTTGGAGTAAATGTCTTGGGATCCACTTCCCTCTATGGAATTTTGATAATCAAATTCCTATTTTTCTGTTAAGGGAGATTACATAATTACGTAAAATAGTGATAGAGCACTAATAGATTTAAAATTCCATAATCAATTAGTGTTATTATTTTGAAATGAAAAATGTCATGCTATTGTTTAAAATGTTATCTTGTAGATGGCTGCCGCTAATCCATTGATGAGACTTTTGGATACCAATAAGCTAAAAGAAGCCGAGAACTATTTCAAATGGGAAATGAACATACACCTTGTCTTGGAGTTTGAAAAGTTGACTTATGTCAATGTTAATCCACTGCATGTTGAAATCGATCATGACTCCACTTCGGAAGAGTGAGAAACTTTTAATAGATGTAAGGATGATAACTTGAGGGTGAAATCCTACATCTTGGGATCGATGGTTCCAGATTTGCTGAGACAGTACATAGAAGTACCAGATGATTGTAGCATTATACGAACACTCAAGGAGTTGTTCGAAGTAAATCAAGAGATCGAAATATATCGGAGGTCTAAGGAATTATTCCTTGCTGAACTCAATGATGGAGAAACTGTTGGCATTCATGTTTTGAACATGATCGACCAGATCCGATACCTGGAATGACATGGCATTGTGATTGATGAACGGCTGGGCCGTAATTTGATTCTGTCTTCTTTGCCCGGATCTTATGCTGCCTTTGTGTTATATTTCCATATGCACTCGATGCAAGCCAGCTATGAAGAACTTCATAACATGTTACGCATGGCGGAGCATGATATGAGAAAAGACAACCCCACTTTATACCTCCATGGTGGATCTGGCTCTTCGAAGACTTATGGGAAGTTAAAGAAAATCAAAATGGGGAAGAAGAAGATTGCAAAGAAGAACTCCAAGGAGCGAAAAGGCGCAAAACCGCAAGTAGCTCGTGATCAATGTCTACAATGTAAGAAGTATGGACATTGGAAGAAAGACTGTCCAGAGCTGGTAGGAAAAGTAGAACCCTCAGGTACACTTTGTATTTTTCCAATTATTGTCATCTCATTAGCCTTAGATTCAAATAGTGGATAAGTGTTAGACACTGGCAGTCCTACTCATATTTGCAACTCCCTGCAGGTAATGAGGGTAAAAAGAAGGCTGAATAAATGGGAGATCCAGCTTAGAGTTGGCAATGGCGAGACATTGGATATCAAGACCATAAGAACGGTAGTTATAGATCTCCCAAATGGATGTAAATTAGATATGCATGACTGTTATTATATTCCCGCAATTATCAGATAAATAATATCACTGTCAATATTAGATAAAGAGAGATATAAAATAAACATTAAGGATGAAACTTTATGTTTATATGATAAAGATAATTTATTGAAATGTGAATGTTCTTTATCAAACGGTCACTATGTTTTAGAAACATATAGAGATGTCTTTAATGTAGAGGAAAATACAAGTAGGAAATCTGAACTAAATAATACTAAATTATGGCATATAAGATTGGGCCACATAGGTGTTAGACATCTATCCAAATTGGTAAATGATGGTTTGATTGAAAATCTTACCTTAGATCCTTATCCGATTTGTGAGTCATGTATCCAAGGAAAGATGACAAAGGTCTCATTTCTAAGTGTCGGACACCGTGCTGGAGATTTATTGGAACTTATACACAGCGATGTGTGTGGTCCATTAAATCATGCCGCTCATGATGGTTCAAAATACTTTGTGACTTTCATAGATGATAAGTCTAGATATGGATATGTCTATATGATAAAACATAAGTCAGAAAAATTTGATAAGTTCAAAATATTCTAAAACGAAGTAGAAAAACAAACTAGTAAATTCATTAAGTGCCTTGGATCAGATCGATGCGGTGAATACATGAGTGAAGAATTAAGAAGTTATTTAATGGAGAATGGAATTCTTGCCCAATATAGCCCACCAAGAACATTTCAACACAATGAAGTGTCTGAGAGTAGAAATCGTACTTTATTAGATATTGTGCGAATAATGATGAGCTATACAGATCTTTCTTATTACCTTTGGGGTTATGCTTTACTTACTGCTAGGGATGGCAATTTCCGGATCCGGATCCGCAAGTTCTTGAATGGACCCAGGTCCGGTAATGGACCCGACAAAACGCTTCCGAGTCCGGACCCGGGTATACCCGGAATGGACCCGGGTATACCGGGATCCGGACCCGGGATCCGCAACTGTTTTTTTTTCGTTTTTTACAATTTATTATTTTAAAAATGCTTTTTACATATTAGCATGTATCTTGTCATACTGTTTTCAAATTTTATTTCTGAAATGTTCAGTTATTCAAGGCAATTTCCAGTTGTCATTGATCTTATTAGCATAATAAACTGTGTTGTCTAGGAAATCAAAGACGTGGATACAGATGAACATTAATCTTACATTATCAACCTAAATCTGGCATATGAATAACCAATGTGCGAATGAAACAGAAAATATAGAGGTGACCGATTTGATGAAAAACTTTTCTACATTTCTTAATTTGTTTATTTTAATTTTTTGTTTTTTTTACCGGGTCTCGGGTACCCGGGTCCGGAAACACCCGAACCCGCATCCGGACCCGGTAACTTGCGGGTTTGTGTAATACAGACCCAGATCCGTAAATTTTTTTTGCGGATCCGGGTCTACCCAGACCCGGGTCGTTCGGGTCCATGCGGACCCGGTCGGGTCCGGGCCTGTTTGCCATGCCTACCTACTGCTGCCCATATACTTAATAGGGTTTCATCAAAAGTTGTTTCTACGACCCTCAATCAGATATGGTTCGGTATAAATCCAAGTCTTTGGCATTTAAAGATTTGGGATTGTCCTGCATACGTTAGAATTGCTCAGCGGGATAAACTAGCACTTAGAGGGTATAAATGTAGATTCGTTGGATATCCTAATAATTTCATGGGATATCAATTCTATAATCCCAAGCAACGAAATATATTATTGTTCGCTTTGCCACTTTTCTTGAAAATCAATTTTTGAGAGAAAGTATGAGTTGTAGAAATATTGAAATTGATGAGTTTGATCCCAAGAGTAAGGAACCTGAGATGGAACCAGAGATCCAAATAGGTGAAGGATCTACAACACATGTTCTACGTAAGTCGAATAGAATATAAAAGCCTCCTGAGAGATTGTTTTTAACATCTGATGTGAGCCTTGATGTTATCCTCTTAGAGGAAACAGATCCGACTACGTATAAAGAAACAATATTGGATATCGATTCTGGAAAATGGCAAAAAGCCATGAAATCTGAAATGGATTCAATGCATGACAATCAAGTCTGGACTTAGTTAAACTTCCTGAATGAGTTAAACCTATTAGTTGTAAATGGGTTTACAAAAGGAAGCGAGGGCCCGATGGAAATGGGAAACCTTTAAGGCCCGACTGGTAGCGAATAGTTACACTCAACATTTGGGATTGACTATGAGGAAAATTGTTCACCAGTAGCCATGCTAAAATCTATTAGGATTCTTTTAGCCATTGTTGCATATCTCGACTATGAGATATGGCAAATGGATGTGAAAACTACTTTTCTAAATGGATTCCTTAAGGAGGATATCTATATGGAACAACCAGAAGGTTTCGTATCTAGTAAGACTTCAAACTTGGTTTGTAAGCTCCAAAAGTCTATTTATAGACTTAAACAGGCATCCCGAAGCTGGAATCGTCATTTTGATGAGATAATTAGATTATCTGGATTCATTAAGAACGAGGAAGAACCTTGTGTTTATAAGAAAGTGAGTGAGAGCATGATAGTTTTCCTAGTCTTGTATGTAGATGACATCCTTATCATAGGAAATGATATAGGATTAATGCAAAGTGTGAAAGCCTACCTTTGCAAGAACTTCTCCATGAAAGATATGGGTGAAGCTTCATATATATTAGGTATAAGGCTCTACCGGGATAGAGTTAGGAAGCTTATAAGGTTATCGCAATCGACGTACATAGATAAGATGTTAGAAAAGTACGGTTTTACCAACTGCAAGACAGAAAATGTACAGTTCCGATACGACATACATCTTTCAAATAAAATGGCACATCAGACTGAGGAAGGGAGAGTTAAAATATCTAACTTGTCATATGCTTCTTGTATTGGAAGCATAATGTATGTTATGCTATGTACTAGACCTGACATCAGTTTCAGCGTCACTGTGACTAGCCGATATCAATCTGATTCAGGTAATGATGATTGGACAGCCGTGAAACATATTCTAAAATATCTTTAAGGTACTAGGGATAAGTTTTTGATATATGGAGAAAATGAGCTACAAGTTAAGGGTTATACAGACTCCGACATCCAGGGAGATCCAGATGACAGAAAATCTACATCATGATATATATTTACCCTTAACGGTAATGTGGTTAGTTGGCGATGTTCAAAGCAAGGCTCAACAACTGATTCCACCACTGAGGTGGAATTTATAGTGGCTTCAGAAGCTTCTAAAGAAGCTGTTTGGATTAGAAATTTTGTCACATAACTTGGGGTTGTGCCTAGCATTACGGATTCGATCTCATTGTACTGTGATAATAACGGAGCCATTGCGCAGGATAAGGAGCCAATGGCGCATTCCAAGTCTAAACACGTGGAAAGGAAATACCGCATAATTAGAGAGATAATTGAACGAAAAGACATAGTGGTCTTGAAGGTTCAAGGACTAGACAATATAGTAGACCCGCTTACAAAAGCCTTACCTCCTAAGTTATTCGATAAACATGTGGAGGAGATGTGATTGCGGTACCATCCAGATTGGCACTAAGCAAGTGGGAGTTTGTTGGAGTTGGTGCTTGGAGTGTCAATCCGAATTGTATATTTTATTATTTATTAATAAAATAACTACATTTTCATTTCATACTTTATTAATGGTATTGTCATTATGCATATTAGATTGATGTATAGATATGCTAAGAATGACATCAACCTTAGAATAGTCTTGTAGTAATACTGGATACTAGCTGGTCCGACATTGAGATAAGTATTACTATTGTAAACTATTCTTAAAGTAAATATTTCTAGTCGTTGGTTTTGGAATACGGTCAAATTCCTATAACCGAGAAGACTAGCACATATGGTATATTGGAATTGGAGTTCCAATGGTTTAACCCGATGTACCATGAGTTTTGGAAACTCGTATAGACGTGTGGGTATTGGTTGGACCGAATACTGAATGACTCACAAGTGATTCCTAATAGTTGAAAATACACACTACCGTCAATAGGAATCTCCTCGA
The DNA here is from genome assembly GCA_019454045.1 of Zanthoxylum bungeanum. Classification (NCBI taxonomy): domain Eukaryota; kingdom Viridiplantae; phylum Streptophyta; class Magnoliopsida; order Sapindales; family Rutaceae; genus Zanthoxylum; species Zanthoxylum bungeanum. The sequence goes on from SKCR01026554.1 coordinate 218,863, forward strand.
GTCGAGTAACATATTTAATCCTTTGACTATAGGATAGCATTGATTTTGTGTGAGATTCTTCACACTTTAATGCCATATATGTCAGAAACCTTTCATGATTTGGCCTCTAGATGTTCGTTGGGAGTGGACCGATTCACTCAGTAATCAAATGCGAAGCAAGATAGGATTCGTCGGCCCGTATGTGTACCATAAGGGGTTTAGGTATCCATGTGAGTAAAGTCACGATTATTAAAGCTTTGGCCAAAGTCGATCACCTAGGGTGGATCGCATCAGTTATGAAAAATCGTGGACATGTCGACATGAGCTGTGCGCCTCAGAAACTTGACTGTGTGTTCTATGTTTTCTAAGTACAACTCGGATAGCCTGCGACGAATGGATTGTTAAACATATGTGATGACCTCGATTTGTATAGTTCAGAAAGGTCGTTCGTGTCCTTCGCGAATTCGGAGGTGGCCGAATTGCGTACATATTAGCTAGGCTTATATGAAAAATGTGTCTGAACTTAGAGAGTCTCAATATGAAGTGTACTCGTTGAGCACTTGGATAGCCGATTAATTTTGATAAAAGATAATATTCGATATTCTAATTATCAACTAAGATAATCAAGTAATATTGGATAACATTGATTATTTACTTTGACCTAATTGGATTAATTAGATTAATTCAATAATTACCCAAGGGCTTAATTGTAAAATCATAATTATCTCTACCATTTAAGGATATTATGGTAATTATAAGTATGTAATAATATGTGGTTTTGGCTTAATTTAATTGGATTAAATCAAAGTGGCAAACATTTAACTAATCTATTTCTTAATCCTTGGCTTGATTTAATTATATTAAATCAAAGTGGGAGACAATGGAGATTAGTCACAACTAATTATACATATTTGGACAAATTGGATTAAGCTCACTTAAAAGTTGATTACAATTTTTATTAATTAAAATTTGCCTAAGTTTTGCTATAGGGGGTGTTCAACTTGACTCTTTATGAGCCATAGGGGGTGTTCTCAGTCGACTGAACCAGATGAAGGTCCAGGATAAACTACATACGATTGGTCAGTGGACCATTAGGAGCCTTTAGTGTCGTCTGGACCAGATGAATGCAAGGTCTTCAACTTGATTCTTCAAGAGCCATAATGGGTATTACCAGTCGACTGAACCAAATGAAGGTCCAAGATAAACTCCATATGACTGGTCAGTGGACCATAAGGAGCATTCAGTGTCGTATAGACCAGATGAAGGCCAGGTTCTGGTCTTGACTCGACATGAGCCATAAGGGATTTTCCCAGTCGACTGAGACAGATGAAGGTCCAGGATAAACTCCATACGACTGGTTAGTGGACCATAAGGGGCCTTCAGTGTCGTCTGGACTAGATGAAGGCCTTGCCTTGATCTTGACTCGACATGAGCCATATGGGATGTTCCCAGTCGATTGAACTCGATGAAGGTCGAGGATAAACTCCATACGACTGGTCAGTGGACCATAAGGAGCCTTTAGTGTCATCTGGACCAGATGTAGGCCAGGTCTTGAACTTATTTTCAGCAAGTATTGTGCTTCAGGGTATGAAATATCGACTGAGATCCTCAACAGGTCTCAAGCTACTCACATTGAGATATCGGTTGGGACAGTTAATAAAAGACCCACGCCAAGTTTTGAGATGTCGAATGGAACATCCTCACACCCAATCTCCACACATGCAGTGTCGAGTGGGATGTTCATGTCAAATCTTCCTTCTTCATTCTTGTATGATATATGATTAATGCAAAGTGTGAAAGCCTACATTTGCAAGAACTTCTCCATGAAAGATATGGGTGAAACTTCCTATATATTAGGTATAAGGCTCTACCGGGATAGAGTTTGGAAGCTTATAAGATTATCGCAATCGACATACATAGATAAGATGTTAGAAAAGTACGGTTTTACCAACTGCAAGACAGCAAATGTACAATTCCGATACAACATACATCTTTCAAATAAAATGGCACATCAGACTGAGGAAGAGAGAGTTAGAATATCTAACTTTTCATATGTTTCTTGTATTAGAAGCATAATGTATGTTATGCTATGTACTAGACCTGACATCAGTTTCAGCGTCAGTGTGACCAGCCGATATCAATTTGATTCAGGTAATGATGATTGGACAACCATGAAACATATTCTAAGCAAGTGGGAGTTTGTTGGAGTTGGTGCTTGGAGTGTCAATCTGAATTGTATATTTTATTATTTATTAATAAAATAACTACATTTTCATTTCATACTTTATTAATGGTATTGTCATTATGCATATTAGATTGATGTATAGATATGCTAAGAATGACATCGACCTTAGAATAGTCTTGTAGTAATACTGGATACTAGCTGGTCCGACATTGAGATAAGTATTACTATTGTAAACTATTCTTAAAGTAAATATTTCTAGTCGTTGGTTTTGGAATACGGTCAAATTCCTATAACCTAGAAGACTAGCACATGTGGTATATTGGAATTGGAGTTCCAATGGTTTAACCCGATGTACCATGAGTTTTGGAAACTCGTATAGACGTGTGGGTATTGGTTGGACCGAATACTAAATGACTCACAAGTGATTCCTAATAGTTGAAAATACACACTACCGTCAATAGGAATCTCCTCGAGTCGAGTAACATATTTAATCCTTTGACTATAGGATAACATTGATTTTGTGTGAGATTCTTCACACTTTAATGCCATATATGTCAGAAACCTTTCATGATTTGGCCTCTAGATGTTCGTTGGGAGTGGACCGATTCACTCAGTAATCAAATGCGAAGCAAGATAGGATTCGTCGGCCCATATGTGTACCATAAGGGGTTTAGGTATCCATGTGAGTAAAGTCACGATTATTAAAGCTTTGGCCAAATTCGATCACCTAGGGTGGATCACATCAGTTATGAAAAATCGTGGACATGTCGACATGAGCTGTGCGCCTCGGAAACTTGACGATGTGTTCTATGTTTTCTAAGTACAACTCGGATAGCCTATGACGAAGGGATTGTTAAACATATGTGATGACATCGACTTGTATAGTCCAGAAAGGTCGTTCGTGTCCTTCGCGAATTCGGAGGTGGCTGAATTGCGTACATATTAGCTAAGTTTATATGAAAAATGTGTCTGAACTTAGAGAGTCCCAATATGAAGTGTACTCGTTGAGCACTTGGATAACCGATTAATTTTGATAAAATGTAATATTCGATATTATAATTTTCAACTAAGATAATCAAGTAATATTGGATAACATTGATTATTTACTTTGACCTAATTAGATTAATTAGATTAATTCAATAATTACACAATGGCTTAATTATAAAATCATAATTATCTCTACCATTTAAGGATATTATGATAATTATAAGTATGTAATAATATGTGGTTTTGGCTTGATTTAATTGGATTAAATCAAAGTGACAAACATTTAACTAATCTATTTCCTAATCATTGGCTTGATTTAATTGTATTATATCAAAGTGGGAGACAATGGAGATTAGTCACAACTAATTATACATATTTGGAAAAATTGGATTAAGCCCCCTTAAAAGTTGATTACAATTTTTATTAATTAAAAATTGTCTAAGTTTTGCTATAAATAGCAAGCTTTATGAAGTTTTTAATTACAAGTATAAACATAAGCAAAAGCTTGAGTAAGCTAAACACAAGCAATTCTTGAGAGATTAGCCTAAGTTAGAGAAGTGTTTAGAGAAGCTTGCGAGGTCTCTACAACAATTCATCTAAGAGAAATTATGATTGGATTCTTGAAGTGAAGCTTGATAGTATTGGAAATCAAGTTTGGATCTTGAAGTCAAGCTTGCACACCTTGGAGGTTCTCCAACCATTTCAACAAAGGAGAAGTAGATTGAATCTTGCATCAAGCTTACTAGGTAATGTTTGATCTTCTCATAAGCTATGTTCTTTTGTGTATTGGATCCATGATCACATAGCTTAATGTTGAAATAAGGCTAATCAATTGTGTTATGATACTTTGGAAGTATAAACACACATGCTTATAAATTAGGTCAAAGATGTTCATGTTGGACATGGAACAATTAATAAGAGTTTGGAAATCTAGATTAAAGCTTAGAGCTATGACTACCATTCTAGATTCACTTGACCATATTTAGGTGAACTAAAATTATTCATGAGACATTTCTTATTGAGATTCTAAAATGGTTTATGATTAGATTCAAACAAATACATATAAGTATTTGGAATACATGTATGCTAGTAATATAACATGTGTTGATGTTGGTTTTGATGTTAAAATTGGTTTTAAGGTGTATTGAAATGATAGAAGAAAATTGGAAGTGTTTAGGATTGGTTTGAACTTAGAAATTACTCCATACCTTCTCGCGTCGCGACACAGAGCATCAGACCTCCACGCGTCGTGAAGCCAGACCTTCCGCGTCGCGACGCGCTGACGTTCAAGTTTCAGAGTTACTCTCGGCATTTTTAACGTCGTGAATCCCAAAACTTGCGCGTCGTGTCACTGAGGGCTGATGAACACTAAAACTTCATTTTCTCTATTCTGGAACATCCGGACTCCGATTGGGTCCCCGTTTTTCCTACGGACTCGTATCGAAATATTTTTTTTCATTAAAATGCTTTAAAATATTTTAAAATATACCTATCTCTGATATCCTTGGGTTAGACCCACTTCCGCTGCTCGGGGCACCGATCCGACCCTAGGGGTTCCACAATTGCCCCAACACTACATTCTCCCGACCTTCAATTATATTATCACACTTTGCTGGGTTTTATTTTCCTAGTTGTTTGCTCTATTTTGACGACGGCCAGCCTCTTGTCATCGGCGATATCGTCCCTTCTTCGATTAGGTCCTACATGCATCTGTTCTACCACTCTTCCCTCTTCTAACTTTTCAATTCTCTCCATCATTGTTTGTAGGAAGGCTTGGGTCTCCTTCATTTCTCTCTGCAAATTCTATTTCATTTTCTCCATCCATCTTCCCAGTGAGGCCTCCAAAGCCCAATGATTTTTATCTTATGCCAACATCTTAATGTGTTTGTTGTTTTTTATATTGATACCCACAAACTGCGCCAACTAGGGGTGGCCGGTGGTTCGGTTCAGTTCTGAACCAGAACCGAACCGAACGGTTCTGGTTCCACTTTGTGTGGAACCGAAATGGAACGGTTAATTTCGATTCGGTTCCGGTTCCACACTAAATGTGGAACCGGAACCAGAACCGATCTGTTCGGTTCCGGTTCCATTCGTATTTTTTTTAAATAAAAAATTGAGATTAATAAATAAAATAATTTAAAATTATGAATTTGAATTTATATAATGCACTTAAATTACATAATTACATTAAATTACAATAAAATTCTTATCATTTTTCATTTTTATTAAAAGTTAAATTAAAAACGGTTTTGAACCCTAGGGTTACAATGGTTCCGGTTGGAACCGTTCAGTTTCAGCGGTTCCAACCGGTTCGGTTAAGGTAAGAACCATAACCGAACCGGTCAGGTTCCAGTTCGGTTTCAGAACCGGAACCGTCCGATTCCAACCAGTTTGGTTCCGATTCTGAACCGGAACCTTGCCCGGATCTGGCGCCAACTGTTGACGGTTATTTTTCATTCCAGGGGTAATTCAAGAAATCTACTCATCGAACAAACTTGACCGGCGTAAACACATACGTATAACGCAAGCGCACGTATCGTTCAAGTAGTATAAGAATATCGATCCCACGAGGACTTAATTCCTACTGTTGTTATTAATTATTGATACTATTTATTTACAGATATCTAATTATAGGGAGAAGAGAATGATTGTTTTTTTTGGTTGAATGTGGATTTGCTAATTAAAATAAAAACAGACTCAAAAGAAAATATTTAGGAAAATAAAAGAAAAGATTCAAAGATCTAGGGTTGTGACTCGACACAATATTATTATAAAGATTAATTGATTCTCTATATATGTGTAATAAATTAGTTTGCTAACCTGGAACACGAAAATATGCAAAAGCCTCTATCGATGGTCAGACGCAAATACCCAGTATAACCCAATTGAACCATATGTCTATGTCAACCAATTACATGGATTCATTAAGATTCAGTTCCAATTATGGCTACCGCCGCCCGACAGGTATATGTCTATCCTGTAAGGAAATCTATTAATGAGTTATCTATCCTCAAGGAAGATCGTGAGTTATTGAATCTAAGGCTGAAACCTAAAATCCCCATGTCTAGTTCATTTTAAGTTTACCATATCAATCTTATTGGTGATCAGACAACAAGAAGCATTAAGCTTAAGACTCAATAAACAAACTAAAGAATTACCCAATAAATAATTAAATCAATTATTAAGCCTAGTAATATTGTGTTTCATCACTTCCCTAGAATAAAAATAAAATGCTGGGGGTTAGTGGATCCACATTTAATATTTCTTATCTAGGAATCTCACTTATTATAAAATATAAATTATTTTCTGTTCTGCTTTCTCAGGAATTAATATGTTAAACATTTAAAACCAGTCATATAGGCGGTAATCCATTTAGTCCAATTACACCAGCCATATACGCGGTAATTATCTGTCACATAAAGATCCGCCATATAGGCGGTAAAGTAATTTATATTTAGACCGACCATATAGGCGGTAATAAAGCCTGACATTAATTAATCCGGTTAAATTATAATTAATAAATTATAATTAAGTGAGATTTACCTAGATAATTATATTAAATGTTTCACCTTTTACCCCAGTGGAAATTTTAACTACAAAACATAAAAGTAAATAAAAAGAAAGTTGTAATAAAAACAAAAAATAAAAATACATAATTTTAATATTACAATAATTTACAAAATTAGATGCTTCATATGAAATCAGAGAAAAGAATCCCAAGGAAAGCACACCAAATGAGGTGCAGAAAGCTTCAATTTATAAGCAGCGGAGCAGGTCCGTGTCGCGACGCCAAATTCCTTCTTGCGCCGCGACGCGGGGATGCGTTGACTCGGTCAAACGCGTGTGTGCTGTTATCTTGTTGACGTGGCACACACTTTGACTATTTGACTGCTGACGTGGGACGCGTAATCTGTCGGCCCAATGGAATTTCGACATGTGGCACGTGGTATGTTAGGTCCACTGAGATGCTGACATGTGGCGGGCGTTGATTGGCTGTTGATGACGTGGCGACACGTGGCACGGTGACTCGGTTGGATGCTGATGTGGACGACACGTGGCGGCCACATGGATGACACATTGGTGACACATGGCAGACATTTGGCACGCGACTGATACGGTCGAATAAGAAGCTGACATGTGGCACGCTTATTGTCGGCAGCATGTGATGATGACACATGTCCCGACGCATTTTAGCAAGATCTATTCTGATGATGACACATGGCAGACACACATTAGCAAATCAAACTTTTCAGATTCTGACACGTGTCATCCGGTGCACGTTAGCAGCTCCTGGCGCAGTATAGGCGTCGCGACGCAAGCAGATTGCTCGTCTGCTTGCGTCGCGACGCTGTCAAATTACAAAAATGCCATTTTCATCCTTTTCACTGTTTTGGCCCCAAATTGCTTCCAATGCTTCCCAAAATTTATTTATCTGCAAAATAACAATAAAATACATCAAAACATTCACAAAACCCGAGAAACTATACAAAATATTAAGTCAAATGAGTGGGAAATAGTGATATAAATACCACTCATCACACCCTCAAACATTTTGCTAGTCATCGACCAAAACATAAAATAAAATAACATAAAATAAAATTAACTAAGTCACTTTCGTAGGGATCACAGTTGCATTTAGCGTATGCAACAAGCCTTTAACTCCTAGGTGTCCCTAGTGGACGAATTATAGTCTCGTGAGAGCTTACAACAATGGTACCCACAAATATTTTACAAAAGTAAAAAGAAAGTAAGACTAATGCACACAAAAGCAAAAAGATAAAATAATATATATATAAACAACGTCCTCAGAGAATGTCTAGCATCAAAGTTAGAGGAACTTTCAAAACACATATTTCAACTAAAATCCTTTCTTTTGAACAACATATCTAAATCAGACTCAAAGTGTGTGTGTGAATAATCCTGCAAACAGCTTCGATTCTAAGTTGTCAACTTGGTGATTTTGTCCAAACTCTCAGTAGTTAATGGGTCAAACCAATCTGAATATCTAAAATTGTTCTGTCTACTACAATCAGCACAGGTGAGGTATGTGATTTTTCTGATTTTTTTTTATTTTATTTATATACAACATCTTTGATCCATGTAGCGAGCTTTGGGCCAGTGACTCCCAAACCAGATGGTTTTAGGGTACTAGGTATTAAAACACCCCTACGGACTTAATCACCCGGATCTCAGATGTTTAATAAACTAACACAAGCTTTTCCGTTTGACGCGAACTATCACTGCTTACTGAGGCAAAATGCCCGGTTACTAAGTATTTGCTTGGTTTAGTTTATTTTTCTTATTCTTTTTTTTTTTTACATACCTCACATAATATATAATTATAGACAGAAACAGAAACTTAGACAAACGGTCATTCATCAACCACCGATTATTTTAACTAGTCACTTTGTTAATTCCTTATTATCTAACTGCTTACAAAACTATTTAAAAAGTGCGCACGAGTCTGACCTAGATATGAAATTCAAATTAGGGATAAAAGTGAAATTAGCATTTATCTTTTCCTAAAACTTTTTAACTAAACAAACAATCAAATCATCGGACTTTTTTTTTTTTGGCAAAACCAAGTCTTTCGACGAATAAATCCATGAGACGCGTCTCAAGAGTTGACTCCTTACTCGGCCGTCTTTACTGGATTATCTTTATATCCTCGTGATTTTGTCAAATTTATTTTGTGAAAATCCCGCTTGCACTGGCTTGCTCTGTCCTGAAATATTCTGTTTTTATTTTTCAAATAATTCTACACCATGTATACACAAAATATGAAAACATAAATTATAACAAATTGCATGGGTTGCCTCCCTGCTAACGCTAAATTTTTTGTCTTCAGCCAGACGTGACTGAAATTCATTTTTCAAGGAGGTTTCAGCGTCGTTTTGGACGTCCGATTAAAGACATCCCATGTGCGTTGCTTTTGAAGGGTCTCTTCCAACAGTAAAGTGGCAAAAAGAATTTTGTCATATTTCGTGCTTGTGCCACCTTTTTGATCTTTGTTGCTCTAGTGGTTCCTGAAAAGAAAGAAAGAAAATCAGGAGGTCTCGTATGGTGCTTGACTTGGAATGGGAGTTCCATTATGTCAAGCTTTTGGGTGATGTCTTTGATCAGTACTCCCCAAAACAGTGATGTTTCGCCTGAATGCTCTGGATCTTTAATAAAGTCAGACATTTGTTTCTCCATTTTCTCTGCTTCTTGCTCCACATTTTCTTCACAGATGAATTTTAAAATTTATGTATTCAATTCTGCATCTGTCATATGTGAAATGCATGCTCCATAAGTGTCAATCTGAGGATGAAAAGAAATTTCAGATTTTAGGTCTTCATCTTCTGATATAACTGGAATTTCATGAAGATATTCTTCAAACATCGTTGCAAAGCATGCTCCAAGATCTTCATTTTGAGGATTGAAAGTTTGATCCTCCCTCGTCGGTGCAGTTGGTACAAAGAGCTCAGCTTCTTCATCAGAATCAGAGTCTGAATAATCAAACAAAGACTTCGCTGGTTTGGGCTCATAAACTAATACCTCTGATTTTTGATACTGCTCGGCCTCTTCTTCCGCTAAAATGTTATCATGAAATGTTTGGTACTCGAAGGCTTCATCCGTGTCATCTGAAAATGCTCCTTTAGGTATGTAGCTCTGGTTTTCTGTTAATTCTCTTGTTTGATCAGTCAGTCTCTGAATAATTCTGATTGTCTTTGAATACTTTCAAATTGCTTCTGGCATGTTTCAAGCATTGTATCCAACTCTTCGTCTCGTTTCTTGTTCCAATCTTTGAGCATGTCAATCATCTGATATTCTTCTGATGGTTCTGGTTCTTGATGAAGATCATATATATATGGTGGATAAGATGGAAAATATGATGGTTCTTCGTACCTTGAATGATTCCAATAATTTTGCCACTCTGAAAGGTATATACATTGATTGCTCGGGTGGTTACCATCACAAATCACACATCTCCCCATTTAGTTCTGATAAGTAAATGTAGTATTGCTTGATTCTGACATCCAGTGATAGTTGTTGGGCTGGAAAACAGACCTCAAATTACCTGGATTCATTAAGATTAAGTTCCAATTATAGTTACCCCCTCCCGACAGTATATGTCTATCCTGTAAGGAAATCTATTAAAGGGTTATCTATCCTCAATGAAGATCGTGAGCTATTGAATCTAAGGCTGAAACCTAAAATCCCTATGTCTAGTTCATTTTAAGTTTACCATATCAATCTTATTGGTGATCAGACAACAAGAATCATTAAGCTTAAGACTCAATAAACAAACTAAAGAATTACCCAATAAATAATTAAATCAATTATTAAGCCTAGTAATATTGTGTTTCATCACTTCCCTAGAATAAAAATAAAATGCTGGGGGTTAGAGAATCCACATTTAATATTTCTTATCTAGGAATCTCACTTATTATAAAATATAAATTATTTTATGTTCTACTTTCTCAGGAATTAATAATGTTAAACATTTAAAACCAGCCATATAGGCGGTAATCCATTTAGTCCAATTACACCAACCATATAGGCGGTAATTATCTGTCACATAAAGACCAGCCATATAGGCGGTAAAGTAATTTATATTTAGACCGACCATATAGGCGGTAATAAAGTCTGACATTAATTAATCTGGTTAAATTATAATTAAGTGAGATTTACCTAGATAAATATTTCACACGTGGCAGACACGTGGCACGCGGCTGATGCGGTCAAATGAGAAGCTGACACGTGGCACGCGTATTGTCGGCAGCATGTGATGATGACACGTGTCCCGGTGTATTTTAGCAAGATCTATTCTGATGATGACACGTGGCAGGCGCAGGTTAGAAAATCAAACTTTTCAGATTCTAACACGTGTCCTCCGGCGCACGTTAGCAGCTCCTGGCGCATGATAGGCGTCGCGACGCAGGCAGATTGCGCGTCGCGACGCGGCCAAAATACAAAAATGCCATTTTTCATCATTTTTCACTGTTTTGGCCCCAAATTACTTCCAATTCTTCCCAAACTTTATTTATCTGCAAAATAACAATAAAACACATCAAAACGTTCACAAAACCCGAGAAATTATACAAAATATTAAGTCAAATGAGTGAGAAATAGTGATATTTAAATACCACTCATCAAAACTCCCTCAAGTAGTGAATTTATTTGGTTAGTTAGGAACCAAAGCAAACAAAAAATCACAGAGAAAATAAAGATTTAATGTGGTTCGACGAAAAGTAGCTCCAACCTACGTCCACGGGAGCAAAAAAGAGAATTTTTATTACGAGCTCAGGTCAAGACCGACCAACTTTCTCTCTCTTTTACTAAGCTTTTTTGAGCTCTTTTACAAGTTGTAGAATATATAAAAATGCTAACCCTTAAATTTGAGTTTTTATCCCTTTTTTATAGGCTCCCAAATATATTATTACACCAACTCGTGACGTCAATTCATGTCAGCATGTCACTATCGTCCATGCTCATTTTTCCCAACTGCTTTTCCAACAAGAGCTCTGGTCTTCTGACTCAATCAGCATATGTCAACAAAAAGCCATCATTCTCATTTTTATTCTCTGCTACACGTTCTGCGCACGTGACCGCCTATAATCCAACCACCATCACGTTGTTCCGTGTGTCAGAAGGGAAATCTCTGACCAACTCCAGTCATATCAGCCTTCTGGAGGCTCAAACTATCATGTATGGCTTACGTCATTCATATATAAGCACATGATACTGCAACCCGACCTCGGTCCCCGGGTCGGTATATCAAGAGGAACATCGTTGAATACTGTTCCTTGCTTCTTTACAAGGTCGGTTCAGATACACCACATTGGGTCAGCCTTCATAGATGCTCAAGTTCAATCGGATATGATAACTTCTCACCAGGTCGGGTCGGTATCCCAACCTATCCTCCTTAAGTGGCTCTTCCTTAAGACGTCCCTCTGTACCTCGGGCTCAGGTCCCTTGTCTGACCTCTCATCCTCACAAGGACCTTCGATCATTTGTCAAGTGCAAACCCCATTATACCCTTTCTTCGGGCTTCATAGCTCCTCGGGGTCGAAAATCACCATCAACACAAATATTTTTTACTATCACTCTCAAAAAATTAATAGAAAAAGATTTTAAATTTTTTATATTATCATATTATACTATATCTAAGGGTTTTAAATTTAAAATTGACCATAAGACTTCGAAAAAATTTGCCCTTTCGGGTCATTTGTATCATTTCTCTGTTGGATCTCCCTGTGCTATTTTTAATTCCTCTCCAAAACTCTTTAATAATTAATATGATATCGTCATACAATTAACTCTATCATCCAATGATGACCTCAAACCTGATTGGTAAAGAAGTAAATTTCTAAGACTTGTTTAAATTATTTTGTAACATATAAGATTTCATACCTATTTTATGAGTTGATCTCTCATTGATTATATGTGCGCTGTTTTAGGGGTGGGTAATTTCTGATTCGAGTCAGGTTCGGGAATTCTTGATTGGAAATTGAAAATTTCGAGTATTAAGAGTTTGTTCTCAGTAGCTCCTGAAATGGTGGCCAACCTCTGGCCCGTCCCGATATGTTTAGGATGGGTCAGGAGTTGGGTACCCATCGGGAGTTAATTTTTCATTCAGGTAGTAAAGTACCCAACCGAGTATATGGGCATTCGTTCGCACATTGGGTACCCACAGGTACCTATTCACACATTGGGTACCCATGGGTATCCATTCGCACATCAAGTTATGCTTTTAAAATAAAATGATGATGTTTCACATGTTAAATTTTTTTTTTAAAAAAAAACAACGGGCATGAGAATTCCAAATCTGTCACACCTTGGGAAAACCAGGCATGTGATCGGCAGGAGACGACCTACCCATCACCTGAATCAATGACATGCACAAACTGATTTATTGACTGCTGACTACATGCATGGTCGTAATGCGAACGTGATCATGAAAACTATAAACTTACTAAACATGACTACAATACTATACATAAATATAATTATACATACTTATTTTGAATATATCTTATGTGCCAAACTTATATATACGACTAATATCTGTACACCATACAATACATGAATACATACGAGGCCTTATGCCATGACTTGACAATAACCAACCACTGGACTCGACTCTGGCAACCGAGGACTATGGTGTGTAATGACTAGTGCTGGGTCCCGTCTCCTCCAAAGCTTATCCACTATGTGAACCCGAAACTTGCAAAACATGACTGACGTGCTGAATACCTGACCTGAAAACTATACATGAGCTAGGGACATGAAAATACTGAACTAACACATGTTGAATATGATATGTATACATAAACTGTAAGCTGAAATCTAGATTCATGCAATGTGTATTGAGTCACGAATCATATACATGTAATATATGGCATAAAAGAAATGCAAACCGATAACCTAAGTGGGAACGTAAACTGAATTAACGAACTGAATAACATAAATTGGAAACGTAAACTGAATTACATAAATTGAAAGCATATGGAGATAAGAACATAATCAAATAACATGAACTGAGTATAAAAACTAAAGGTATAATATGAAATTATAACTGAGGTACACGAAGTGAATATGAAATCCAAAAAAACATTAACTGAAACATAGGAAATGAAAGGAAACATCCACTCACTGTCCGACGTCCACTATCAGCGTGCTTAAATGTTGCTGGAAATATTCTTACGAAGTACCTAACTGAACTTACTAGCATTGGAGGCTTGCTTGATGGCTTCTAAAATCCTTGTTGTTGGTGTGAGAAATGAAGCAAAATTTGAGTGTTGAGAAGCTTGAATTCATTTATTTAAAGAAGAAAGAGAAGGTGTGAATAATGTCTGCTATTTATAATACATAGAGGCTGATTTTTGCAATATAATAATGATAAAATTAGGCACATGGAAAAAATCTAGACCAGTGCCGATTTTTAATGTTCATCCAAGAAAGATCTGTATTTTTGACTTAGTTCTGACTCGAATTTTGGAAAATAATCAACATGAAAGTTGTAGGTATCAGTCTATGATTTTCAACGATATAAAAATCACTGACATCGGACATTGTATGAAAAATTTATGGCCAAAACACTGAAAGTTATCTGAGACTCAATTAGGCAACAAAGAAGGTGATGAAACTGAAAATTTGTCCTGGACCTCCTGGTGAGATTTCTAAGATACGAAACCTAATTATATATGATTATATGAATAATAAAATATTATGCACGATGACTTACTGTACCAGACATTCCATAGCTGACTGGGGTCTTACAAGATCCCGACCCGGGAATTCCCGTACTCGGAAGTACCTCGATTGTATACACTCAAATTGTACCTGATCGGTCCCGAACATATTCTCATACATGTTCCGTCTTGAAAATTGGTTCAAGAATTTTCGATGGGTATGAGAAATCTACTCATCCCTACGATGTTTATCTCATAGGCAGTTTTTAGAAAACCTTGTGAATTGACTTGGGTTACAGACATGTTATGATTGTATTGATGGCATATTTTGGTATAACTAATTGTTCTTTATTTTAGGATCAAATTGAGTATTAGGCAGTCAAAATTATAACAGAGGTGCCAAGAACAATTCGATAATAGGATAGATTTTGGTGGAATTATTATGAAGAAGTGCTAATATTGGACAAAATGCATCTTCTAACCTCTTTTACATTTTCTTTTGTAAGATTGACTAGCAAGTCATATTATAACTAACCCAACTAACACGATATTATCTGCTTTGAGCTATACAATAATGATGTATTTTAAGCCCAAACTTTGTACCATCACGACCTTGTTCTTGGCACCAAGGATTCAAGCCATTGGCCCAAAAAGGCCCATGCTAGTTAAAGATGACCGATCAACCACTTATAAGCACAATGACACATCGGTTTGGTTAGCTAACTTTGATATCATTTATAGTGATCAATCTATTAATATGATATCATCTGTTTTGGACACACAACATAAATGGATTTCAAACCCAAACCGAATTACTCAACGTGAATGGAATTCGAGCCAGAATCCTGCATCCTCACGACTTTGTTCACGACATCAATTGGATCTCAAATGCTTAACCTAAAAAGCCTAATGTTAGTTAAGAATAATCTTATAAGTTCACATCCAAATTCAATCTCAAACAACATAAGATATTACATGCCCATGAAATTCGAAATTAGAAGGGTTCTATGCATTTCGCAAGATTGCCGTATAAAGACAATTTTTACACAGTATCTTCTGTAACTTTTAATGACCGAAAAATGTTTCATATATCACTCTCTATATTTGATGATCTGCCAAGATGGATGCCTCGAGATTGTTATTTGTTGATATAGAAAGCAGCTACATGTGACTATCTAATACACCTATATAGAAAAATGATATTTATACAAAAGAAAGATAAATTGATGACAAAATTAATTACAAAATATTGATATTTTATGTTAAAATTATTTTTAAATTATAAAATATTAATATTTTGTGATTAAATTTTATCACATTTTGTCTTTTCTTTCATACAAATAATATCAGTACTCCATCCATATATGTTCTCCCGATAAGAATGCACATTTTTCGAAAGCCTTGTTGCCATATTAAAGTCACAAAAATGACATTGCATTACTATTGTCTGCCCATTGAATCTTTATTTAAATTTATTGAATAACAGGGAAAAATTTAATACATTTCCTATAGAATTGTCCAAATTGGCTTTAACTTAATATAGGGAAATATGGTAGCTAGAAACGAGCAGATGGCAAGGCATCAGCTGATAGAAAATGGGTGAAAAGAGACAGTGACTGTTCAGGTGCAAATACAGGAACTTGGTGGCCGGCGCCGCGGACGGTGGCTAAAGTAAGGCCCTGCTCGTAAGTCTCAACCCAGCCAGCCACTTGATGCTTGTGAAACCATGCCCTCCATTCTTCCTTTATTTTTAGCCCCATTTTGTTTATACTGTATCTTGTTGATGTCACAGGCACCCTCCCATCTGTGTCACCACTGCACCAACACATCTTATATATGTTACTATTCAACAAAAGGGATACTAATTTTTTATAACTTGATACATTAAACTTATATTGTAAATTTATATTAGTCATACCTATAGACCCAGATGCGCAAGCCTGCATCTAAAAGCTTTTGAATTATGGGTAACACAGAGTCGGGAGAGTCATTCCACTTCCTTATAACGCTACTGCACGTCACATGTATATATTTATTACTAAATTTAAAATCATCCTACAGCATATGTATTATGTAAAACATGATAATATGAAGTATAATAAGATGTCTGACACTACCTAACAAGTATTAACATGTATAGTTAGAAGCAGTGGTGGAGCCCTATCTGGATTTTAAATTTTCTTTTAATAGATTAATGAAAAATTGACCATGTGTTCATGAAATTTATGAAAATGTGGTTAAAATTATACAAATGTCTAAGTTGATTTGAAAACAATTCATGATTTTTTTAATCGTTGGAAATCTCGCCGTCAAACCACTCTTTTCGGGTTTAAACGAAGCAGGTAAAATCTTTGGCTATCCCAGGTTCTTACAAAACTCCATGGATTCGAACTCAGGAATTCAAGATAAGATCCTGAACCATACACCACCAAATCTCTTGGGGACAAAACATTTCATGTTACCCATAGTTTAAATCTAATTTATTTGACAAGTGATTAATTTTTTTAAAAAATAATTAAAAAAAAAAAAAAGCAAATAAAGACTAAAGACAAAACACAACAAACATTAAAATAAAATATTGTAATTTAAAATGTGCCCTAGTTGAACTAAATTCCAAGCTATCTCCTGCAGGTTAGAAGACGTTAACTGGCTTGTAATCCTAATAAGCCAC
Organism: Zanthoxylum bungeanum; assembly: GCA_019454045.1. NCBI lineage: Eukaryota > Viridiplantae > Streptophyta > Magnoliopsida > Sapindales > Rutaceae > Zanthoxylum > Zanthoxylum bungeanum. The sequence goes on from SKCR01026554.1 coordinate 235,862, forward strand.
CAGTGGAAAGTGGATACAAAATATGAAGCTTTAGGCTTTGGATGTACATGTTGATTTGTTGTATATGTTTCATAAACAACCAGACAATTATAAAACGGTGAAAGTGTGAAAGAAATTAATGAAAATGAGATATCAAAATCTCACTGCAAATTTACAATAAATTGTGTATGGCAAGTCAACAGAAAGAAAGCTCTACTTCAATGATTTTGACATAAATGCTTGCAAGTTTCCAGGTTTTGGTAGCAACTTTAATAATAATGGAATTGCATATGGGTTCCTTACCTGCAAGTGGTGTATGGGTATGAAAGTTTGGAGACATTGGCATGTAGGGCCCTCTGGACATCTTCTCTGTTCAAATATTTCACCACATAATCTGCTGTGCATGGATCGTAGCCTGATGGTAGCCTATGCCACTGATCCTGAAATCAATGCGCATAACATACTAAATTTAGGAGAAAAACAAAATCCTTGGGTGTTTATACACTAAGGATGACAGTCGGGATACCAACTGAAATTACCTACAAGCAATAGCGATAAAGAAACTCTATACCCAAGAGGGGGGGGTGAATTGGGTTATCGCTATAAATGCGGAATTATAAAATCTTTGCCGATTTTAAGCTCTTATTACCAAGTGAGAGTTTTAGACCAATTTTCTCTATTATAATAAATAGCCTATATGCAAGTTTTCTATTCAATAATATAAATATAAATAAACTTGCAAATGGATAAAAGAGTAGGGAACGAGAAATACGACACCGCGATATATAGTGGTTCGGCAAACCGTGCCTACGTCCACTCCCTCAAGCCTCGCTTGAAGATTTCCACTAAAATCGAGTTTTCTGTGGTTCACTCGTAACCAAGAGTTTTCCGCCAAGGCGCACTCCGAACCCTTTTACAATTTTGAGTTTTGTTCGTAGGTGCACTCACAACCTTTACAATTTACCCAAACAATGGGATTTCACAAATCACAAGTGTTTTTGATAAAGAATAATTAAAACACACTTGGGCACTCACAAATAATAATAAGATTGTGTGAGAGCTAGGATGAGTGTTTATGAATATGAAGGTGTATATCACTCTTTGTTTTCCTTAGAGAATGTATATGAAGGTTTTCTAGATCTCTAACTGAAGGCAAAGGAGTTGGAGTTCTATTTATAACAAAATGCAAAGCTTTCCCCAACTTACAGCGAGACCGGCGAGCAAACCGGCGAGGAGACCGGCATGCCGGTCTAGGGTTTCAATATCTCCCATCGGCTATATAACGTTCGAAAAACTAGCCGTTAGACCGGCGAGCAAACCGGTATGGAAACCGGCGAGGACCAGCCCGGTTCCAGAGAGCAGGATTTTCTTGCCAATACCGGCATGTAGACCGGCGAGGTAACCGGCACGGTATGGCCCGGTTCCAGTAGGCATGCAAAACAGGGGAAGTCCGGTTTAATGACCGGTAAGGGACCGGTAAGGTCCATGCCGGTTCCAGAGAGCTTCCCTAAATGCAGATTTGAAGGTTTTAACGCATTTTGTACATGCCCCTAATGCATCTAAGTGAATGTGCATGATCCCTATGAGCTTAGGCACTTGAATATAACATCTCACATTACAAATGAAATCATAAGCTAGACTTTTGCAATATAGTCTTCATTTTGCCGCAAGTCTTCACATTCTCGCTCTTCACCTCATATGCTTCGACACTTTTTGTATTGCTTCGTGATTGTACGTCGAAGTCGTCAATTGCGTTGACGTCATCAAAATCCAATTTAAGCGACCAAGTCGCCAACAGGGACGTCCTGTTCCGACTGTGTTTCATCTCGTCCCATCTCAATTATAATCCATGAAAAAAAAATCATCTGAAATCTCAAACGTTTTTTTGAATAGGGATTCTAGATTTTTTACCAACCCTAATATGTGGGGTTAAATTAATAGCGAAGTTTTGCACTTACATGTTGGGTGAGGAGATGAGGAGCAACCAGGAGTTTTGGAGGAGCTGCATCAGTCGAATCTAAACAAACTGGAGAGTAAATGCTGTAAATGTCAATTTCAGCATAAGCTTCAACAAAGCCTCTGATACGATCATTGCAATTGGTCCTCATCATGCTTTGCTCAAAATCACATTCCTTGTTTATATCTTTGTAGAGTGTATCTGATATGATTGCATGACTCCATGCATAATCTATTAGCCCTTTGCTGTCCGTTGGATCGTTGATCACAGCATTCCCTATCTGTTTTTTTGACATATATGCACCATGAATAATAATATATATTTCCAATTGAATTAAAACATAAATTAATAAAATAATTAGGTTTAATTAGTTACTTAATTACCATGAATCCCTTTAGATTTATTAATGAATCTTTGCTGGCTCCTTTGTTCCCTTCATGAATGAGCTCCGCAAGCTGAGGAACATAGTGGCCTGATTAAACAAATGTACAAAATAGTTACTATGGAGAAATTTTGTTAATATGTTTTATGAAAAATGTGAATAATTAATAAAAAGGAGGTACCGGCATAGCTCTCTCCGGTAATGTAAAAATCATGGGATTTGAAATTTGGAAATTTGTTGAACCATCCAAGCAAGAATGCATAGGAATCATTGGCTGTCACTTGATCACCAAGCTTGTGTAAATCATCAGAATTGTTGGTGTATGAAAAGCCTACACCCACTGGTGCCTCCAGGAACAACATATTGGCAGCTAATATTACAGCAGTAAAAATTGAAATATTAGAATTGAATGCAGATACATTTTGCAAGAAAGACTAGCTTGTGTTATGATGAGCGATACTTTTTACGTGATGCCATAATTTTTCTAACTCCATTTTCAAAAAAAATAATAATAATAATAAAAAAAAAAATTGATGATTGTACAGGCATAAAAATATGTTCTGTAAAATATTGAATTATATGAATAACCAAATCAACAAATTAAATAAAAATATTTGTCTTTTATAGGTTGATCGGTTATTTGATATTTTAATGACATTGTACTTTATTTGAAATCATTATTTCATTAAGTTATGTTTATGTTGGGATGCACCAATTTCGTTTAGTATTTAAGTTGTAATATTTTTCATAATCAGTTAATAAATTTGAATAAAAGAAGAGAATTATATTAAGTGTTGAAAACCAACATAAAATTAGACAATTTTTGTATGACGTGTATCAATTATTCTAAATGATACAATATAGTAATTACCTCTGTTCCAAGAATATTTGTTGAGAGTGAGTCGAGTTTCATTGCTACGAATGAGGAATGGTCCAAGTTCTTGGGTAGCTCCATAAGCTATAGATGAGCAGCCAGGTCCTAAAATTGAAATCAATTATCAAATTATCAATTCTTTGCATGTCAAAATAATACTAATTAATTTATAATTTTAATTAGCATGAAAATGATAGAATGCATACATACTCATAAAAGATTAAAATAAAATATATATGGAAAATTATCATTTATCCACCTAAAAATTATATGATATTCAAAAAAATATATTCAAGTTTGAGAAAATGACATATGTACACCCAAAGTTATTAAAAAAATATTTATCATCCAAAATATGGGAGTTTTTTTCGAATATCAACTAAATTTCAAGTGAATATATGATAAAATTTCTTAAATTTTGAGTAGTAAATAACGTTTTTTAATAACTCTGGATGGATATATGATATTTTTATAAATATAAGTATTTTTTCGAATATTAAATAATTTTCGGATGTATAGATGATAATTTCCCAACAAATTAATGTTTTATCACGAATTTGAAAATTGATAAATACATTATAACAATAAATTTTATATAATTAAAAAAGATTAAAAAAATTTAAAAATTCATTATATAAGGGGATCATTGGCGAATGCCGACAACACGATGGCCCCACCTCGAAAATTTCAAAGAGCGAGGCTTTTGTCAGTCACGTGTTTTTATTTATGCCTTCAAATTTGTCATCTTTAGGAGAAAATGTGAGACATAAAAAAGTTAAAATAACGATCAAGAATCAGGACCAAAGGGGGTGAGAGAAAAATGTAATTAATGGATAAAGCCAAGAGGAAATTAAGCATTTCATTTTTTTCAAGTGAGCAAAGCCCAGACATGATCTAACGGCTAATGTTTCACGATGTTAGGATGATATGCCAAATGTGGGCCCGCCAATTACTGGGATCAAAATGATTGTGTTTCCCATTTTTTAAAAAGCGCAGTAAATAAATAATGATGTTTATAAAACATTACATATTCGTGGAAATTCTCAAATTCTAAGTTTGTAATTTTTTTTTTTTTTTTGAAATAATAAATCTACGGAGAGCCGTTAAAGTTGACGCCTTGACGGAGTAGAATCTTCTCCCATATTCAAGAACAAAACTGCAGCAGCTGCAGCTCTGGCTGCGCTAATCAAGTGACAGACGTCCTGCAAACTATTCTTGTGTGCCTAGGTAACAGTGAACTTTTTGCCGTCAAAGATAACGGCAATCAGTAAATGAAATAAATAACTGCAAAAATAAAAATAAAGACCTGTGTGTTCTATATATAGCAGCTTGAAGCTGGAACTTTTTCCACCAAAGTATTGGTACTTTTTTTTTTTTTTTTTTTTTTTTTTTAAGTAGTACCGTTGGTGGTGTATATACAACCATTTGAAAACACAATATTATCATTAATATTAATGAGAATTTGGGTATAAATAATAAAGATAGAATTAGATTAAGATAATAATGTATCATCGTAGTCTTTTTTTTCCTGAGAAATTGTTTTTAATATTTGAATTGGTAGAAAAACAAATATTAAGTTAATAATCGACCATTACATTCTGTAACGGTTCGGAATTTGTGTGCGTGTATATATAAGAAAAAACAACAGAAGAAATGTAATTTACAAGAGAAGAAGGTTAGAGAAATGAACCAACCTCCATTGAGCCAAAGAACAAGAGGCTTGACAGAGACTCCAGTTTGGGCTTCAAAGAACCAATAGAAAAATGCTTTGGTGTTGTTCGGCGAGAGATTCACGTACCCAGAATAGTGTTTGAACGGAGCCTTGGGCTGACCGGGCAAGTTTCTGACTCTATCTGCATCTGCTTCTTCAGTCAATTCTCTTCTAGAAGCCATGGCAGAAACCAGCAGCATACACAGTATGATATGTAGTAGAGATAATAAGTTTCTTGTATTTCCCATTCAAGAATCAAGCTTGTGACTGACAGAATTCAAACGTTTCTTTTTTTCTTTTTCCAGTGGAGATTAGAGTGTGCTTCTGGAAATGCTAAGAAAGATATATGTATATTAATATAAGGAAAGGAAAGTGAGGGTATTGGCAAAAAGTGTACAAATAAGTGGGTATTATAAAAAGAAAATAAACCACCCAATAATTTTACAGTGATGATATCCTCACTTACAAGTTACTCACACACGCCCAGAATGGTGCGTTTTGTCAAATTAGAACTCCTCACATTTAAATTTATCATTGTAACCAAACACTCCCAAATTAAATTTGCCCTAATTGAAATCGCTCTTTCACCAAAACCAATTGGGAACCCTGCTCATGCCCTTGCAGTCCAGTTCGTGGTCAACCTAGCTCTTCAATTCGTATTTGCCCTAATTGAAATCGCTCCTTCACCAAAACCAATTAGGAACCCTGCTCATGCCCTTGCAGTCCAGTTCGTGGTCAACCTAGCTCTTCAATTCGTCATCCACCGTCGCAGGGAGCTTAGCCACGTCGTGAAGGTGCAGACCGTCGCCCAGATTGCAGACACCGACGTCGTCCAATTCGTCGTCCACCGTCCACTTCGTCGTCTGATTCGTCTGCTGTAATCTTCATTTCATTGTTTGACTTTTTTTTTAATTAATATTGTTGTCTGAGAGTGGTTTGTTGAATTTTGTTTTGTTTGATTATTTAAATGTCGAATTTATTAGCTTTGCTGAGTTTTTGTGGGGTTAGGAATTTGGTTTTTTTGTTAGGAGCTGTGTTGTTGGGTGTGATATGTTTGGTATGAATATACTGGGTAATTAGTATTACAAGCTATTTGAGTTTGTTGTGGATACAATATATGTATTTACAGAGTTGTAGGCTAGCTATACGGACAAACTTTGAAATTTGAAGTGAGTAGTGTAGAGGTATTTGGGAGACATAAGCAAAGTTTCACATGGCATGGTATTCTAAGTCATCACCAACAGAGCATTCTATAGCTTGTCAAACCTGTTCTGTTTTCTGATATAAGAAGAGTACATGTTTCCCAGTTGTGTTTTCTTTTCTATAGATAGAAAAGCTCCTTATCTGGGTGCAAACCTCAAACAATACTTACATTTAAACCTCAAAACTAGTGAAATGTGAGGAACTTACAGTCCTTGAAATTTTGACTACCATCAGATGTTCTTTACTTAACAGGTGACTGAATGCATAACTTTTCATTTTTTGTCTTATTCTTACCTAAAATTTCTATTATGATCCCACTGAATTCACAACTTCGCAATACATCTTTCTAACCAACTCTTGCTGAAATTCTTTGAACTTTGCAATGGTATAAACTTCTTGTATTTGATGCTCCATCTTGTACTCTGTTACACAAGGAAGTTGCTGTGAAAGTGACTTCATATCTTCTCTTACTTATTTTTCAACTTTACTCAACGCCGAAAGCATGTAAACAGCGGAATGTAATAACTGAGTGATTGCATGATATTCCGTATAACCTCCTAATTTTTCAGAAACTTTCTTCAATATATGCCACAAACAACACGATGTCGAGTAGTAGGAAAAACAATCTCAATCGCCTTTTTCATTGCCTTGTCTTGGTCAGTAATGATTCTAATAGGTGCAACATTGGACATGCAAGATAGTCATGTCCTAAATAACCATGTAAACGTCTCAGTGTCCTCATGTGATATCAATCCACATCCTAACAATATAGAATGACCATGATGATTAACTCCCACAAATGGGGCGAATGGCATGTCATACTTATTTGTTAGATATATGGTGTCAAATGTAACAACATCACCAAAAGATTTGTAGGCGGCCTTACTCCTCGGATCAGCCCAAAAAATATTTTTTAATCGACATTCATCATCCAAGTTGAAGCTAAAGTAAAACCTATCTTCTTCTGCTTACATTTTCATCAAGTAGTTTTGTAAAGTAACGGCATCTCCTTCGCCAAGCCTAATCAACTTTGTTTGTCAACATGATTTCTACAGTCTCTTACCGTGATGTAACATTTTCATGACCATCAGCTTCAATAATAAGAGAATTGCTACTTTGGGCAACTCTTATTCCGGCTCTATCATTTATCTATAGTTTCCTTTTTGCATGTACATTGATGCTACGATTACATCTGAAATAATTCGACTTCGATGGAGATAATAATTCATGGTTATGCTCAAGAATTATAGTTCCAACCCTCCATTTTCCAACTTCATATACACATCCACAAATTTTAGCATTGCAACCAATTTTTGAATTAGGTTGGGGCTTTAAAATATTACTCGATGTTGTTTTTGAAAAGCCGCTTCTCCCACAAGCGAATGTCACATATCTAACATCACAATCACCCCCCATTTCTACTACTTCTTTGCATAACTGGAAACCCCTTCCGCTTACCATATTCTTTGTAATAACTAAATATATCATTAGCATCATCAAAAACCATATCCGTCTTTGGTTCATCATCATCTTTATCATCAATTTCATTGGAGTTGTAATTGACACTATCATCATTTTCAATTTCAGTGGATATTTCAAAATTCTTCATTTTCTGTCACCAACAACAGAACAAAAATATTAGAAACCCTTTGATTTTCTGTCCATATAAAGCAAGGTTAAAAATCATTTTCATTTCACAAGTTTTCACAACAACCCATCAACATAAGTCTATATAAAAATTACAAAATACAAAATGCATCTGTTTAAAAAATGCAAAATGAAGCACAAATTTCCTGGCATTACAGAAACCTAAACCAATTTTGATGATGAATGACGCAAATCAACCTCAAATTTCATATTTCATAATGCTAGGGAATTCAAATTACCTGCGTAGTGGTTTGCTTGAAATTTTGGTGAGAAATTTGGGGTAGGGATGATATCCTTACCTGCGTTTTTGTTGCAGCAAATCAGTCACTTGAAATTTGTGGTTTATTTCCTCTGCCCCTTGGTTGCGATGATTCAGTTCTGTGAAATTTGGGGTTCATCCACCGTGAATGTGTTTGCTGCTCGCGTTTGGTGTGTTTGGTTACAGTAATAAACTTAACAATGAGCAGTTCAAATTTAACCAAAACGCACCGTTCTGGGCGTTTGTGAGTGGATTTGTAAGTAAGAAAATCATTTTCCATAATTTTATTATCATGTGTTTAACACTTACTTAATAATATGATGATTTATTTATTTTTCCATTTTTTTACCTTAGTAGTCCTTATTCAATTTCCGTTGTTAAAATGCTAATTCTTTTGTACAAAACAGATATATTAACCTTTTTTTAACGATTATTTTTATATATAGATAGAAGGGTTATGAACCTATGGTCCAAATTTTCCTCCCACTAGAAGGTGGTTATATTTTTCACATTTTATTAACCGGCGGGGTATTTTAACAAGTATTACAAGTTTTTTGGTCGTTTTCAGTTAAAAAGAGAGAGGGAGCGGTTAAAATAACTAAAAAAAAAAGGCCTATAAATATATGAGTAATGATATACTTACTCACATTCTTACTCACATTTATCCCCAACTCTCTCACACTGTAGCTACAGTGAACTACAGTAATTCACTGTAGCTACAGTGAGAGAGTTGAGATATATATGAGTAAGAGTGTGAGTAAGTTTATCATTTTTGTAAGTATATACTATCATTGGCTGTTAGATTTTATTATTTTTATTTCAAAATTAAAATAAACTGATAAAACTTATGAAAAATAGAGACTTCCGGCTCTATCTAGTGCTGTGATGTTGTAGTTATTAAGTTGTAGTAAACTGCAAACATGGCTCAAAGTTTTTTTTTTTTTTAATTTAGTAACATCTTATTAAATTAAATATATTTTTAGATAAAGATAGTAATCATATTATTTATTTGAAAAATAAGAAAGATTAAAGTATATGTTTATTAAAATATAATAATTTAATAAATATAATAATTTTATACTATAATTAACTAATTAATTGGAGAAATTTTGTTATTTTTTTTCCTTAAAATTTAATAATAATTTAATAATACATGCACAAATTTTTATGGAATCTTATATTTGGGGTGAGTTTTTAGGTAACCGTCTAAATTGGTTAAGGGCCGAGCCAACTATGATGCGAAATAAATGTTGATAGTGTTAGATGATTTTTATAGTTTGAACACTTAGGAAAAGTATATTATAACCCATATCTACTAGACAATAATAGCAACCTAAGCCTTATTAATTTGATGGGGAAAATCTTTGGTGCAACAGTGGTACCACGTCATCCATGCAACAAGCCAATCATCCTTTGCCACGCGTGCTAAAAAGTCAAAAAACAACTAAAAAATAGGAAGAAAATAAACATGTTATTTTTTAATTGGTTGGTGGTACCACGTCATCCATACCACTGTTGCACCAAAGATTTACTCAATTTGATGATACACGTAATACGTTATTTCAATATCAACTTAAATATAAATCATTAATTAAAAGGCCCACTTCTTCATATGTATTTATGTTATACAATGATAAACTTTGCAAAATTTTAACAGACAAAAAATGAAAAAAAAAATTGATATAAACAGTAATATCAATCAGTGTCGATTTACTCACTTTTTTAAAATAAAATAAATCAGTATTAATTTATCACTACTTGTCTTTTTCATCTTTTAAAAAAATTTCAAATTTAAAAGTACTTTATTTGGGTGCCTTCACAAGTTTGCATGCAAGAGAAAAAAGTATCAAATAAAAGTTTCCACCGGCCCATAACTAGGCCCATCAATTGGCCTATTTTTTAATTAAAGAAGTCCAGAATAAAATCAAGACGATGAATTTTGAGGACATCAGGATTTAGTGCTCCACTGTGAAGATTTATCTAAACTAATGTGGGTCCGTGAGTAAAATTTAAAAGTTATTTTTTATGATAATAAAATATTTGAGGAATAATTTAATGGTGATGTTAATGAGTGTTCTAATGGCACTTATTAAGGATCTCTTTTTGGAAAGTTTTTACATCATTTTTATGGGGAATGCAAAAAAAATTATAAAACATTAATTACTTTTTCATTTCTCCCATGAAAATTTTCCTAAAATTGATTATTAACGAGTACCATAATGGCACTCGTTAGCATTTCCTATAATTTAATTATAAATCGAATCTGCATCTTTTAAGTAAAATATATCACAAGTGGCGCTTTAATAAGAAAGACACTGATATTATATATATATAAATAAAGATAGGCTTTATGTGAGTCTCATTTATCTCATTATTGTTGATTCAAAATTTAATACAAATTTAGCTCAATATTAAATCTTAATTCATCTTGAGGTGGGCTTTGTTCCTAGGAATGATAACACAGATGTTGATGGTGTTTTCAGGCACTATGTTATTTAAGCAGCACGACATGGGTAAAAAAGGTAATTAACTTCTCAGTCAAGATTATTAATGCCGACCCGACCACTAAAGAGTCAACAGTAAGGAGCCATGAACTTTACGGTTAGTGACCGAGCACTTGAGTTCAAAGATGACCGGGCAATTATCAGGTCAACAGCAACATTCTCAGTACAAAAGACTATTATGACCGACCACATGAAGACCGACCTCGTGAAAACCGAGCATAGGGCAAGACATGTTCGGAAAGATAAGACATTCTATCCATACAAGATAAGATAATAAGTTATCCTATTTTCATAAAGAGACTGATGAGTCAGTATCCTAAAAGGATAAAAGAAGTGAAGGTAGTTTTTCAGTCACTATGTTATTTAAGCAGCACGACAGGGGTAAAAAAGGTAATTCACTTCTCAGTCAAGATTATTAATGCCGACCCGACCACTAAAGAGTCAACAGTAAGGGGCCAGGAACTTTACGGTTAGTGACCGAGCACTTGAGTTCAAAGATGACCGGGCAATTATCAGGTCAACATCAGCATTCTCAGTACAAAAGACTATTATGACCGACCACATGAAGACCGACCTCGTGAAAACCGAGCATAGGGCAAGACATGTTCGGAAATATAAGACATTCTATCCATACAAGATAAGATAATAAGTTATCCTATTTTCATAAAGAGAACTGATGAGTCAGTATCCTAAAAGGATAAAAGAAGTGAATGTAGTTTTAAAAGTAGGAATCCTGATAGGAAAAGGAAACCATCTCCAACTGGGAATTCTTGTACAAATAGGAATCTGATTTCTTCACCATTATAAATAGGAGGGTAGAGTGAGTGTAGGGGACATTAAGATCAATATCAGAATCATTACCATCAGACTTGTAAAAAAACCAGAAGCAGAGCCGAGAAGCGTGTTTGAGTAATAAAAGTAACATCATTTTTGTGCCCGTGGACGTAGGTCGGACCAAGATCCGCCGAACCACGTTAAATCTCTCTTTGTCGATTGGCGTATTATTTGTCTTTTGCTAAGTTTGCTTTTGGTCCCCCATAACCAAACAAATTCACTATTGAGGGAGGATTGTCTCGGGAGTAATATTCCCATATTGCCCTGAGACCAAAATCAGCCGTCAACAGTTGGCGCCGTCTGTGGGGAACTCAACAAAAAGCGGTTCGCGTAGTAAGACGATGGCAGAAGGCGGAAATCACCAATCATCGGGGAATCCGGCCACAGATTGGATGAAGAGATAGAAGAAAGCATAAGAAGGACATGGAGGATAGTCAGGCCCTCCTAAAAACCATGATGGACCGACTGGAGAGAATGGAAGGGGGGAACCGCGAGAAGCCTGAAACCAGAGCTAATCAAAGAAGAGGAGAGATAGCAGATGGAAAGAGGGTTGTGGATACAAGTGAGGACGATGGACCTAGGAGGAGGGGGCCTTACGAGATAAAATCCATAGTTGTGGAAAAAGATTCACAAGCAGATGACACATGGGAAGAAGAAGAAGAGAGACTTTCGACAGATTCCTCTTATGATAGTCTCTGCTACACTAGAAGAGGAGGCACAGAGTACGACGAGACTGTTCGGGAGATCCCAAGGCGTGAGGAACACCGCACCCGTGGCAACAGACATGAAGAAGAGCGCAGAAGGCGACATGGCGGCCCAAATAGCGAGGTAAAATCTTGGTTAAAGAAAGAGATGGCCAAGTGGGGGGCAAGCCTCAAAACAGGTACATGAGACGCCCGGGATGACAAAGAGGAATCCCCCCTCACAGAAGAAATAAAATCAGCAAAATTCCTGAAAAGGTTCAACATGCCGACCATGACGCCCTACAAAGGCCATACCGATCCAAAATCCCATATTGAGAGCTTTGTACTATTGATGGAGGTCCAAGGAGTGACAGGGGACGCGTGTGCAAAATATTCCCCCTAACCTTGGGTGGATCCGCCATTCTATGGTATAGAAGTCTAGCCCCAGGAGCATCGGTAGCTTTGCACAACTCAGAAAGTCGTTCGTGACGGCACTTCAAAGGGGCCTGCGCCCCTAAAAAGACAATCGGAGAGTTAAGACTCATGAAGCAGGGAGACGAAGAGCCCCTAAAAACCTTTATTGAGAGGTATCATAACATGGTGCTCGAAGTCCGGGGGTATGAGTCTCCCGAGGCCTTGGAAAGCCTGAAGGGAGCCTTAAAAGTCGGAAGACTATGGACCCACATAAGGATCCAAGGCACCCTAGACTATGCAACCGCTCTGGAGGTAGCCCGGAAGTTCGTCTCGTTAGAAAACGAGGAAAAAATCTCCCGAAGAGGGACGACCATCAAAGAGAGGTCGACAAGGGCAGAGGCCCCCCACCGGCCAGATAGGGAGTTCAGAAAAACTCCTCCTGAGACACAAGGAATTCAAACCAATGCCTCGGAGCGACCAGGAAAGAGGAGTCCCGACCCAAGTAAACCACGTAGTCCGGGAAGAAGAGCATATATTCCCCTGAGCAAGCCACCAGGGCAGATCATCATGGAGATCCAAGGAAAAGGCCTCTTAATAGAACCTGACCTCAGGAGATTCCCCCCTGATAAGAGAAATCAAAAAGCCTATTGTGTACATCATAATCTGAGGGGACACGCAACAGATGGGTGCAAAGATTTGCGGGAACAGATGGAAGACCTAGCGCGGAATGGATATTTAAATAAATACATTGACCATGAAGTTATGGCGACTAGGCAGAGGGCGCATGACCGACAGATAAAAATCATCGCAGGAGGGAAAACCCTGGCTGGAGATTCTAATCGGTCGAGAAAAAAATATAGCAGAGCTCGGGGGACAGACGTGCTAGAAACAAAACAGGCCCCGGGATTACAAAATGGGCGGTCGGTACCAATAATTCACCGACGAGGACGCCCAATGGGTAAGCTTCCCCCACGACGATGCGTTAATTATCAAGGCAGTAATCGGCGGCTCCGAGGTGAACAGAATCCTGGTGGACCCCGGGAGTGCGGTAGAAATAATCTCCAAAGAGGCCCTGGACAACCTTGAAGTAGAGTATGCGGCTCTGACCAACGATAGCACCCCATTATACGGCTTCGGGGGCTCAACGGTCGTCCCGTTAGGGAGGATACAGTTAGTAGTAACAATCGGGACTCATCCCCGAACTCGGACAATCATGATAAATTTCACCGTAGTGGACTGCATGAACAGCTACCAAGTCATCGTTGGTCGGTCTTTTTCATGATGAAGACAAAGGCCGCAATGTCTTGCTATCACTTGAAACTGAAATTCCCCACCCGGGAATGGATCGGGATCGCATGCGGAAGTCAGAAGGCAGCTCGCAGCTGCTTTGCAACTCTCTCACGAGGAACCCTCTGCATTGAGGAGGGTACCAAAAAACAGCAGAGGAATGAAGACGGAGGAAAAGCCAGTGGAGATCCTAGTCCTCGGCCAAACAGAATAGCCCGGCTAGCGGCGGCTGAGGAATTAGAAGGGATAGAACTCTTCGGACCGGGAAAAAACATAAAGATATGAGGAGGCTTGGACAAGACCCTGAGACAGAGCCTACTAGAATTTCTAAAAGAATAACCGGACATCTTCGCGGGGGACATACTCAATGCCCATTACAGAGGACAGTTGGAGCCGATGCCACTTCAACAATCGGCTCGGGGCTGGAGTTCGTTCCGCCGAGGCCACTTCAACAATCGGCTCGGGGTTGGAGTTCGTTCCGCCGAGGCCACTTCAACAATCGGCTCGGGGCTGGAGTTCGTTCCGCCGAGGCCTCTTCATCGGCTCGGGGCTGGATCTCGTTCCGCCGAGGCTGCTATACTATTCGACTCAAGGGTCGGGTTACGTCCCACCGAGTCGTGCTTATTGGCCTGGGGACAGAACATTCCCCAAGAACCAAATGTCTCTATTAGCTCGGGGTCCTCAGAATATTCAAGGACATACTCGATGCATAGGATCCGTGAGAAGCATATCACGGGGAGTGATGATACCCCCGTGGCGATTGCTTGCTCCAGTGTTACCGAACATACGGAGGAATATGCCCTTAATGTTTCGAAACACTCTCTGATCCTCACTTACCCGATGTAATGGATCCGTGAGAAAGCATAGCACGGGGAGAGATGATGCCCCTGTGACGATTGCTAGCTCCAGTGATGCCGGACCTAAGGAGGAATGTGCCCTTAGTATCCCGGACACTCTTTGATCCATTCATCATTTGGATCCAAGAGAGGCGCAGCACGGGGAGGCGTTGTGCCCCTGTGGCGTGTGCCTGCTCCAGCGTGGTAAGGAGGAGCCCTCGCACAATACACACAGTGACCCGACGTATAGAGGATATGCACTTACCATTTTAAACGCTCTCTGATCCAAATCTTGGTTCGCCGGGACACTGAATTGAAAGATTCAGAATTATGTTTTGGAGACCTCGGACAGGACGCTGTTTTGAGGCATACGTGTGTGTGTTTATACTTGCGAAACGATTTGTTTTGGGATAAGCGATAAGTCGCCCCCGCTTGTTAATTTTATTTTCCAGAGATTTGTTTTTATTTTTCACTGGTCTGGTAAGGGGACGCCCGTGCCAGATTCGGTAGGGTTTCGAAAGGTTGATTCACTTCCCTTCTGAATAAGTCCCACTTGATTAATCGGCTCAGGGCTGGATTCGTTCTGCCGATGCCACTTGATTAATCGGCTCGGGGCTAGATTCGTTCCGCCGAGGCCACTTGTTTAATCGGCTCGGGGCTGGATTCATTCCGCTGAGGCCGCTTGTTAATCGACTCAAGGCTGGATTTGTTCCGCCGAGGTCAGATGTTTTCTTTCCGGCTCGGGTCTGCTCTTGTACCGCCGAGATCGATGTTTGTTTCAGCTCGGGGTCGGGTTACGTCCCACCGAGTCAGCCCTTCGGACTGGGGACGTAACATTCCCCCAGGTCCAAGTGCCTCTCTTCATTCGGGGTCGGGTTAGGTCCCACCGAATCAGCCCTTCGGACTGGGGACGTAACATTCCCCCAGGTCCAAGTGCATTTCTCAGCTCGGGGTCGGGGTACGTCCCACCGAGTCAGCCCTTCGGACTGGGGACGTAAAATTCCCCCAGGTCCAAGTGCCTCTCTTCATTCGGGGTCGGGTTACGTCCCACCGAATCAGCCATTCGGACTGGAGACGTAACATTCCCCCAGGTCCAAGTGCCTCTCTTCATTCGAGGTCGAGTTGCGTCCCACCGAGTCAGTCCTTCGAACTGGGGACGTAACATTCCCCCATGTCCGAGCATCTCTCACAGCTCGAGACAGGATCACATGCCACCGAGCACATCATCGTTAGCTCAGAGGCAAAATTTTCTCCTCACAGTCAAGATTGGATCAGTCAGGGGTCAGGACCTCTAAATCTCTGTTACATATATTACAGAGGATGAGTCATTTTTAGTTTGGACAACAAGAGGAACTTCATCTCCTGATGGAACGACCCAAGGAAGCAATTTGCTTTGAGGTGGAGAATCGTTCTGAATAGGGTCAGCATCTCCAATAACCGAGGATATGAAGATAGAAACAGAAGACTTAATTGATGGCGAATGTAATTTCTCTGTGATTTCTGGAGCGACCACCAGCAAGGCGATCAACACACCATCTTTATATAGTTCCCGGCACCAACTTGTATACTCGTTGGAACCGAGAACTACGGGACATATGTTGATGGTGTTTTCAGGCACTATGTTATTTAAGCAGCACGACAGGGGTAAAAAAGGTAATTCACTTCTCAGTCAAGATTATTAATGCCGACCCGACCACTAAAGAGTCAACAGTAAGGGGCCAGGAACTTTACGGTTAGTGACCGAGCACTTGAGTTCAAAGATGACCGGGCAATTATCAGGTCAACAACAGCATTCTCAGTACAAAAGACTATTATGACCTACCACATGAAGACCGACCTCGTGAAAACCGAGCATAGGGCAAGACATGTTCGGAAAGATAAGACATTCTATCCATACAAGATAAGATAATAAGTTATCCTAATTTCATAAAGAGAACTGATGAGTTAGTATCCTAAAAGGATAAAAGAAGTGAAGGTAGTTTTAAAAGTAGGAATCCTGATAGGAAAATGAAACCATCTCCAACTGGGAATTCTTGTACAAATAGGAATCTGATTTCTTCACCATTATAAATAGGAGGGTAGAGTGAGTGTAGGGGACATCAAGATCAATATCAGAATCATTACCATCAGACTTGTAAAAAAACCAGAAGCAGAGCCGAGAAGCGTGTTTGAGTAATAAAAGTACCATCCTTTTTGTGCCCGTGGACGTAGGTCGGACCAAGATCCGCCGAACCACGTTAAATCTCTTTGTCGATTGGCGTATTATTTGTCTTTTGCTAAGTTTGCTTTTGGTCCCCCATAACCAAACAAATTCACTATTGAGGGAGGATTGTCTCGGGAGTAATATTCCTATATTGCCCTGAGACCAAAATCCGCCGTCAACAACAGACATATATACATATGTACGAGAAACACATTTGAATATATTTAAAGACAAGTAACACTGTATTGAAATATGTATTTTCTATATCTTTTACCGCATTCCTTAACTTAATATATAAGTTAAAAGACACGTAGACATACTCATACACACACATATAATGATGTTCCAATAAGAATATCATCATTTTAATAAAATGGAATCAAGAAAAATGAGCAGGATCACATTATAGTTAGGGTGGACAAATGTGTCGAGTTTGGAAAAATCAATCCTCAAATTCAAGTATTATTTATTAGTATTTTTTCAAAATATTGGAAAATTTCAGTTTCTAAAATTTTGAATTGATGCTATTATTGTGTTTTTTAAAACTATTTAGAGAACATGCATAACACATTTCATGTAACAATCATTGCAGCACATAGCCCAGATAAACACTAACAACTTAATTTGAAATTAAAATTTACCAATGAACAAAAAAAAAAAAAGACAACTTTTTACGCAGTAAGCAATTCAAGTGTATGCTGGACCAACTTGAGTCGCATTATAAATCAATAGTAACACAAGGTCGCTGCCATAAATAATTTCTTATATTTCCATTCTCTTCAATAAAACTAGGGTCTAGGAGGCAGGAGCACAAGTTTCAGGTTCAGCAAAAGAATGTGAGGTTTTTTTTTTTTTTTTTTAATGGTTGAAAATTACGTCGCCAAACTACTATTTATGGGCTTAAGTGGAGTATGTAAAATTTCCGATTGTCTCAGACTCTTACAATAAACACACTCCCTAAATTTAAATGCAGGACCTGAAGATTAGATCATGAACCCTATATCACCAAGCCACGGCCCTGGAGCCCAATTTTTTTTTAAAAAAGTGTTGAAGTATAATAGCCCCTACGGTTTACTTACCTATTTTTTTTTTGGGTTATTCACTTATGTTTTCTTATTCATTAAATATGGTTAAAAATAAAAATAAAATTGTATGGCCATTAAACTATAAAACCCAGGATAAGTCATTGCCTCCTTGTTGTTCTATTGGTGTCATTAAACAGTAAACAAACATGCTTTAAACAATTCAAATCCAGAAAATCAAATGCAAAACCCTAGAAAACCCTAAAACTTGAAAATAAGAAAAACCTTATAATAATGACGAATGCAGTGGTCCGGATCGAGAACTCTGTCCTTAAGAACTTATCAGCCCCGTCTCGGTGCTCTACGACTTTTGTGGCTAATGTTCTCCCAGAATAACCCGGATTCCTCTTGTTCAAGGGGCACTCCTTAATAAGATCTCGAACTTAGAATATGGTGACACTCTCTCAGACTCAAGAAACAATATGAGACTTTATTCTTTTGTTTTAATTCGGATGGAATCAGATCGTCTAAAAGGAACATAAAAGCTTCCTTTTATAAGCATGGAATGGTGCCTCAAGGGCACCATTTAGATTGGGGTGCAACCCCCAAAGGGTTATACCCCTCATATACACCCCTTGGAGCATAGGACCATGTTACACACAATTGGAGGACATGTCCTTATGGGGTACCATCCAAAGGACATGTCCCTCCTCCATCCAAACTATTATCTTTGAAGATTAGAAGAATTTACAACAATCCCCCATAATTCTTCAAATATTCATGCAGACACTTGAGAGAGTTTCCGTGAACTAAAGCTGCATCGAAATAGGTAGCTTTCGCCTTGAACCTTTCATAGTGAATGACAATCGGATTTACTTGGTAAACCAGTGACCCATAGTCTTGAACTGTTCTGCCGTTGGTGTAAACCAAGACAATTGCCAACACACAACTTTACTTCGACCATTTCCCGTTCTACGGTTGTGTTCATTTCGGCCCTGAACAATGGTCCTGAATTCATCAAGTACTTTAGGGTAACCCGCCTTTAAAAGTTCCCATGGAAGCGGCCTCACTTCTTACTTGATATATGTGATCTATTATGAAGAAGTAATCTGCCTTTACCCCCATTAGGACTCATCTCCTAATATAGTGATCATTAAAAGCCTTATCTTATCCTAACCTTGACAAACAGCACTCTGAGTCATTATCAGAATGGGAAAGAGTACAAAACTCTTCAGTGCTTGTTTTGAATTGCACAAAGTTTCTGTTGTTCCTTTTGAACCTAGATCTTGGGATCTCCAGTCAGCTAGGTTGGGTTTCCACAGTGACAATTCTTAATTTATAGGCTTCAAGCGCATTCCCCTCGATGACTTCTCAACTTGCTCTCGAGGTAAACCTTTAGTTAGTGGATCCGCTAGGTTTTCATTCGATTTAACATAATCGATCGATATTATGCCACTTGAGAGCAGTTGACGTATGGTATTATGTCTCCGACGTATGTGTCAAGACTTACCATTATACATTGTATTTTGGGCTCTCCCAATCGCCGATTGGCTATCACAATGTATGCTAATCGATGACACCGGTTTGGGCTAACTAGGAATATCCTCCAGGAAGTTTCTAAGCCATTCTACTTCTTCCGCTGTTTTATCTAACCCTATGAACTCTGATTCCATAGTAGACCAGACAATACATGTTTGCCTTGAGGATTTCCATGACACAGCTGCATTACCAAGTGTGAAAACAAATCCACTCGTAGATTTGGAATCCACTGTATCAGATATCCAGTTAGCATCGATGTATCCAACTAGAACAACAGGATATCTCTCGTAATGTAGCCCATATTTTGAAGTTTCTCTCAGATACCTCAAAACTCTTATTATGGCTTTCCAGTGGTTATGTCCTGGATTGCTCGTATATCTGCTAAGCCTTTTCACAGCTTGAGCGATATCAGGTCGTGTGCAATTCGTGAGATACATCAGACTTCCGATGATTCTCGAATACTCTAATTGCGATACGCTTTAGCCAGTATTCTTTGATAGATGAAGAGTTAGGTCCACAGAGGTTCTAGCCACATTTAGGTCCCATTTGATATATTTCTCAAGTATCTTCTCAATATAATGAGTATGAGATAATATATATCCGTCTGATGTCCTAGAAATCTTAATTCATAGGATCACATCAGCTACTCCTAAATCTTTCATATCAAATCTGCTGGATAACACGTTTTTGGTAGACTGAATCATTTCATGATTACTATCAATTATCAACATATCGTCTACATAAAGACACACAATGACATATCATTTTTGAGTTGATTTGGTGTACACACACTTATCACACTCATTGGTTTTGAACCCACTTGACAACATCTCTTTGTCAAATTTCTCATGCCATTGTTTAGGTGCTTGTTTTAATCCGTACAATGATTTTACAAGTTTGCACACCTTCTGTTCTTGTCCGAGAATATTAAACCCTTCTGGTTGTTCCAT
The DNA here is from genome assembly GCA_019454045.1 of Zanthoxylum bungeanum. Classification (NCBI taxonomy): domain Eukaryota; kingdom Viridiplantae; phylum Streptophyta; class Magnoliopsida; order Sapindales; family Rutaceae; genus Zanthoxylum; species Zanthoxylum bungeanum. Next base: position 256,146 of record SKCR01026554.1, read on the forward strand.
GTAAATCTCTTCATCCAATTCACCATTCAAGAATGTCGTCTTTACATCCATTTGATGCATTTCAAGACCAAATATAGCTGTTATGGCTATGAGCATTCTTATCGATGTGATACGAGTCACTGGTGAATAGGTGTCAAAGTAATCAAGGCCTTCCTTTTATCTATAACCTTTTATAATAAGTCTTGCCTTGTACTTATCTATTGATCCATCCGTTTTCATCTTCCGTTTGAATATCCATTTGTAGCCCAGTGGCTTACAACCTGGAGGAAGATCAACCAACTCCCAAGTATGGTTCTGTAGGATTGAATCAATCTCACTGTTAATAGCCTCTTTCCACAGAGGTGCCTCCGGAGAAGACATAGCTTCTTTATAGCTTTGAGGGTCATTTTCTAACAAGTATGTCAGAAAATCGAGACCAAACGACTTAGACGTTCTAGCTCTTTTGCTACGTCTAGGTTCGATTGTCTCAACGTTAGCACGTTGATATGATTCTTGGTCAACCTGATCACTGTTTTTGACAGTATCAATCGTTCTTTTGAGAGACTATGTTCTTTGTCTTTCCTTACAAGGAAACGTCTCTTCAAAAAATATCGCATTCCTTGACTCAATTATCATATTTGGATTGATGTCAGGAATCTCAGACTTGTGTACCAAGAATCGATACGCACTACTGTTGCGAGCATATCTAATGAATATACAATCAACAGTTTTGGGTCCTATTCTAACCTTCTTAGGTTTAGGAACCATTACTTTGGCAAGACACCCTCACACTTTTAGGTATTTGTAGGAAGGTACGCGACTTTTCCACAACTCATATGGTGTCTTGTCCAATCTTCTGTGAGGAAGCTTGTTTAGAACGTAGTTCGCGGAAAGCAAGGCTTCCCTCCACAAGTTCTGGGGTAAACCAAAACTTGTCAACATGGCGTTCATCATTTCCTTCAACGTTCGGTTTTTACGCTCAACAATCCCGTTTTGTTGAGGAGAATAAGGAGCAGTGGTTTCGTGAATAATTCCGTGCACGGAACAATATTCACCGAATGGTGGCACATATTCACCACCTCTATCACTAATGATTCTCTTGATTTTCTTGCCAAGTTGATTTTAAACTTCGTTCTTGTAGTGTACAAAGCTCTCAATAGCTTCATTTTTACTCCTCAGCAAATACACATAACAGAATCTTGTGCTATCATTGATAAAAGTGAAAAAATATTTTTTACCGCCTCTTGTTTGCACAATATTCATATCACACACATCAGTGTGTACAAGTTCCAAGGGTTCAGAACTTCGTTCTACGGAATGAAATGATGTTCTATGCATTTTTGCTTCAACACATGCCTCACACTTATGTTGGCTATTAATTGCAAATTTAGGTATAAGGTCCATGTTAATTAATTTACGCATCGTATCATAATTAACATGTCCTAACCTCCTATGCCATACATTTTGAGACTCAATAATATAAGCAGAAGTTGTAGCTTTACCATTACCAATGTGTCTATTGACAGTCATTACATTAAATTTGAAAAGGCCATCAGTGAGGTATCATCTTCCTACATAAACATCATTTTTGGTCAATACAAATTTATCAGAAACAAATACAAGCTTAAAACCAGCCTTGCTTAGGAGAGAGCCCGAGACCAAATTCTTCCGAATATCTGAAACATGCAATACATTCTTCAATGTAAGCTCTTTTTCGGATGTCATCTTCAGAACCATTGTGCCTTGTCCAACCACTTTGAGGTAGACGAGTTTCCTATTGTCAGATGATCGACACCATCGACCTTCTGATACAAGGAAAACATCATGTTATCTGCACAGATATGACGAGTAGCCCCAGTGTCTACCCATCATTCTCTCGGATTCCCAACTATATTGGCTTCGGTTACCACTGCTGACAGATTCATCTCTGAGATCTCTTTAGTCAGTTGCTCATTTTCAGTGACATGGGCCTCATTTTTCTTTTTCTTGCCTTTGTCCTGCGACTTCTTGTTTCTGTAGTCCTTTGCCATATGACCGCCATTTCCACAGTTGTAGCACTTTCCCTTGAACTTCTTGTAAGCTTGGGAAGAGTCAGCTCCACTGTTTTTCCTATTCTTGCTACCCTTTACACCCTCAACGATGTTGGCCTTAGACTCCATAGTCTTGTAGCTGGCCTTCTCTGACATCTGTTGTCCTCCTCGATTCTCAATCGAACACCAAGGTCTTCAAGGCTCATCTGCTTCTTCTTGTATTTCAGATAGCTCCTGAAGTCATTCCATGATGGAGGCAACTTTTCAATAATAGTGGCAACCTGAAACGTCTCACAGAGTTTCATACCTTCATCCAGTATTTCATGAATGATCAACTACAATTCACCCAACTGAGACATTACTGTTCTTGAATCTACCATCTTGTAGTCCAGGAACCTACCCACGATAAATTTCTTTTGTCCGGCATCCTCGGTTTTATATTTCTTGTCGAGAGATTCCCAGAGAACCTTCGCAGAAACCATGCCTTGGTACACATTGTACATGGTATTGTCAAGTCCACCCAAAAGGTAGTTCTTGCACAAGAAGTCGCCAGACGACCATGTCTCTTCCCGAAGTTGCTTGGCTATTTTTGATTCACCCTCCACAGGATCCGGAGGATATTTGAGGTATTTAGCCAACTGCAAAGTTGTCAGGTAGAACAATATTTTGTTCTCCCACTGTTTAAAGTTTGCCCCACCAAACTTTTCCGGCTTTTCTCCATGAGAGACTGGTACTGTGATGTTTCCGCTAGCCATATGTAACTGGAAAAACCAACAGGGGTCAATTAGTCTACAAAAGACAAATTGCACAACGATCAACAAATGATCTTGTTCAAAGTGATATACTAAGTAACCACTTGTTGTTCTATTGGACGGTGGTTCCAATAAACACAAGTCCTTGAATTTCAACTAAAGATTCTTATGAGAAGTAAATAAAGGAATATTCCCAGAGGACGAGGGAGGTCCGGAGTAACCACTTAAATCCCGGACCACTTAGGCTCTTATCGCATTTTTGACAGAATATCCTTTAAACACTTTTTCAATATGATCTCTTAGCAATTCAAACTCAGTATTACACTTATGATTTACAATACAATATTCGATATGTATAGATATATGTGTATGTGTCAATCAAGATTGGATGAATTACTTGTGTATGATCACAATTTAAATTCTTAACCAATTATGCAACACACAATTAAGTTTCAACTTTATCACTATGTGTATGCTTGTGATAATTGAACACCCTAATAATAACTTAAATCTATACTACCAAGATTATTGTGATTCAGTATATGATTTACTAAGTTAATATTATTTTAAGTCTTTTCAATTTAGAAACAATTCCAGGACCTAGTTCGTTAATGTCGTGTTCGTATATACGTTCGAACGAGACTGTCCAGTATGTGTACGTTCGTGCTGCGTTCGAGAACGCGTTCAAACAAAGTGTTCTAGAGAGTTCACGTTCGTGTAGCGTTTGATAACGCGTTCAAACGATGTGTTCCAGAGAGTTCACATTCGTATAGCGTTCGAGAACGCGTTCGAACGGAAATATTCCAGAGAGTCTATGTTCGTATCGCGTTTAAGACGCGTTCGAACATTTTTAAGTCAGAGGGTCTGTGTTCGATTTGCGTTTGAAGACGCGTTCGAACGTTCTTAGGCAAAAGTCTTGCGTTCGAGATGCGTTTGAAGACGCGCTCGAACGTTTTTACGAAATTTCAGATTCTAGCATTTGCGTTCGTCGGGCGTTCGAACGCTCTGCGTATTTTTCATGCACATACTTTATTTTTCCAAAAAATTTTCTTATCTAAGCATGCGAATTACTATCTAACAACACTAAATGATAAGTTCTTAAGATTTTTGTTCTATTGGTGTCATTAAACAGTAAACAAACATGCTTTAAACAATTCAATTCCAGAAAATCAAATGCGAAACCCTATAAAGCCATAAAACTTGAAAATAAGAAAAACCTTATAATAATGACGAATGTAGTGGTCCGGATCGAGAAGATTCTCTGTCCTTAAGAACTTATCAGCCCATTCTCGGTGCTCTATGACTTTTGTGGATAATGTTCTCCCAGGATAACCCGTATTCCTCTTGTTTAAGGGGCACTCCTTAACAAGATCTCGAACTTGGAATATGGTGGCACTCTCTCAGACTCAAGAAACAATATGAGACTCTATTCATTTTTTTTAATTCGGATGGAATCAGATCGTCTAAAAGGAACATAAAAGCTTCATTTTATAAGCATGGAAGGGTGCCTCAAGGGCACCATTTGGATTGGGGTGCAACCCCCAAAGGGTTATAACCCTCCTATGCACCCCTTGGAGTATAGGACCATGTTACACACAATTGGAGGACATGTCCTTATGGGGTATCATCCAAAGGACATGTCCCTCCTCCATCCAAACTATTATCTTTGAAGATTAGAAGAATTTACAACACTCCTCTAGTCTGAAGAGACTTCGCCCCTGCTTATGCAATGTATATAAGACATATTTATGATAGAAATATAATTATTATATATTTATTTATGATAAAAATATATTATACACACATATATAATATAGATCTGAAATGAGTTAAACGAAGCCGTTTTCACTTCATGATTTATTTATGATTATAATATATAAATATGTCATTAAAACATGATCAACATTCTCAGAATCAGACCGGATATCGAATTGGGGATCTAAAAGATTTAATGGGTCATTAGTTTGGCCGGTTGAGCCGGTAAAATTGGTTGATGTCATAAATAATTTTAATTAATTAAAAATTATAAAAAAATTATTAATTATTAATTATTGATTTAAAAAAGGAACCAGTCTAATCCAGTTTATTGATATTGACCGGTTTTTTAGAAATCCGATTTTCATGATTTATCCGGACCAGACTCACATTTGGTTTCCAATTCTACCGGTTATATATATATATATATATATATATATATATATATCAGCAATTTAACGACATCGTTTTCACTTCATGATATATTTGTGTGATGTCTTGAAACAAACTCATTTTGAACTACATATACAGTATGGTGCAAATCATGTTCATGACTTAAATGATGTTATTTTTATCATGACAAGATAAACTATCATTAATCAAAACAATAACGTTCACTATAAGAAAACAATCATTTACCGACCGATAAATCAGTCGATAAATAATATATATCGGATATATTATCGATCGATTACCGACCAAAATATTATGTCGGTAAATGTCTCGTCGGTACCAAAATACTGACCGAATATATTTCTATTGGTGATTTTACTGACCGATTACCGACCAAATAAATTTATTATCGGTAAACCTTATCAACGGATTATCAACAGAAAAATGAAAATAATCGGTCATTAAATAAATGAAGTTTTAATAACTTCAAATATTACCGACTGGCATAATATACTATCGGTAAAAAAAAAACATGAAAGTTTGCTTTTATATTCTGGATATTTTTCGACCGAATTATGCGGTTGGTAATTTACCGACAGATATTATTTCAGTCGGTAAATTACCGACCGATATTATTTCAGTCGGTAAATTACCGACCGATATGAATGTCGGTCGATACAACATTCATTTTGGCGGCATATCTTGGCACCTAATTATAATTAGGCGTTTAATATTATCGACCGACCTGTTATCGGTCTGTAATTACTGATCAATATTTGGATCAATATATATTTAGTCGGTATATATATATATATATCCATTTTTTTTATAATTTTTATTAAAATTATTTCACTTTTACGGATTGATATGTCCTCTGGCACTAAATTTGACATAATACTGACCTATATAGTTGGTCGGTAAAATGAATTTATTTACCGACTGAAAATACGGTCGGTAAAACGTTAGTAAGAGCTTGGCTCCATTTGGTGCGTCTTTTTCCAATGGAATACCTACGAATTAGTCTGTCGGAAATATATCGGTCGGAAAACGGTCGATAATGGGTCGGAAAATTTCTTAATTTTTAAACGATCGGTATTCAGTTGGTATTTATCGACAAAATATTTTATGTCGGTAATATCGGTCGGTAATCTAATATTTTCTTAGTGGTTTTAGCACATTAATACGCATATTTTTTAATATATTTTATTATCTATTTATTTAAATACCATAATTATTGAATAAAATTAATACAAAATAAATTTATAAAAGCATAAACTCCTTGGTTTAGCAACAGATACACCATTTTCATATGTCTATCTGCATTTCAAACCCTGCTTCTAGGGTTTCAAGCACCAAGAGCACACACAACAAAAAACAAAAACACCATCTCTAAAACAGATACTCTAGCTCCTACTGTTACTACCCAGAAAGCTAAGACACGACATTTCCCCATCATTTTGTATTTTCGACATGGTAGGGACACCAAAACTCTTCATACACATTTAGAAACTTTTCCGAAATTTTTATGTGTATTAAATTTTAAAAAATAATAATCAAAATTATTGGATATATTTCTAACACGTCGTAGATGCCCCCCACTTCCCCTGTATGAGACCGGTATGACGGTCTCCAGACATCGGTATGCCAGTCTGGCATATTAACAGCTCTCAACGGTTATATTACCGTTTGAATATACCCGTTAGGACCGATATGGTTATCGTTATGGGGACCGGTATGGAACTCATTGGCTCCAATGAGCTTGCAACATCAATAAGCTCACTGGTATGGACACCGGTATTGTGACCGGTATGGTCCGTGTCGGTTCCAGTATGTATGAAAGGCATATGTGTTAGGGTATTGGGTAAAATACCCGGGTTACGCAGCGGAATGCGGGAAAATCAAATTTTCTCATTTCTTTAATTTTTCGTGGGTAATTAAAATAAAATTATTTATTTTAATCACTCAATACTAGGGGTGTTCACGGGTCGGGCCGGGTTTTTTGAAATTTTGTGAGACCTGATCGGGTCGGGTCACGAGAAGTTCGGGTCACGGGTCGAGTCACGCGAAGGTGGAACCCGATCGGGTTCGGATCGGGTCGGGTCGGCATAAGAAATAATAATTTTTTTTAATGAATTAATTATTTTGAAATATAAATATATATTATTTTATGTCTCAAAAATTATCATAAATATAAAGTTTTAATACAACAAAAATAATAAACAAATGAAATAAAAGTAAAAACTTTAGAAATAATAATAAAATTTTTAGAAAAATAATAAAAATTTTAGAAAAATAATATAAATACTATAGGGTCGGTTCGGGTTTTAGTATCAAACCCGTTGCCCAACCCGAAAATTTCGGGTCGGGTCGGGTTGAAAATTTGTAAAAAAATTTTAAACCCGCACAGGTCGGGTCGGGTCGGGTCGCGGGTTGACCCGACCCGACCCTATGAACACCCCTACTCAATACTCAAAAACAGAAACTTTAACCCATAAATCATAATTTCAGTAAATTATCATACAACCCAAAAACTTTCCATTTTAATCATTTTAGTCCTAAGTTGTTCAAAACAAGCTTATGTGATTTCCAATCACAACCAAAATGATTTGTACATCAAATATACATTAAAAACAGAATTCTGAAAAATTTTCCAAATTTTTCAGTAATTACGGAAATGCCCCAAAACTTTGCATTTTGATCATTTTAGTCATAATTTGTCAAATACACAATTAGGTGATTCCAAATCACTACCAAAATGATTTATACATGTCTATACATGAAAATACAAATTGCAATTCAAGAAACCAATATTTCCTAAATTTCTGAGAGGTCCCTAAAGTTTTCAAGAATTGTATTTTAGTCCAAATTGGTTCAAAACCATTCAAGATCAAGTCCAATCAACACCAAAATTAATATGCATCATATATACATCATTAATTAACACATTTATGAAAAACCCCAAATTTGGAGTGGGTTATGAACCCTAATTTTACAATTTCCCAAAATTGACAAATTAACACCAAATTAATTAAATTCAACACTTTAATTCAATTCTTACCACACCAAACAAGTCTCACCATCATGAAACAACTCAAGAACAATTCTAGGTCATTTATGAGTGGCTAAGTAACTCTATAATGGCAACATCACCATCAAATGACTAAAAGAATACAAATAAACTAATTTCATGCATTCTTTATACATATACAATAGGTTCACCGGTATGGTGGCCGGTTTGATGCATGCCGGTTCTAGTAGCTATGCAATATCCAGTATGACCGATATGGGACATTGGTATGACACCGATTTGATTTGTGCCGGTTTCAGAGAGCATGTAAAACAGAGCATTTGACCGGTATGGTCACCAGTATGGTACCAGTATGCCCGTCACAGTATAAAATGCATGATTTGAAGGTTTAAAATATTTTGCTTCATCTTGATCCATCTTGATTTCCATCTCTTATTCCAATAATTTTCCCACCAAGTCATCCAACTTCAAGGTGTTCATATCGTTTGCTTATTTGATGGAGGAAAAATAACTTCTATATTCTTTAGAGAGTGACCTAAGAATTTTCTTCACTTGATCGTTTGAGTCAATGATTTTCCGTAGAGCACTAATTTGATTTACAATCATTGTAAACCTTGAAATCATTTGCTCAATCTCTTCACTGGCTTCCATTTTGAAGCTATCCAACTCGCACATGAACCTATTGATTGTGACTTCTTCACTTGACTTGTGCCCTCATTGATAATTTCCAAAGACTTCCACAATTCATATGCATTTCCAAAATCCGGAAGCTTGTTAATTTGACTTCGATCAATAGCGCAAAGAAGTTGGTTGAGTTCCTTGGTATTTAAAGAGGCTTGCTTGAAATCCTCATCGGTCCATTCTAGATGTGGCTTAAGAATCTCAACACCATTGATATCCTTCTTCGTTGGAATTCTTGTACCTTATGTGATCACTTTGAATGATTGCACATCAACAGCTAGAAGGTAGTTTAACATCCTCATCCTCAAATAATTGTAGAAGGGAGGTCTAGTGGTTGAAAATCCCTCGGTAAGATTTGACGAGTTGCTTGTAGATGTCATGATCGCTTTCTCGGACGGTTAAGTCTTTGTTGAGAAATCCTCGCTCTACAATAAGCATACAAATAAATGAAATCTTGCAATAAGTAAATAGTTAAGGGTTAGAGAAAATGACACCGTAATTTACACTTTGAGTTTTAGATAAAATGTTCACTCAAAAACCTCAACTATGAGTTTTGTCCATAGGCTCACTCGACAACCTTTACAATATGAGTTTTAGATAGATGCTCACTCACAAACCTATCACAAGTGTTTTGATAGAAAGATTTATAAACACACTTGGGTACTCACAGAGATAATGAAGATTCTAAGTGTGAGTTGATTACCCAAGTGTTCTAAGCTCACTACAAAAGATATGAAGGTGTAGTGTGTGAGCTTGATGAATGAGAGTGTTTGAATATGAAGGTTTTAGAAAACTCTATGTTTTTGCCTTGGTGTAATGTATATGAAGGTTCTCTAACATTGCAAAAATGAATTGAGGCTCTATTTATAATAAAATACAAAGCAGCCCCCACTTCCCATGTCTGAGACCGGTATGCCGGTCTCCAGACATCGGTATGCTGGTCTGGCATAGTAACGACTCTCAACGGCTATATTACCGTTTGAATATACCCGTTGGGACTAGGGATGGCGGTGGGTAGGGTATGGTGCGGGTTTTCCATTACCAAACCCGCACCCGCATATGTAAATAAATTACCAAACCCGCACCATACCCGTTGCGGGTTTTAATTTTCATTACCAAACCCGCACTGCATATAAAAATAAATTACCAAACCCGCATTGGTACCCAACGAATTTTTTTGCGGGTTTTTAAAATATTGAATTACTTGTGTTCTTAATAATATAATTTTTTTTAATTGAATATTTTTTTTTTAATTTCTAGCTGTAGTTTTCACATTTGTTTTTCATTTGATATATACAACATGAAGTATGTATATACAGTACATAGATAACATAATGTATGAAAGACTCAGTATCATATGTTTATTTTTTCATATAAATATAATTAAAACGAGTTCTTCCCTTCATAATTATAATGATCTAAGTTAGCCAACTCAATCGATAATAAGCTAAAAAGTAATCACCAACCTTCTGTCATATTTTTTTATGCTGATGCTTACAAGGCTCAAGTGGTGTAAGTGTAATGAAGAAGCAGGAAAGCTACTGAAGTTGCAGCAAACACTAGTTTATTTTGCTCCTCTCTCGTTTCTGATCATGTGAACTTAATCCATATTTTTGTATTATAATTTTATTAATAAGTGTGATAAAAAAAAAACAATAATAGTCATGCAAAAAATCTTCAGTTGGGCAGGTTGCGGGCTGCGGCTGAGTGGGAGTGTGGAACTGTGGATTAGTGTTTTAGGTATAGGTTTTGTTAGTTGTTTTCATATGAAGGTTTGTTAATATTGTCATAAAAATATTAATTAATAAAAATAATATTGCGGGTATGTGGATACCCGCAGCGGATACCCGTATTTTTTCTTAAATACCAAACCCGCACCACACCCGCAGCTGGTTCTGCTTTAAATTACCAAACCCGCACCGCACCCACTAATATATTTACCAAATCCTACCCATTGCGGGCGGGTTTTTGCGGGTTTGTGGGTTTACGGGTAAAATTGTTATCCCTAGTTGGGACCGGTATGGTTACCGGTATGGGGACTGATATGGTACTCACGGGTTCCAGTGAGCTTGCAACATCAATAGGCTCACCGGTATGGACATCGGTATATGGATCGGTATGGTCCGTGCCGATTCCAGTATGTATGAAAGGCATAGGCTCACCGGTATGGTGGCCAGTTTGATGCATGTCGGTTCTAGTAGCTATGCAATCTCCTGTATGATCGGTATGGGACACCGGTATGGCACCGATTTGACTTGTGCCGGTTCCATAGAGCATGCAAAATGGAGCATTAGACCGGTGTGGTCACCGGTATATCGGTCACAGTACAAAATGCATGATTTGAAGGTTTAAAATCTTTTGCACATAATCCTAATGCATCTATATGAATGTGCATGTGTCTTATGAGCTTAAATACTTAGATAAACAATTCACATTACATTTTAAAGCTCTAAGCTAAAACTAAGCAAGATTGTCTTCGATTTGCCGCTAGTCTTCACATTCACGTTCTTCACCACCAACGTGCTTCGACATCTTTTTTGTAATGTCTCGCTAATGTGCGTCGAAAACTTCAAGTGTTGACATCATCAAAATTCATCACGCGATTGTGTCGCTAACCCTCTTCGTTTTCATTATTGAGCCTGATTAGTTTAGGATTTTTTTTGCTAACATGGATGAATGCCTATGATTCCATTCAATATCGTTATTTCTTGAATGGTAGCCGTTGATCTTTGATCATCGGATGATGATGATGTTGATCCACAATTGAAAATACGCTTGATGTTGCTAGTGCTGGTGCTTCCTCCTTTGCTCTTGTTGTCACTCTTGAGCCGGTAACACACGTAGATAAACTGCATGCATAAAAAAAGAAAATTAGTAAATGTAGTAGAATAAAAATTCAAAGAGTCAACTTTGATTATATATTATTTTATTTATATATATTTATAATATTTAAATATATATATTATTATTTTATATCATTAACGTTTCTCATCCGTGTCCTAATTTTTTAGAAAATGACGTTTTCTGTGTTTGTATCCGTATCCGTGTATTTGTATCAATATCCATGCAACCTAAGGTTCTACTGCTGCCAATTTCGTACAATGCTTTGACCGGAAGAAGACGGTGCCATTGCAAGTGTGGCCGCGGCTTGATCAAGATTAGCGGCTGCCTAATCGAGCTTGTGGAGCCAGAGATCCTTCGTTTCGAGGCTTTCGACCCGATCATCTTACTCGGACGTCATTATTTTAACTGAGTCGATATGAGGATCTACAACATCCATCAAATCATCATTATACATCTTTTAAGACCTGTTTATATATGAGCTAATCTGACTATAGGATAATGGCATGTGGAAATTAGAAAATGCAGTGAACTGGTACTAGCTTCCAACCATTTGAATTCTACTCACTTCTCAATATATAGTGCCGTATAAAAACAATTTTACACAGAATCTCTCTCTATATTTGATGATCAGCAGAGACGGATGCTCGAGATTATTGTTAACAGAAAAGCAAAAAACATCTACGTGCCTATCTGTTAAGTTCATTTATCTCTCTATATATATCCTGCACATTTTTCGAAACGTATGTTGGCATCTCAAATATGGACCGTGGGATCGAAATCCTCACTCCAATAACTTTTTTATTGGATCCCGTGTCCCAAATCAAAGTCACAAAAATGACATTGCATTACTATTGTCTGCCCATCAATTTTTAATTTTTATTTAATTTGTTGAACAATAGGGAAAAATTTAATACATTTCTTATAATTGTCCAAATTGGTTAGGAATGATAACTAGAAACGACAGATGGCAAGGCTTCGGCCGATAGAAAATGGGTGAAGAGAGACAGTGATTTTCTAGGCGAGGATACAAGAACTTGGTGGCTTCCGTCGCGAAAGGTGGCTAAAGTAAGGCCTTGCCGATAAGTCTCAACCTAGCCAGCCACTTGACGATTTTGAAACCAGGCCCTCCATTCTTCCGTCACATTTAGCCCCATTTTGTTTATGTTGTATCTTGTTGCTGTCACTGGCACCCTCCCATCTGTGTCACCACTGCACCAATACATCTTATATATGTGTGTTGGCTATATGGTGTCATAAAACGAAAACAACATGCATTAAACAATCAAAACCAGAACACAAATTCAAATCTACATTAACATACATAAACCCTAAATCTTAGAAAATGAAGAAAGCCTTGTAAATGATGAAACTTGTAGTCCAAGTCGAGATGTATCTCTGTCATTAAGAACTTATTAGCCCCGTCTCGATGCTCTACGGGTTCTGTGGCTAACGTCCTCCCAGGATAACTTGGATTCCTCTTCTTCAAGGGGCACTCCTTAAGAAGATCTTGAACTGAGAAAATGGTGGAACTCTCTCTGACTCTAAAACAGTAATATGAGACTTTCAAATTCGGATGAATTTTCTATATCTGAGAATGAACATGAAGGCTTCCTTTTAAAGGCATGGAATGGTGCCTTAAGGGCACCATTTGGTTTGGGGTGCAACCCTCCAAAAGGTTATACCCCTCCCAAGCACCCCTTGGAGCCTAGAAGCATGTTATCCTCAATTGAAGGACATGTCCCTACATGTATGTACCCTTCCCAGAAAGTACCATCCAAGGGACATGTCTCTCCTCCAACCAAAACAATAATATTTGAAGAATTTACAACAATCTCCCACAATTCTTCAAATATTCATGCAGACATTTGAGAGAGTTTCCGTGAACTAAAGCTGCATCGAAATAGGTAGCTTTCGCCTTGAACCTTTCCTAGTGAATGACAATCGGATTTACTTGGCAAACCAGTGACCCATAGTCTTGAACTGTTCTGCCGTTGGTGTAAACCAAGACAATCGCCAACACACAACTTTACTTCGACCATTTCCCGTTCTACGGTTGTTTATTTCGGCCATGAACATCAGTCCTGGATTCATCAAGCACTTTAGGGAAATCACCATGTAAAATCCCATGGAAGCGGCCTCACTTATTACTTGAAATATGTGATCTACTATGAAGAGGTAATCTATATTTACCCCTATTAGGACTCATCTTCTAATATAGTGATCATTAAAAGTCTTAGCTTAACCTACCTTTGACAGTCAGCACTCTGCGTCATTATCAGAATGGGATAGAGTACAAAACTCTACAGTGCTTGTTTTGAATTGCACAAAGTTTCAGTTGTCTCTTTTGAACCTAGATCTTGGGATCTCCAATCAGCGAGGTTGGGTTTCCACAATGAAAATTCTTAATTTATAGGCTTCAAGCCCATTCCCCTCGATGACTTCTCAACTTGCTTTATAGGTAAACCTTTAGTAAGTGGATCAGCTAGGTTTTCCTTCGACTTGACATAATCGATCGATATTGTGCCACTTGAGAGCAGTTGACGTATGGTATTATGTTTCCGACGTATGTGTCGAGACTTACCATTATACATTATATTTTGGGCTCTCCTAATAGCCGATTGACTATCACAATATATGCTTATCGCTGACACCGGTTTGGGCCAACTTGGAATGTCCTCCAGGAAATTTCGAAGTCATTCCGTTTCTTCCGCTGTTTTATCTAATGCTATGGATTATGATTCCATAGTAGACCTGGTAATACATGTTTTCCTCGAGGACTTCCATGACACGGCCGCACTACCAAGTGTGAAAACAAATCCACTCGTAGATTTGGAATCCACTGTATCAGATATCCAGTTAGCATCACTGTATCCTTCTAGAACAACAGGATATCTCGCATAATGCAGCTCATATTTTGAAGTTTCTCTCAGATACCTCAAAACTCTTACTATGTGTAGGACACAGAAATCGGCGACGCTGTTCTAGGCTCGCGGCCTAGTTGGGAGTACGGAGTAGCCCGCGGGGGAACTAAACCGGAGAAATAAAATGGAGTCGCCACCCAGTGTGAACTGGGAAAATGATTTAAGGCCGCACTCACCCCTCGCAAGGGAAGACCTCAAACCGTTGGGTTCGGAATGGTCTCTTACTTATGTCACTTGTAATGAACAGATTTGTGCAATTTTAACCAAGTCTATTCAACATACATTTGCAAAAAGGTAACCTACATCTAAATTCGTATATGGCTTAAATATAAGTTTGCATGCTTTAAAAGTTAGTTATCATAACGGCAAACATATGATATCACACAATGAGCGTGTTGAATTATCAAATACGAAAAATAAATAACAACCTAAACATAAACGTAAATTAAACTCCTATTGCGAAAGAAAATAACTAAGTCATGCTAAAAAAATAAAATAACCTTCTAACGCCTAATCATGCTTGAATACAAGTTTGGATGAAATGGAATATGTGAATCTCTCAAGTGGTACGAGGCATTGTATCCCGAGTGCAAACCATAATACCGTCCATTCGGATTCGGCTACGGAATTTATGTCCGGGTTTCCATCCAATATACCACAAGAAAGAACACATATTCCATTCACCCGGAATCACATCATATACCAATTTACAATGTTCATGTAAAATAAAGTAAATCACATGCTTTCTAAATCACTAGTTCATGCGAGGAAAATAAATTACATACTTTCTAAGTCACTAGTTCATGTGAGGAAAATAAATTACATACTTTCTAAGTCACTAGTTCATGCGAGGAAAATAAGTAACATGCTTTCTAAATCACTAATTCATGAGAGGAAAATATATAACATATGCCCTCAGGTCTAACCTTTTGTGTCGTCTCTTGGAAGTGCGTTATACGGCCGTCGGAAGGGCTAACACTCCGTGACTCCTCTGGTTCGCTGGTTCGATGTTTTCCTCCGCTGTTTTACTGTTTTGTTCATTGTTTCCACTTCGTTTCGCTGTGATTTCCGTTGTATTTTCTGGTCACTGCTTCAGGTGTGTTAATGAGCTGTTTTGTGGTGGTTTGAGGGGTATTGGGCTGCTGCGGTTATTCAAGGATTTCCAAGTGCAGTTTTTATTCACTGTTTTGAAGATTTTGGCCACTGTTTTAGGTGTAATTTTCGGTAATTATGGGACTGTTTTGTGATGCAGTTTGGATGGCAGAAAGGTAGGTTTTCAGTGCAGTTTTGTGAGGGTATTTGGCGTGTTCAGGGGGGTTGGTTTGCCGGGGCTGATTGGCGTGAGCAGTGGGCTGCAGTGAGGGGTGTTTGGCGTGAGCAGTGGGCTGCTGTATATGGCTGTTCGTGTGTGCTTCAAGGACTGCAGTGAGAGGGGTATATTTGCGTGAATGTAAGGGGCCGAATGAGGTTATTTGTGACGTGAGTGAGGGCTGCAGTGATGGGCAATAGGCGTGAGCAGTGGGCTGTTCAAGGGGCAGTGTTTGCGTGAGTTTGGAGAGCAGAATGAAGGGCTTGAATGGCGTGTTAGGGGCTGTTTCTTCAAGGGATTATTGGCGTGAACTTGAGATAAGAGAGGAGAGTTTTTGTGATGTCTTTGTGCTAAAAATGCTAAGTACGTGCTCGCCCAAGGATGGTAGGATTTGAGTGGTTTATATAGGCAAATGGAGGTGCATTTATTGGGTAGGCTAGGGGTATTAATTGGGTTGGCTTGCTTTGTTGAAAATGGAAGGATGATTGGTGGTTTCTTTTGACTTGGAGGGGGTGACATTAATTAGGAGGTGGCTTTGTCAATGGTGTGGGGTTAGTGAATTAAATGGCTTGGAAAATGAAGGGTAAGGTAAATTTGAGGTCAAATGTGTGGGGTATGCATGGTAGAAGGTTATTTTGGTTGTTTGAATAGTTAGAGGAGAGGTAATTGTGTGTAATGGGCGTGGGCCTTGGTGTTGGTGGGCTTGGTGTGTGATTTGGTTGGTTTTGGTGGGCTTATGGGCGTGGGTTTGGTGTTTGGGCCAAGGAAATGTTGCAACGGAAATCCGACGGACAAACCCGAAGCTAAACGAGCGAATCAAATCCAACAAAACATCAATTCTCAATTATTCCCTTCCGACGTCCGTTTCTCGCGACTTCCACGACATAAAAAGGTAGTGCCTCCGCTGGAGGCTCATCATCTGGACTTATATGCAAAAATGCAGTGCATACACTATGGCTTTCCAGTGGTTATGTCCTAGATTGCTTGTATATTTGCTATGCATGTTCACAGCTTGAGCGATATCAGGTCATGTGCAATTCATGAGATACATCAGACTTCCGATGATTCTCGAATACTCTAATTGCGATACGCTTGAGCCAGTATTTTTTGATAGATGAAGAGTTAGGTCTACATGAGTTCTAGCCACATTTAGATCTCATTTGTTAAATTTCTCAAGTATCTTCTCAATATAATGAGTCTGAGATAATATATATCCTTCTGATGTCCTAGAAATCTTAATTCCTAGGATCACATCAGCTACTCCTAAATCTTTCATATCAAATCTATTGGATAACACTTTCTTGGTAGACTGAATCATTTCATGATCACTATCAAATATCATCATATCGTCTACGTAGAGACATATAATGACATATCATTTTTGAGTTGATTTGGTGTACACACACTTATCACACTCATTGGTTTTGAACCCACTTGACAACATCTCTTTGTCAAATTTATCATGCCACTATTTAGGTGCTTATTTTAATCCGTACAAGGATTTTAAAAGTTTGCACACTTTCTGTTCTTGTCCAGGAACATTGAAACTTTCTGGTTGTTCCATGTAAATATCTTCATCCAATTCACCATTAAAGAATGCCGTCTTTACATCCATTTGATGTATTTCAAGATCAAATATAGCTTATATGGCTATGAGCATTCTTATCGACGTGATACGAGTCACTGGTGAATATGTGTCAAAGTAATCAATGTCTTCTTTTTGGCTATAACCTTTTATGACAAGTCTTGTCTTGTACTTATCTATTGATCCATCCGGTTTCATCTTCCGTTTGAATATCCATTTGTAGCCCAGTGGCTTACAACCTGGAGGAAGATCAACCAATTCCCAAGTATGGTTCTGTAGGATTGAATCAATCTCATTGTTGATAGCCTCTTTCCACAAAGGTGCCTCCGGCGAAAACATTGCTTCCTTATAGCTTTGAGGCTCATTTTCTGACAAATATGTCAGAAATTGGGACTAAAAGACTTAGACGTTCTAGCTCGTTTGCTACGTCTAGGTTCAATTGTCTCAATATTTCCATGTTGATCTGATTCTTGGTCAACCTGATCACTGCCTTTGACAGTATCAATAGTTCTTTTGAGAGACTATGTTCTTTGTCTTTCCTTACAGGGAGATGTCTCTTCAAAAAATATCGCATTCCTTGACTCAATTATCATATTCGGATTGATGTCAGGAATCTCAGACTTGTGTACCAAGAATCGATACGTACTACTGTTGCGAGCATATCCAATAAATATACAATCAACAGTTTTGGATCATATTCTAACATTCTTAGGTTTAAGAACCACTACTTTGGCAAGACACCCCCACACTTTTAGGTATTTGTAGGAAGGTACGTGATATTTCTACAACTCATATGGTGTCTTGTCCAATCTTCTGTGAGGAAGCTTGTTTAGAACGTACTTCACGGAAAGTAAGACTTCCCCCCTGATGAGCGGAAAATATATCAATATTTACCGCCCCTTTTACTTAATATTTTATTTAGTTTCTCGGGTTTGATGAACGTTTTGATGTGTTTTAGTTTATTTTGCAGATAAAATAATATTGGGACACAATGAAATCATTTAGGACGAAATGTGGGTCAAATAAGGGCAAAAATTGGAATTGACATATTAATTTTGGAGATTGGAAACTTGAAAGGGCGTTTTAACGAAGTGCAGTTTTGGAAATTCCAATTTTGCGTATCTGTCGTAGTTTGGGGATAACGTTTTACTCCAATATCGGATTGAGCTGATTCAAGTTCCAAATTAAAGCAGAATCAAAGATCTACAACTTTGAAAGACAAAATAATTTCTAATTTTGAATATTTCATGCCCGAAATTGATGAACCATCCCAGAAGTGTGTTGTGTGTAATTATTAAAGTCATTTTCAATCATTTTCAAAGCAAAAAATAAATTAATAAATAAATAATAAAAATTATCAAATCACTACCAAACATGATAAGCAATTAATGGAGCAATTAATAATGGATTTTGTGGAGCAATTAGTGGAGCAATTAGTGGAGCAATTAATAATTGATTTGGTGGAGGCAAAATTTTGCCTATAAATACCAAGCCATTTCATTTGTAAATTCATACTTTCTTCTAAGGAATTCCTTAAGAATACTAAGAAGATTGTATCTTGTTTGTTTATTTACAGCTTTCAGTAATTAATTTCCGCTTTCACACTTTCTTTTCTTTACTTTTCAGTTTTTACTTTCCGCAATTTACTTTTACGCACAATACATTTTTTTTTCTTTAATTTTCAGTTTTTACTTTTCAGTAATGAGGAGGTAACCCCCCTTTGCTGGGGTAAAAGGTAAAACTTTTATTACTAATATTTAGATTAATCTCTCTTAATTATAATATATAAACTAGTTAAAACCCGACTTAACGAGGATACCGCCATATTGGTCGGTTGTTAATTATTTAAATTGGTTTTAACTTGACTAAACTGGATACTGCTTGATTGGTCGGTTGGTAATTAATTATTAATTTGACTTAAACTGGATACCGCCTATATGGCTGGTTGGTAATTATTATGCAAAATTAATATATTATATTAAGGGAGATATCTAAAATAGAAGTAATAAAAGTGGATCCTTTTACCTCAGCATTTTCTTTTATTGTACTTTTACTTTATTTACTTTTCAGCAATTTACTTTCAGCATTTACTTTTCAGCAATTTACTTTCAGCAATTTACTTTCAGCATTTACTTTTCAGCAATTTACTTTCAGCATGTACTTTTCAGTAATTTACTTTCAGCAATTTACTTTCAGCATTTACTTTTTTAATTTACTTTCAGCATTTACTTTTCAGCATTTAATTTTATGTCTTTCTTTTATTTTATTTTTTTTTTACTAGCCCTAGTTATGTGTTAGTTATCTGGGGTTGTGATGAATTCTAATATCACCGGTTTATAAGGGGTTATTTTATAGTTTGGGTAATTTAAAGGTTTACTTATTAAGTCTTAAGCTTAATGCTTCTTGTTGTCTGATCACCAATAAAATTGATCTGGTAAATCTAAAATGAACTAGACATAGGGATTTTAGGTTTCAGCCTTAAACTTAATAGCCCACGATCTTCCTTGAGGATAGATAACCCTTTAATAGATTTCCTTACATGATAGACATATACCTGTCGGGGGGGGTAGCCATAATTGGAACTCAAACTTAATGAATCCAGATAATTTGGTTGACATAGACATATGGTTCAATTGGGTGCGTCTGACCATCGACAGAGGCTTTTGCATAATTTAGTGTTCCAAGTTAGTAAACTGATTTATTACACAAACATAAAATAATCACTTCATCTTTTAAAAGATATATAATGATTCACAACCCTATATCTTTGTGTCTTTTGTTATTTTCCTTAGTATTTTCTTTTGTCTTTTTATTTATTTATTTATTTTGCAAAACTACAATCAACCAAATTAATCAAGCAATCATTCTCTTCACCCTCAATTAGATATTTGTAAATAAATAGATTCAATAATTAATAACAACAGTAGGAATTAAGTCCTCATGGGATCGATATTTTTATACTACTTGAACGATATGTGCGCTTGCGTTATACGTGTGTGTTTACGCCGGTCACCCCCACAAGTTCTGGGGTAAACCAGAGCTTGTCAACATGGCGTTCATCATTTCCTTCAACGTTCGGTTTTTGTGCTTAACAATCTCGTTTTGTTGAGGCGAATAAGGAGCAGTGGTTTCGTGAATAATTTCATGATTGGAACAATATTCACCAAATGGTGACACATATTCACCACCTCTATCACTCATGATTCTTTTGATTTTCTTGCCAAGTTTATTTTCAACTTCGTTCTTATAGTGTATAAAGCTATCAATAGCTTCATCTTTGCTTCTCAGCAAATACACATAATAGAATCTTGTTCTATCATCGATAAAAGTGACAAAGTACTTTTTACCGCCTCTCGTTTGCACAATTTTAATATCACACACATCAAGTGTGTACAAGTTCCAAGGGTTCAGAACTTCGTTCTATGGAATTAAATGATGTTCTATGCATTTTGCTTCAACACATACCTCACATTTATGTTGGTTATCAATTGCAAACTTATGTATAAGGTCCATGTTAATTAATTTACGCATTGTATCATAATTAACATGTCCTAACCTCCCATGCCATACATTTTATGACTCAATAATATAAACGGAAGTTGTAGCTTTATTATTAGCATTGTGTCGATTGACAGTCATTACATTGAATTTGAAAAGGCCCTCAGTGAGGTATCATTTTCCTACATAAACATCATTCTTGGTCAATACAAATTTATTAGAAACAAATACAAGCTTAAAACCATTCTTGCTAAGGAGAGAGCTCGAGATCAAATTCTTCCGAATATCAGGAACATGCAAACATTCTTCAATGTAAGCTCCTTTCCAGATGTCATCTTCTGAACCACTGTGCCTTGTCCAACCACTCAAGAGGTAGACGAGTTTTCCATTGTCAGATGATAACCGCCATCGACCCTATAATACGAGGAAAACATCTTACTATCAGCACAAATATGACGAGTAGCCCCAATGTCTACCCACCATTCTCTCGGATTCCCAACCAAGTTAGCTTCAATTACCACTGCTGATAGGTTCATCTCTAAGATCTCATCAGTCAGCTGCTCATCTTCAGTGACATGAGCCTTATTTTTCTTTTTCTTTCCGTTGTCCTGAGACTTCTTGTTCTACAGTCCTTTGCCATATGACCATTTTTCCCACAGTTGTAGCACTTCCCCTTGAACTTCTTGTTAGCTTGGGAAGAATCAGCTCCACTGTTATTTCTCTTCTTACTACCTTTTAAACCCTCGACGATGTTGGCCTTAGACTCCATAGTCTTGTAGCTGGCCTTCTCGAACTTTCTGTTGTCCTCTTCGATCCTCAGTCGAACTCGAAGGTCTTCAAGGCTCGTCTGCTTCTTTTTGTGTTTCAGATAGCTCCTAAAGTTTTTCCATGATGGAGGTAACTTTTCGATGATGATGGTGACTTGAAATGTCTCACTGAGTTTCATCCATTCCTCCAATATTTCATGAATGATCAATTGCAGTTCACCCAACTGAGACATTACCATTCTTGAATCTACCATTTTGTAGTCCAGGAACCTACCCACGACAAATTTCTTTTGCCCGACATCCTCTGTTTTGTATTTCTTCTCTATAGATTCCCAGAGAATCTTCGCAGAAGTCATGCCTTGGTACACATTGTACAAGGTATTGTCAAGTCCACACAAAATGTAGTTCTTGCACAAGAAGTCGCCAGACGACCATGTCTATTCTCACAGTTGCTTAGCTGTTGCCGATTCTACCTCCACAGAATCCGGAGGATCTTTGAGGTACTTAGCCAACTGCAGCGTTGTCAGGTAGAACAACATTTTGCTCTGCCATTGCTTAAAGTTTGCTCCACCAAACTTTTCGATTTTTCTCTATGAGCGACCGGTACTATGATGTTCTGCTAGCCATGTGTAACTGGAAAAACCAACAGAGGTCAATAAGAGTGTTCGAACGAAGTGTTCCAGAGAGTTCACGTTCGTGTAGCATTCGAGAACGCGTTCGAACGGAATATTCTAGAGAGTTTACGTTCGTGTTACGTTTAGGACGCGCGTTCCAGGGCAGAAAGCTTGCGTTCGAGTTGCGTTTGAATACGCATTCGAACATTCTAAGTCAGAAGGCTTGCGTTCGAGACGTATTTGAATACGCGTTCGAACATTAACGAAAATTCAGATTTTTGCCTTTGCATTCGTCGGGTGTTGTGATAAAATCCTAGGTCATATTCTCCAGATCCATTCAAAATCCCCTATCTCGAGTGATAGATTTCAAACATATATCATCATATTTGTGGCCAGCAAACACAAAACATTAAACTCAAAAGAATATAAATAAATCAATAAAACTTCATAACAAAATTAGCAAACAATACATGGTTCAAGCATCAGTTACATCATTCTCCAGAATTAAGGAGTTTAGTTCATGACAATAGATAAAAACAATAAGAACAAGGTCATGAATCTAATGGAAATCATTAGAGTTCTAAGAAAGAAATAAGATGATAAAACCTGAATTGAATCTCTGCCTCTTCGGATGTCACCGCCTTTGTCTCATCTTGTTGCTCTTCAATCATCCTCCTTAGATCTCTAAAAATATGTGTTTCTGTGTTTTTTGTTGTGTATTAGCCTCCTCCTTGAGTTTTGGATGAACTAATGTATTTATAATAGAGCCTTGGGGTCATTAAACATATAAAAAACCCTAAAATCCTATTTCTGGTGCGCGCGAGGCGCCGCGGCGCCAAAGCCCCTGGATTTTGTATGGAACGCATAGATCTCTTTGCGTAGATGCAAATTGATATATTATGGGTCTCATAACGCTTTCTAGATCAAAAGTTATAGCTTTTTTAAATTCAGTGCGCAGCTGATGCTGGTTTTGCATGTTCTTGAGTCTGATACTTCCAATAGGTCTCGAAACACGCGTATTTGCTTCATTCTTCATGTTCTAATGCTTCCTACAAATAAGATATAAAATGAACTATAAATGACATTAAATGACTCGATCCATAACAAAATAATAGGCTAAGGATGTCGGAATAAGTGGGTATAAACCGCACTTATCATCGGGCGTTCGAACGCCCTTACGTATTTTTCATGCACATATTATATTTTCCAGAAATTTCTTATCAAAGCATGCGAATTTTCATCTAACAACACTAATATGATAAGTTCTTAAGTTTGTTGGTTATATGGTGTCATAAAACGAAAATAACATGCATTAAACAATCAAAACCAGAACGCAAATTCAAATCTACACTAACATGCATAAACCCTAAAACTTAGAAAATGAAGAAAACCTTGTAAATGACGAAACTTGCAGTCCAAGTCGAGATGTATCTCTGTCCTTAAGAACTTATTAGCCCGTCTCGGTGCTCTACGGGTTTTGTGGCCAACGTCATCCCAGGATAACTTGGATTCCACTTCTTCAAGGGGCACTCCTTAAGAAGATCTTTAACTGAGAAAATGGTGGAACTCTCTCTGACTCTATAACAGTAATATGAGACTCACAAATTCGGATGAATTTTCTATATCTGAGAATGAACATGAAGACTTCCTTTTAAAGGCATAGAATGGTGCCTTAAGGGCACCCTTTGGTTTGGGGTGCAACCCTCCAAAGGGTTATACTCCTCCCAAGCACCCCTTGGAGCCTAGAAGCATGTTATCCTCAATTGGAGGACATGTCCCTACATGTATGTACCCTTCCCATAGGGTACCATCCAATAGACATGTCCCTCCTCCAACCAAAACAATAATATTTGAAGAATTTACAACAATCTCCCACAATTCTTCAAATATTCATGCAGACACTTGAGAGAGTTTCCGTGAACTAAAGCTATATCGAAATAGGTAGCTTTCGCCTTGAACCTTTCCTAGTGAATGACAATCGGATTTACTTGGCAAACCAGTGACCCATAGTCTTGAACTGTTCTGCCGTTGGTGTAAACCAAGACAATCGCCAACACACAGCTTTACTTCGACCATTTCCCGTTCTACGGTTGTGTTCATTTCGGCCATGAACAGCAGTCATGGATTCATCAAGCACTTTAGGGAAATCAGCCTGTAAAATCTCATGGAAGCAGCCCCACTTCTTACTTAAAATATGTGATCTACTATGAAGAGGTAATCTGTCTTTACCCCCATTAGGACCCATCTCCTAATATAGTGATCATTAAAAGCCTTAGCTTAATCTACCCTTGACAGACATCACTCTGTGTTATTATCGGAATGAGATAGAGTACAAAACTCTACAGTGCTTGTTTTGAATTGCACAAAGTTTCAGTTGTCTCTTTGAACCTAGATATTGGGATCTTCAATCAGCTAGGTTGGGTTTCCACAGTGACAATTCTTAATTTATAGACTTCAATCTCATTCCCCTCGATGACTTCTCAACTTGCTCTCTAGGTAAACCTTTAGTAAGTGGATCCGCTAGGTTTTTTTTCGACTTGACATAATCGATTGATATTATGCTACTTAAGAGCAGTTGACGTATGATATTATGTCTCAAACATATGTAAATAATTAAAATTAAAATTGAAATGCATACGTATTTTGTCAGTTGTCACAGATACGTAGGATTATGATGACTTGATGAGCGATACTTTCCGAAATGATATGAGTTTGAAGCATAATAATTACCTAGCTATGTTCCAAGAATATTCGTTCAGCGTGACTTCAGTTTCGTTGCTACGAATAAGGAATGGTCCAAGTTCTTGTGCAGCTCCAAAGGCTATTGATGAGCAGCCAGGTCCTAAAATTGAAATAAATCATCAAATTAATAATCGTTTTTTTTTTTTTTTTTTTTTTTTTTTTTTTTTTTTGGGTTAAATTCTCATCAGTATATAAGATTGATAAGTATTAAGGAATGGTCATGACTCATGACATGAATGCAAGAGAAAAAAGGTTGCGTCATATGTGGATTTGACAATCGGAAATAGAGTGTATATATTGTTAAAGAACAATCAAATGACTGGAATAAATTTTTATGCGTATAAACAATAACAACGGCCAATAAAAAATTGATAATTATAATGACTGTAATTAAAATTAACAAACTAAATAAAATTGAAACTTACAATTCAAGAAATCGAAATTAATAAACTCACTGATTTGAAGATTGAGGCTAGCGTAAATGCTATGTCCTATAGTAGAATTTTGTCCATACTCTTGTGCTTGTAGTTCTTCGGACGTCTGCCACCAGGATTCAACAATCTGTAAGTCGAATCTCTGCACTGAAATTCGACCCCTAGCGAATCTACTTGACGTTTTTGCTTTGTTTTTGGTTTTTATTTTTCCAAGATCAGAAACAGTATATACGTTTTTTCCAAAAGAAAAAGATTCCCTTATCTGCAAAACATACTGTTCTTTTTATAGTGACAGTTGGGAACAGTTGATGATGATATGGTGTGACACCTTCTCAGTTTGATTGAAGGGTTGCATCTTTCTGATTTGAACTGAAAGTTCAAATACAAAATAATCAAAAAGAAAAACGTTTTTTAGGGAGGCTAATTAATCACAAGGCCCCAACCATACATCAAAGTTCAAGCCCAAGCTCAAGCCTTATAATTCCAATTTAATATAAGTGTGCAAAGTTCACTTATAAACTTTCTATATTCCCTTTACATTTCCAATGTAGGTTTACTATCACTACTAGATATACAAACTCTTACATATATAAAGAACAAAGGGTTGTGAATATGACATGAATGCAAGAGAAAAAGGATAGAGAAATGAACCAACCTCCATTGAGCCAAAGAACAAGAGGCTTGACAGAGACTTCAGTTTGGGCTTCAAAGAACCAATAGAAAAGTGCTTTGGTGTTGCTCGGCGGAGCTTCACGTACCCAGAATAGTGTTTGAACGGAACCAGGGGGCTGTCCCGGCAAGTAAAATACTCTATCTGCTTCTGCTTCTTGAATTTCTTGACTATAAACCATGTCAGAAACCAGCAGCATACATAGTATGCAATAATAAAGTAGATGCAAGTTTCTTGTATTTCCCATTTAAGCAATTGTGATTCAAACGTTTCTTTTCTTTTCTTTTTTTCACTGGTGATTAGAAAGATAAATATCTGTATATAAATAAGGAAGGAAAGAGAGGCATTGGCCAAAGCTTTTATAGATAATTAAGTTGGTATTAAAAAAATGAAAATAAATCGCCCAATAAATCTGTTATTGTTAACTGCTCAATTCTATTATCCAAAAAGGAAAATAATAAAGAATCATAGAGATGACAAAAGAATGAAATAAAACAGGTCAAAACGATTTTATTTTGGTGATATTTTAAAAAATAATATCAAAATGATGTTTTTTTGAGATTCTTTCTATCATGATTTTATCACCATTCTGTTTCTTTCTCAGTGCTCATATAGACCCGGCCACGGTTCCGGTTCGGAATCGGAACCGAACCGGTTGAAACTGGAAGGCTCCGGTTCCAACCGGTTTCGGTTCCGGTTCCGGAATCAGAATCGTGGCCGATCGGTTCGGTTGGGGTTCGACCCCAATCCGAACCGGTCACGTCCCCAATGGCTGGCTCCCTGCCCTTAATATAAAAAAAAAAAAACTGTTTTAAAAAAATAATAATAAAATAAAATATAAATTACTAATATATCCCTAATAACGGTAATAAAACGGTTATATTTATGGGCATTTTTGGTAACCAAAAAAATTCTAAAACTCTATAAATATGATTCATTTTTCATTATTTCAACACACCAAATTCTCAACTCTCTCATTTCCTACAATTCTCTTATTCTCAATCTCAATTCATATAATTCTCTTATTCTCAATCTCAATTAGTTATTATCATTCGCAATTAGTCAATTTTCTTATTTGTCTTTCTTATTTGTCAAACGAAAAATGACAAGCTCATCTGAGAACATAATGTCAAATATGCCAACCCAAGAGAGCGGCCCTAGTGTCGGTGCACAATCACGGAGAAGAGAAGTTAAGGCTCGTTCCTCGGATATTTTCAAAATTCATTTTCATTTGAAACGCCTAGAAGATGATACACAACGAGCAATTTGCAACTATTGTGGGGCATGGAAAGACATCATCTGGTTGGACTTGGAATTGATACGACGCAAACTCAAATGACCAGGTACGAATCATCTGGAGGATACGTAAGCAACTTAAATTTTTAAAAATTTAAGCTCAAGCTCTTCAATGTAATAATTTTATTTATTTATAAAATTAATCTCATTTATTTTAATTTATTTTCGAAATTAAAAAAAAAGGTTCGGAACCGAACCGGAACCGGAAACCGGCCGGTTCGGTTCGGTTCCGAACCGGAACCGAACCGCCGGCCGGGTCTACTCATACAAACCAATTTAATTATTTTTTCTTTCTTTTTAACTATTATTTTACAGGGGGTTATGAACTTACGGTCCAAATTTTCCTGAAGGCTTCTTCATTTTATTACAATTTTTTTGTCACTTTTCAGGTTAAAAAATAAGTATACTATTCATAGGCTGCTAGGTTTTTTTTTTTTTTTTTTAATTTTAATTTTCAAAATTAAAATAAAAGAATAAAACTGCTTTACAACAACAATAACAATATTTACAGAAACGTAATAAGTTAGATCATCAACTTAAATATAAGAAATTAAATAAAAGTCGCCCTTCTTAAATATGAATATAAAATATAATAATAATAATAAATTGGTGTCGGTTTCAGTTTACTCACTCTAATATCACTACTTATCGGGGCCGGTCCTGAGTTTTTGAGTGCTCGGTGCGAAAGCTCAAAATGTGTCTTTTTTTATTACGAAAACATATGTTTAAAAAAAAAATATTTAACGAGGGCTGGAACCCAGTCGAAGCTGGGGGGCTAGGCCCTCACGCCCAAATTATATTACTTGAGAAAATATACAAAGGGGGGACATAGTACCTAAACCCCGACAATAAAAAATACAATCATATACAACCATTCCTAGCAAAGCTCCTTGAAATTTCAACCTTTAAGAAATTGTCTTCTAGCATTTTTTGAACCAAAATCATCAATTATATCATCATATTCCAAGTCTTCAATCTCATCATTTTCAATGCATAAGATTGCTAATCCATTTAGCTTATCTTGAGTCATAGTGGTCCGCAAGTAAGATTTTAATAATTTCAATTTTGAAAAACTTCTTTCTGCAGATGTCACGGTCACATGTACAGTCAACAGTACACGATAAACAATCATGACATTAGGACACATGTCATTTTCTTTTACAAAGTTTGCTATTTTCATGGATGTCCAAGGGTTATTAGAGAGAAATGCTTCTTCAGGTAACATCATTTGCAACACCTGTAATTCAGAACATAAGTCCGCTCCATCTATATCCATGGTATTTCCATGTTTCAAATGTGCTTCAAGATTCATACAATTTTCTTTTAGCTGTTGATCATCCAATGAAATTAACATCGGTGTATCAAACAAGAAGTCAAAAATAGATTCAAAAGCCTTTAACTGTTCAAATCTGTTTTTCAGTTGAAAAAGAGCAATATCCACTATAACAAGAAAATAATCTGTTCTAAATGATTCTTCAACAGACTGTTGTTCCCTCTCATTACCATCAACTTTACCATGATGTCTTTTTCTAGGTCTATGACGTTTAGTTTGAAAAACAGGTTCAATTTCCGAATCAAGTGCAATTTCTTTAACATCACGCATGGCAGAAGCAAAACCAATTTCTCTGTAGTTTTCAAAAAAGATAACAAGTGCTTCCAGTGCCTTTACAGCAACATCAAGACGCATGTCTTCAAATTGTAATTTTTTGCTCACCATGTTAATCTTCAACAAAATGTCATACCAAATAACCAAACTTAATACAAAATCAAAACTGGAAAGTTCTCCTGATGCTAAACATCCTGCATCCCTACTCAACTGGGGATTCTCAGTAATTTCCACCAACGTAAACAAAATATTTCTAACCTGGGCTACTTGAGATTTAATTGCTTTAACACTTTCAATGTGACTTTCCCATCGAGTAGTTGACAATGACTTCAAAGTTAACCCATCAATATGTTCAAGCAAAATATTCCAACGCTTTGTAGAGTTGGAAAACACCGTATATATGCATTGGCATGCTCCAAATTTTTTTTTTTACTTTAACACATGAACTTGTCATATCACAAACTACTAAATTAAGACAATGAGAACCACATGACATGTAAAAGGCTCTGGGATTTATCTCTAGCAATCTTTTCTGAACACCTTGGTGTTTCCCTTTCATGTTAGATCCATTATCATAACCTTATCCCCTCACATTATCAATATCAAGATTAAGAGACTTTAGGACATCTTGCAACTTATTAAAAAGTCCTTGTCCTGATGTATTTTCCACACTTAAAAATTCCATGAAATACTCCCTTATATGTATTGACTACTTGACAAGTCAACACATCTCAAAATTAAAGTTATTTGTTCCACATGACTTGCATCAGGAGTACAATCAAGAATGACAGAAAACAATTTGGCTTCTTTTACTTTTTTAATGATTGTGGTTTTGACTTTTGAAGCTAAAGTAGCTATCAACTCATTTTGAATTTTATGGCTCAAATAGTGGTGATGAATCTCTTTATTCTCAATGAGTCGAAAATGCTCTTGGATTATTTCAAGTAAACCTAAGAAGTTGCCATTAGAGTCTTCATAAGGCCTTTCATTTGTTCCACGAAATGCTATATTACGTATGGCTAAACATTTCACAACAGTAATAATTATAAGCATAATTTGTTTCCAATGATTTGTCTCTTTCTTGATTCACATTTGAAATTCTTTGTCAATTGTCTGATTTTTTGTCAATCTACTTTTCAACTCAACCCAAGTTCTCAAATTAGTGAGATGCTCTTTACTATTTTCATGTTGATCAAGTTTCACACCAAGATGTCTCCAATCACTAATTTCATCTTTTGCTAACTCACTTTTTGAGGCAATTGTTTTAAACAATTTACAACAAAAGCAAAAGATTTTATCCAACTCTTTTGAGTACACGAGCCATTTCCTATCATAAATTTCACCCGTTGGTAATTTTCGATCATAGTAGTGTGAGGAAAATTTTCTAGAGAGTTTGTCCATATGATAAGTGAGATTAGTTTCTCGAATTGGTCCTTTTTCTACAAGTAAGGCTCTCATTTCTGCATTAAGACCATCCCAAATTCTTGGATCATAAATGTTTAAATGGAATGTAGGTTCGGGAGATTCAATATTTTCTTCTACACCAATATGATCATCATCAACATTTAAATCTATATCACCACCATTTTCATGATCTTGAGACTCATCACCAATATTTTCTTCTAAATCACCACCATCATAACCACCAATTTCATGATCATGAGACTCCCCAACAATATTTTGTGACTCTTCACCAACATCATTTTCTCTCAAATTTTCAACCACTCATTCTTTGTAGAGAAAAAATTATTAAGAGATCCTCTTAAACTTTCAGCAATTTCATTATCCTTTGCTTTTTTTTTTTTGCCTTTTCATATTACCATAGAGTTGTTTCCTAAAAGACATGGCTTCGATAATTTATTTACAAAAATTACCTACACATGATATAACAAAAATTTCCGATAAAAATTATCATTCCAACATATATTATACATTATAAAAACACTAACACATAGTCTAACATATACGAATTGATAAAATTGAACCTAAATATTGGGTTTGAAATGAAATCAAATAATTCAATTAATCAAAAATTCAATTCATCCACAACAATAATTCTATACATCAATTATCATATAATTATATTTCTATGTCACTTGCAAAATTTTATATTAAATTATGAATTGATAATTCAAATTTTAAAAATTAGTCACCTCAAAACTCAAAAGAATTGGTGGTGAGTGAATACACTTGTAGTCAGATTCCAATATCCAATAACCCAAATAAATGGTGTTGTGCTGTCACGTTGAGAATAAGGAGGAGAATGACCTCTTCCTGCTGTGCTGTTTCTTGTCTGGCAGTGGCTGATGTGCTGTTTCTTCATGCTATGCTGTTTCTTCCTGGGTGGGGATTGGGGAATAAAGGGGATGAGGAATTGGGAAAATGTTGGAAGTTAGTGGGGATTGGGGAACAAAGGGGCGGGGGTGAGTGGGGGAATTGGGAAAAAGGTTGGCATTTAGGGTTTATGGGACCGAGAGAGTCGTCCCTGTTAATAAGACTTTTTTTTACAAGGTTGCTGGAACCGGAGAGGGTATGAATCTGTGCATAAAACCTGGGCCCCTTTAATTTGTTGTCAACCTTGGACCGATTCCTCCTCTGGAATTTGGGCTCCGATTTTTATATATATATATCTATTTATTTGGGTTTTATTATTTTGGTGCCCCCTTAATTTTTGGGCCCTGGACAGTAGCCCTTGTGGCACTGAGCTAGAGCCGGCCCTGCTACTTATCTTTGTAGTTTTTATTTTGGAAAAAAAACTCAACACCAATGGGAAATTATTTCTCATTCACCTCCTCTTACTTTTTCAAATAATATTATTACGTCACCTACAATTCATATTTAGTATCAAATAACCATCTTTCCGTATTAAGATATTGATTACGTCACACATATATTTATGTCAAACCGTCTCATTTAATTTATATTGTGAAGAAAAATTATCCCATATTTAATAAATTATTATATTTTAAATTCTAAATATATAAATTTACTACGATTCAAAAAAATCATTTTCTCTTATAAAAGGAGGATCATGACGGTAATTTAAGAGGAAGCGAATAATTAAAAGATTCGGAACAAAAAATAATAAAAATAATTATATTACTTATTTTGGCATCAACTACCTCCCTATGTGTCAAAGGAAGGAATCTATCTCAACACTTAGAGAACAATTAGCTTAAAACCATTTACAATTAGCTTAAAACCATTTTTTTTATAAAAAAAATATTAATTAATCCTCAATCATATCAATATACTTTTCCTGATTTCCACTACACGAGGAAATAATTGATTCATCCTCACTTGTCCTTGAAGGTATGGTCCACTTGATCACATACGCCTTCACATGAGGATTTTTACATTTTCTTATATGGAGATGTCAATACTTATACCCTACATGTCTAATCAACAGCTATAAAAAATTATACCCATACCAATCCTAACATAATAGGCCTTCGCTGACCCATTCTTGCGGAGATTTTTGCCATGCCTATGTATTACTTTTATCCCTATCATGCTTGAACCAA
This sequence comes from Zanthoxylum bungeanum, assembly GCA_019454045.1. Taxonomy (NCBI): domain Eukaryota; kingdom Viridiplantae; phylum Streptophyta; class Magnoliopsida; order Sapindales; family Rutaceae; genus Zanthoxylum; species Zanthoxylum bungeanum. The sequence continues at coordinate 288,574 of SKCR01026554.1, forward strand.
CCTGACATTAGGGATAGCAAAAGCTCGAAATTGACTTGAAAAAGAATTTATTTTAATAAATTTTAATGCTTAAAAAATTAAAAATTAAAAATTCAAAGTTTTTAGTGGATGTGGTGCATATATAATTTAGAAAATTGGAGATAGTACATAAATAATTTGCTAAACTAGAGATAATGCAGAGATAATTTACATTCACAATATAAAATAACAACATGATAATATATTTTGAGCTCAAAGCACCCTAAAAACATTAAGCTTCAAGAGAGAAAGCTTAGAGAGTATGTAGAAGTGATGTTTTTTTGCAGAGAGTTTAAACACTAGTAAAGTTCTATTCTTGTATTAATAAATTTGGGTTTTCCTCAAAAAACTCTTCAGTGATCAGAGAATCACAACATAACATTTATGTGATCTATCTCAATCTCACCCACATTCATGCTGGCGGCACCAGTAGGATTGTTTGGGCTCTCGTTCTCAGACTGATCGCCATATTCCTCATTATAGACTGCAGTTGCAACAATAACACCCCCAATCACCATATTCTTCTAATGCCCTGATCAATTGAATAGAGTTAATGGAATCATTTAATGAAATCAATAAGATCTGAGGATTTTTGGTGAGAAACAATGAGGAAGCTTTATTTGTTTCAGAAATATAGTGTGTGTATATACATAAGTGATAGAAAAAATCAACTATTTAATAAAATTTTATTTATCTTTCGGTTTTTTTCTTTTTTTTTTTAACATTTTCCCAATTCAAATAATACTTTAAATGGTGCCTACACAAGTTGTAGCCTTGTAGGCGCAAGAGACTAAATGGTAACCTGCTACGTTAGCTACAAAATTCTCCAAGTATGTTATATGAGAACAGAAACAACACAAATATATCTATGCAGATGAGATGAGTATGGAATTAGCCCACAATCCATCACCTTCATTTGGTTTTCACTTGGAAAAAACAAGTGGGGTTTGGTCCTTGTCTCCAAGTTTAATATATATATCCTTAAACTTATAATTGAGTAGTGATAATTATGTTCCCTTAATACATAACGAGTATAAAATAATAATTTTGAAGTCAATCAGATTAATAATAATAGAAATTAAATTATTTAATTAAATTAAAATTTTAATTTAAGATAATAGTTTCATTATAATTCTATATTGAATGAGTTATCTTTAAGTACATATATCAATCTTGAACTTGTTATAATCAAAATCAAGCTGAAAATTAATTTTGTCCAAGTGGAATTGTCTAGAGACTCATCAATGATATCTAAATTTTTGCCGCATGTTATTTTTATACATCGACAAAAAGCTGTTGGTTAACATATAACAATCATTTTATTCTATGTGCTAATTAAAAAAAAAAATGGAAAGAGACATTATATTAATTATTAGATTAAACAAATGTGTAAAGAGCATATATATGAAAAAAAAACTATGGAAATAGTTGCCACTTAGGTTATCCGTCGCCACCCACTTTCCATCCTCTTATAATTTCCCCATTTTGCAAAAGCTTCAAAACCCTAAAATTATTTGTAGCAATTCACCTTTGACACTCAAAAAGGAATTAACATCAACTTCAATTCTCATTTTGTCTATGCAAAATTGCCAAACATTCCCAAAACCCCTAAAAAGTAGCCAACAAAATCAATAGTATCACATGCTATAGCTCTGTCATATCACAACCTTAAAGTGGCATCCCCCACGTACAAAAATTTTCAGCTCACCAATTCGAACCAATTTGAGCGCCCATTAAAAATAAAAATAAAAACATTGCACGTCAAGAAAACACACACTATAACACATACACATGACTATCACATAACCTATGTTTCAACCAAACACTACCATGATAAACCCTAGCTCTAATCTCACTTCCCTCTCCTCCTCCTCTCACAAATTCGCCGGGAACTTCGTTTCCCGGCGACTTATTTTCCTGCATAACATCCAAATTCTAGAGCTTTTCCTAGCTCTCTTTGTCTTCATAGCCATACATTCCCTGAGACAGAAAAAACGTTACGGCCTACCCATATGGCCACTCCTAGGCATGTTACCGTCTCTCGTCTCCGGTCTCCATGGCAACATGTACGAGTGGATCACCAACATTATCATAAGTCAAAACGGCACGTTTAGGTTCAAAGGTCCGTGGCTTAGCAGCCTCAATTGTGTTGTCACCTCCGATCCTCGGAACCTCGAGCATCTTCTCAAGACCAAGTTCCCCAATTTCCCTAAAGGCCGCTACTTCCGCGACACGCTTCGTGACTTTCTCGGTGATGGGATATTCAACGCCGACGAAGACACGTGGCTCCGGCAGAGAAAGATGTGATAAAACACACATTAATAGAGGTGAATTGAGAGAAAATTCTTCTTTATTTCACAAAACAAAGAATTACAAAGCTTAACCTAAAGCTTTACAAAAAACTCTCAAACACTTTACTCTATATCTTCACTCACACATTTGAGATGATGAATACATGATCTTGGGCTCCTTTTATAGTGCTCAAACCGTGTGAACAGTGTCACACAGTTTGGCACTTGCTGGCAGCAAGTTTGCAAGTTTGGCCAAGCTTCACATCAAGCTTTCGGTGCTCCTGTTGCCAACTTTCGATGGAAATGCATGCTAGCTGTTTCAGTGCTTGGAACTCATACGTGCATGCATGCTTCACTTCAACAAATCTCCCCATCGGTGAAGATTTTCCCCAAAAACTGAGCCGACCATCAATCATCCAAATTCGGATCCTCAAAAGGATCCACCCCTGGCTGCATCTATATGACTATCTACGTACCATGAGTTGGGATCAAGCCAATCATAGTTCTCTGTATCTTCCCACTCTGACTATGTGGAGAGTTTGTCATTCCGGCTATGGCACGACAGATTTCAAGCTTTTCCTTCGGTAAAACCTTGGTGAACATATCAGCACCGTTGTCATCGGTGTGAATTTTCCTGAGTTCTAACAGCTTTGAACTCAGGACGTCCCGTATCCAGTGATATCTCACATCGATATGTTTTGACCTCGAGTGAAATGTGGAGTTTTTACCAAGGTAGATAGCACTCTGGCTATCGCAGTACAAAATGTACTTCTCCTGCTTGAAACCCAATTCCTGGACGAATGTCTTCATCCACAGCAATTCCTTGCAAGCTTCTGTCATTGCAATGAATTCTGCCTCTGTTATAGAAAGTGCAACACATCTCTGCAACCTTGACTGTCATGCCACAGCTCCTCCTGAGAGAGTAATCAGATACCCCGAAGTAGACTTTCGGGTATCCACATCTCCTGCCATATCTTAATTGGTGTAGCCCATCAACACTGGTTCACTGCTTCCAAAATATAGTCTCATTTTGGATGTGCCTCGTAAATATCGCATAATCCATTTGATGGCATTCCAGTGTTCTCTTCCTGGGTTTGACATAAATCGGCTGACCAATCCAACTACGTGTGCTAAGTCTGGCCTCGTGCACACCATGGCATACATGAGACTTCCCACTGCTGAGGTGTATGGAACCTTTTTCATTTCCTCATTCTCTGTCTCAGTAGAGGGACTCTGTTGTGTACTCAATCTAAAGTGGGTAGCAAGAGGAGTGATAACCGCTTTAGCCTTGTCCATCTGGAATCTCTGAAGTACCTTCTCGATGTACTCCTCATGTGACAAGTATAATCTTCTGGTTTTCCGATCACGACCGATACTGATGCCAAGAATCTGTTTAGCTGGCCCCAAGTCTTTCATCTCAAAAAACTTACTCAGTTGCTGCTTCAAATTATCAATCCTCGATTGATTCTGGCCAACTATCAACATATCATCTACATATAGCAGTAAGATGATAGAGTCATCGTTAGAAAATTTCTGAACGAAAACACAATGATGTGAAGTAGTCTTCTTGTATCCATGCTCCCCCAGAACTGACTCTAACTTCACGTACCACTGTATCGGTGTCTTTTTCAAAACGTAGAGGCTTTTCCTGAGTCTGCACATATAGTCCTCTTTCCCTCTGACTCTGAAGCCTTCTGGTTGCTCCATGTAAATTTCTTCTTCCAGATCCCCATGAAGAAATGCGGTCTTGACATCCATCTGCTCAATCTCCAGGTCGAGGCTTGCTGCTAGACTGAGTACCACTCTGATGGATGACATCTTCATAACTGGAGAGAAGATTTCATCGAAGTCAATGTCTTTCTTCTGATTGAATCACTTGACGACTAGTCTGGCTTTGTATCGGGGTTGTGAAGTGTGCTCTTGTTGCTTTACCCTGTACACCCATTTGTTCTTCAAAGCCCTTTTGCCTCTTGGAAATTTCACCAACTCAAAAGTGTGATTGTCATGCAAAGATTTCATCTCATCTTGCATGGCTTCCTCCCACTTTTCTTTGTCTTCTGTTTCCACAGCCTCCTGGTAGCTCTCGGGTTCTCCCCCGTCAGTAAGCATCACATACTCATATGCAGAGTATTTGGTTGAAGGTCGTTTTTCTCTATCAGACATTCTCTGTGGAACTATTGGTGTAGCTTATGGTACTGGTGGTTGATCATGATCATCATCTCTGTGAGCTTCATCACCTGTACCCTCATATCTGGGAACCTCATCTTCAACTTGTACTGGCACCGGTGTATGAGGTTCTGGATTCACATCTCTGTATTGCTGAGGCATTGTCTTCAATTCCTTTCCGATATCTTCTATGGTCTGATTTTCGACGAAGACAACATCTCGGCTCCTGAAAATCTTCTTCTCAACAGGATCGTACAGTCTGTACCTGAAATCATCATGACCATAGCCAATAAAGACACATTATCGCGTCTTTGCATCAAGCTTGGACCTCTCGTCCTTTAGGATGTGTACAAAGGCTTTACACCCAAAGACATGCAAGTTTTCATAAGACACTTCTTTACCTGTCCAGACTTGGTTAGGAATTTTACCTTTTAGTGCGACTGCTGGGGACATGTTCAAAACATGTACGGTTGTGTTGAGTGCCTCCCCCCAAAATATCTTCGGCAGCTTGGCTTGTGAAAGCAAGCTTCCGACCCTCTCGCACAAGGTTATGTTCATCTTTTTAGTGCGACTGATGGGGACATGTTCAAAACATGTATCGTTTGATGTCGGATTCCTTACGTCTTGCAGTACTGATCAAACAGACCTCTGTATTCTCCACTGTTATCTGTTCTGATACATTTCAGTTTCTTGTCAATTTCTCTCTCCACCAGGGCATGAAACTCCTTGAACACTCACAACACTTGATCTTTTCTCTTCAAGGTGTATGCCCAGATCTTCCTTGAATGATCATCTATGAATGTCACAAAATAAAGTGACCCACCAAGTGTTCTTTTCTGCATCGGACCGCATACATCTGAATGTATGAGGTCAAGTACCTCCGATTTTTGTTGAGGCGGGGAGCTCTGGAATGACACTTTATTCTGCTTTCCAGCCATGCAGTGTTCACACTTCCGTAAGTGTGAGTTCTTCAATCCAGGAAGAACATTCTGCCTGCGTAGTATTTCCATCCCCGTTTGACTCATATGATCGAGCTTTTTGTGCCATAGCTCGGCTGCCTCATTACTGTTGACTGTATTTATGCTACTATTGGAAATTTTAGCTTGCATCAAATACAATATTGAATCTTTCTTACCTCGTGCCACCACCATTGATCCTTTAGTGAGCTTCCAGGTTCCGTCACTAAAGGTGTTGCAGAAACCTTCATCATCCAGCTTTCCTGTTGAGATCAGGTTTAACCGGATGTCTGGGATGTGCTTGACTCCCTTCAACATTAGCCTTATCCCATTGTTTGTTTCAAGGCATATGTCTCCAATACCGACGGCTTTGGACTGGCCGTCATTCCCCATCGTTACAGGACCGTAGTCTCTTGGTGTGTAAGATGAAAAGAAGTCTCTGCGAGATGTGGTGTGTATGGAGGCGCCACTATCTATCACCAAACGGGTCTCGTGGCTGGCAAGATTCACAATATTTTCTTCATACATAATGCAGAATTCTTTAGAGGTTTTATCGGTGGTAGTAGCAACTCTTTCTTGGTTAGAGTCACCATCTCTCCTGGACTGCTCGTTCTTCAGTTTGTAATAGTCCCTCTTCATATGACCTTTCTTTTTACACTGAAAACATTCAATTTTCTTGTTCTTGATTTCCCTCGGTTCTTGTCTGATTTACCTGGGCCTCGACTTTTACTCCTCCCCCTTCTGGTGTTCTTTTCTGTCAATAGAGCTTCTGAGGTTGATGCTGATGTTGACTCCTTCATTCTCGTCATCTTTTCTTCCTCGAAGATCCTGGTTTTCGCCATCTCCATAGTGACTTTCCCATCTGCGGCTGAATTTATCACCGTAGATCTGAACATTTCTCAAGATTCTGGTAACGTATTAAGGAGTATTAAGCCATTTACCTCATCTTCGAAGTTTATGCCCAATCCAGACAATTCTTTCATAGTTCCGAGGAAATCAATGATATGGTCCGCCATCGTTGTATCTTCCTGGTATTTCAACCCCATCATCTTCTTGATGTAGTACAGCTTGTTGTTGCCAATCTTTCATCGAAAAATCTCCTCAAGATTCTCCATAAGACGCGTTCATTTGTATCTTCACTAACATGGTTCACGATACTGTCGTCGATCCACTGACGAATAGTACTGCATATTTTCTGGTGAAGATTGTTCCACCTTGCTTCAGAAATTTCTTCTGGTTTCTCCTCCAGAAATACCGACCCATCATAATCCTTCACATATAAAAGGTCTTTCATCCTTCCTCTCCATGTGAAATAATTGGTACTAGTCAACAAAATCATTTTTCCGACACCCACATCCATCCTAAAAATTCTAAGAAGAATTTCAAAAAATGGACCTCACCATTGCACCCGGAATGGTCGAAAATGGTGGAAATGACACTTCGTTTGTCAAAATCCGACATAGGGACCAAATTACAAATTTCAGAAATTACATGGGTCAAATTGTAATTTTTGAAAGTTCATGGGCCAAAGTACAATTACGGAAAAGTTCATGGATTAAAATATAATTTTCAAAAAATTCAGGGACCTATCTAAAATTTACCAGATATTGCTGACGTGGCAGACACATGGCGCTAACGTGGCGCTGACTGGATGACACGTGGCTGCTGACTGGTATGATGACGTGGCTTGCTGACTGGGCTGCTGACTGGGCGTGTCAGGCTGACGTGGCGCTAACTGGACTGCTGATGTGGCGATCACTGGACTCGTCTTCAACCTTCAGCGCGCGTGAGGCGCGTGACTGAGCGTGGGCACGCGTGAAGAAGCTGCTGACCGGCGCGTGAAGCGCGTGCGCACTCCCTGGACCTCCGATCGATCGTCGGAAAATACCACAGTGCTCGTCTCTCTGTAAAAAGTCCGATGGTATTCTCAAAATCGATTTTCGATAACTTTCGTCGGAATCGATTTTCCGAACCGAAGCTCTGCTTCTGAGTTTCGGGATCCCTTCGAGTAACCTTAGCTACTGATACCACTTGTTGTGATAAAACACACACTAATAGAGGTGAATTGAGAGAAAATTCTTCTTTATTTCACAAAATAAAGAATTACAAAGCTTAACCTAAAGCTTTACAAAAAACTCTCAAACACTTTACTCTCTATCTTCACTAACACATTTGGGATGCTGAATACATGATCTGGGGCTCCTTTTATAGTGCTCAAACCGTGTGAACATTGTCACACGGTTTGGCACTTGCTGGCAGCAAGTGTGGCCAAGCTTCACATCAAGCTTTCGGTGGAAATGCATACTAGCTGTTTCAGTGCTTGGAACTCATACGTGCATGCATGCTTCACTTCAACAAAAGACAGCGAGCATCGAGTTTCATTCAGCTAAGTTCCGACAAATGATGACAGAGTCATTACTCGAGCTCGTCCACGCCAGGCTGTAACCAGTCCTTGAAAATTCCCTAAACGGCGCCGTTTCTATCGAGCTAAGTTGTTGTACAAATTAACTATGTGACAAATGAAATTGTTCTTTTATCATTTGTAATTAGATTACCAAGATGCATAAATGATGAAAGGTCCATATGATTAGTTCCGGATTGAGATGATATGAGACAATATCAATCCACGAAGGTTTAATCATTAAATATCTCTAGTCGTAGTATTATCGAGATTGGACATCGATAATGCGGAATAGACTAGTATTGCACTTGTGCGCGTTGTGGGAGCATAACAGGATAGTTCTCATATATTTGGGTATAGGATACTCATGCAAGTGTAATAGGAGGTTGTGTTTACCGATGGTACGGAAACAGCTTCGCTCTGGATCCCTCGGAATTCCATTGGTAGTATGACTATATGTCTATGGAAGTCCGAATCAGGGTAGGTGTATTTGGTCTTAACCTGAGACTTGCACCGCTAATACTTGCGACAATCAATGTACTTTGGTTTTGGTCGTCCAGGGCTTTAACAGGTTCTGTGTATGCCACTTCTGGGTATATTGAGAATCGTAGTGTATTGGGTGTGATGTCGAGATGGAAGTATCACCCCAGTCATAGTGGAGATGATGATCACGTAGGATACGAAACTAGTTCTCTTATATGCTGCAGCTATCAGGATATTATGACTAGGTCATGTTTATCCGATTATAGAGACTAGTTACCAGAGATCTCATATGTGCCTCGTACGAGACATACACATTTCCAGCCCCAGGCCTTGCACGTGACATCCGATGCTGGATCGAAATACGCTATACTACGTATACTACGCCTGATATAGATCACATATTCCAGTAAGAATATTTCTGGAGAATTGGGTAGGCACGGTGCTTTGCTAGAAGCCAATCATGTCTTGTAAATCGGTAAAAACGTAGTACTAGGTACATACGTGTTCGGATAGTCCGACGACCGGATTTACTGCCAACATATCCGGGGATCTCATGGGTCGCTTCCCGAAGATTCACCGATGACGTATGACTCGCACTTTATTAATCTGGGATTAATTATAAGAGAGAGAAAATTAATATGAGATTAATTACGGAGATATTTTATCTGGGATAAAATATTATTTAAAGAGAGAAAGATTAATTTGGAATTAATCGATAAAATAATATATTCGATATATTATACGAAATTGGATTTCGACGCCGAATTAAAATTAGATTTTAATTTGGGCGAACGAGTTAATTTAGAATTAATTCGTTAGCGATGTGAATAGTAATTTTGCTAGGCATAATTATTTAATTACGTCGCAACGGAAAATTCGTTAATTTGGAATTAGAAAACCCGAGCCCAGGAGTGTTTGCGGGCGCACTCGCATTTCGAATTCAAGTGCGGCCCACAAGTCACATCAAGCGTCAAATCACTAGTCAATCGATTGATGTGATATCTAGTCACTTTGAGTGATGTGACAACATGTCACTATTAATTGATTGTGGTAGTTGGAAGGCATTAATTGTTTGTTGCCTTTGACTTTTTTGAACATGAAAAAATGGTATATGTTTAATTGATTTTGGAAATCAATTAACTAATACACAACACATTTTTTATCTCCTCTCTCTTCTCTCCCTTACGCCCAATGGGCCATTTTCTTCTTCATTTTTTCTGGTTTTGCCGAGAACAAAGGAGAAGTAAGGAAAGATTTGCGGAAAATTTTTTCGGAGTGCTAGCACACATTCGGGGTCTTGGGAAGGTGATAGGGAAACCAACTTGTGAGCTTGGAATCACAATTCGAAAGCTTGGAGCTTGGATCGAAATTGGAGTAGAAAAATCATCCCAAAGCCGAAACTTCAAGGAAGAAAAAGCTTGAAGATTTTGATGTTCCTCGCGTCGTAAAATCCGATCGTTGTAAGTATGATTCCGCCATGCTTTTACGAGTATTCACATATATGTTTCATAGCTTGAAATCGATCCCGGGACTATAGTAGAAACCCAACAAGGGTTACCCAAAATCCCGTTTGCGAAGGCCTTTGAGGATGCAACTGAGGCCTCGGTGTTACGTTTTATGACCCCAACTTGTGTGTGGAAGATCATGAGGTTTCTTGATTTGGGTAATGAAAAGAAACTTAAAAGATCAATCAAAGGCGTTGATGAGGTTGCAGAAGAAGTTTTTCGGACACGAAAGAAAGAACTCATGTCGGATTGTAATAACAACATGTTGCAGAGATCAGACATATTAACGGTGTTCATGAAGTTAAAGGATGAGCATGGGATGGCGTATTCGGATAAGTTTTAGCGTGATATTCGTGTCAACTTTATTCTTGCCGGAAGGGATACTTTGTCAGTGGAGTTGAGCTGGTTCTTCTGGTTGATTGATCGAAATCCGGCCATCGAGGAGAAGATTCTTGAAGAGATTTACAGGATAATTGGTGAAAGATGAGAGGAGAAAATGGAGGAGAGTGGTGCTTCATTAGTGCTTAAGCCTGAGGAGATGAAGAAAATGGATTATTTGCAAGATGCATTATCAGAGGCTTTGAGACTGTATCCTGTTGTGATTCGCTGATCACTTTAGAGAGTATTTTGAGGAAAAATCGAATTCAATTTTATTACTTTCAAGCATAGATTACAAAGTTTATAAAATGAAACTTTATACAAAAACCTCACTAACACTCTCTGTTTCTCTCTTTGGGATGTTTATGCCACAAATCACTCCTTGATTTATGCCTTGATTCATGGCATTTGGAAATTAAGAAATCTCCACCGAAAGTTGTTTGTTGTTTCTTGCTTGCTGGATGCATGATTCATGCATGAAAGCTGGCTGCTGGACTTTACAATTCTCCCCCTCCAGCTGCATCTGAAACAATCATTATCTGACAGTTATACCGGCTATATCTCTGCACAACTCTAGCTTGTCTCGAGTAACCACTTTCGTTAACATGTCGGCTGGATTCTTATCTGTATGGATCTTCACTAGTCTCAGCAGTTGTTGATCCATTACTTCGCGTATCCAATAATAGCGAATATCAATGTGTTTCGTCCGTGAATGATACATTGAGTTTTTGCTCAATTCCATAGCACTCTGACTGTCGCAATGTATCTTGTATTCTGTCTGCTTGATCTCTAACTCTTGGAGAAAATACTTTAACCACAACATTTCCTTTTCTGCCTTAGCTATAACGATGTACTCAGCTTCCGTTATGGATAATGCAATACACCTCTGCAATCTTGACTGCTATGACACAGCTCCCCCTGTAAAAGTGTAGATGAATCCTTATGTAGATTTCCTACAATCAAAATCTCATGTCATATCTGAATCTGTATAGCCTTCCAAGATCGGATCAGCTCTCTCGTAACACAGACAGAACTTCGATGTACCCTTGAGGTACTTGAGAATCCATTTGACTGCCTCCAAGTGTTGTTTTCCAGGGTTAGAGAGAAAACGGCTCACTACACCCACTGCGTGTGCAATATCTGGCCTGGTACATACCATTGCATACATTAGGCTTCCAACAGCTGAAGAATATGATATTGCTGACATTTCTTCTATCTTTTTCTTCGATGAGGGGCACGAACTCTTGCTCAGTTTGAAATGGTGCGCTAGCGGAACACTGACTGGTTTGGCTTTCTGTATATCAAACCTCCTGATAATCCATTCAATATAACTCTCCTGTGAAAGCCACAACTTCTTGTTCTGTCTATCACGAACAATCTTCATTCCCAAAATCTGTTGAGCTGGTCCTAAATCTTTCATATCGAAGGACTTAGAGAGTTCCTTCTTCAGCTGGCTGATCTTCGCTGCTTCTTGTCCAACAATCAACATGTCATCTACATACAGTAGAAGAGCAACAAAATTTCCATCTGGAAACCTCTGAATGTATACACATTGATCTGTTGCAGTTATTTTGTAGCCTTGACCCACCATGAATGAGTTGAACTTCTTGTACCACTGCCTCGATGCTTTCTTGAGCCCGTACAAGCTCTTTTTCAGCTTACAAATAAGGTTTTCTTTTCCTGAAACCTTGAATCCTTCTGGCTGCTCCATGTAGATTTCTTCATTCAGATCACCATGAAGAAATGTTGTTTTAACATCCATCTGTTCAAGCTCCAAGTTCAATCTGGCTACCAATCCTAGGATAACTCGGATTAAAGTCATTTTTACCACTGGTGAAAATATCTCATCAAAGTCAATTCCTTTTTTCTGTAGGGATCCTTTGACCACTAGCCGAGCTTTGTGTTTCACCACTTTTCCGCTGCCATCTTTCTTGAGCTTGAACACCCATTTGTTCTTCAGTGCCTTCATTCCATGTGGGAGCTTGACTATCTCTTAAGTGTTGTTTTTCTGCAGAGATTTCATCTCATCCTGTATTGCGTGCAGCCATTTGTCTTTGCCTTTATGAGATACAGCTTCGTTGAAGGTTTCTGGCTCCCCCTCGTCAGTAAGCAGAATATATTCTGATCCTGAGTATCTGGCTGATGGAATCCGGCCTCTCAGATCTTCGTACTGGAGGTTCTGGCTGTCTGTCTGGCATGTCTTTCACCTCATCGTCATCTGTGGCCACTGGTGTTGGTGCTGGGGTTGTGTCTGGATTTGCATCAGCTTTGTTGGCACTGGATTTAGAAGACATCTTGGGCTTTTCAATGTCTTCTATTGTATGGTCTTCGAGAAATACTACATCACTGCTTCTGATGACCTTCCTTTCCTTCGGGTCCCATAGCCTGTATCCAAATTCCTCGTCTCCATAGCCTATGAAGATGCATGGAGTAGTCTTTGCATCGAGTTTATGTCTGAGCTATTTGGATACATGTGCAAATGCTAAACATCTGAATATTCTGAGGTGAGAATATGAAGGATTCTTACCAGACCACACTTTCTCCGGAATCTCGAAGTTCAACGGTACAGATGATGATCTATTGATCAGGTAGCAGGCGGCACGAACAGCTTCTCCCCAGAATGGCTTTGGCATCTTAGCCATGCTGATCATGCTTTTGAATTTCTCCATAATTGTGCGGTTCATCCTTTCAGCGACACCATTGTGTTGTGGGGTGCGTGGAACAGTCCTCTCGTGTCGAATGTCGTGGCTTCCGCATTAGGCATCGAACTCCCTGAAAGTGTATTCGCCTCAATTGTCTGTGCGAAGGCACTTCAGTTTTTTCCATGTTTCACGCTCGACCATGGCATGGAACAGTTTGAAATAGTCCAGGACCTGATCATTTGATTTCAGAAAATACACTCATACTTTCCGAGAAGCATCATCAATGAAAGTCAGAAAATATTTATTACCGCCTAGTGAATTTACCTCCAAGGGACCACAAACATCAGAGTACACCAGACTGAGTAACTCTGATTTTCTTGTAGAAGAGAAATTGAAAGAGACTCTATGTTGCTTACCGAAGAGACAGTGATTACAAGGATCCAGAGCAGCATTTTTGGAGACAGAGATTAGATCATTCTTTGTCAAGGTAGATAACCCCTTTTCACTCATGTGACCGAGTCTCTGGTGCCACAGATTCTGAGAAGCCTTCGGTTCAGCTACATTGAGACTTTATGCACAAATCTTCGCATGAGTCTTGTATAGAGTTCCACAAATATGTCATCGGGCGATGACCATGGCACTTTTGATCATTCTCCAAGTGTCATTGCTGAAGTGACTAGCATAATCATGTTTTTCAAGGGCTACCCCCGAGAATAAGTTGAGCCGAAGTTCTGGAACATGTCTGACCTCCTTCAGGGTTATTGTATACCATGCATTTGTCCGCAACTATATTTCACCAATTCCCACTATCTGAGAAGAACTGGTATTCCCCATCTTCACTGCTCCAAAGTCTTCTGCTTTGTATATTGTGAAAAAATCCATGTGAGGAGTGACGTGGTAGGATGCTACAGTATCTACCACCCACTCGACATCCTGAGTTACGGTGTGAATGCATGCTTCTTTCTGGTCGGAGCATATAGCTACATCTACTGTGGTAACTACTAGTGTCTCTACATCATTCTTCTTCGGCTGGTTATTGCCTTGCCCCTGCTCCCGTTGCAGTTTCCGGTAATTTTTCTTCAAATGGCCTTCAATGCCACAGTGGAAGCACTTGTATGTCTTTTTCTTGTCATTGGATTTGCCTCTGCTTTTGCTTCTGCCTCTCCTCCCACCTTGATGTTTCTCATGTTGTCTTCCTCGTTTCTCCGAGACAAGGGCTTCTGTTTGATGTGAGCCCACGTCTTTTCTTATGGCTTCTTCATTTGACTGGGCATCATTTACCATAGGCATGGTAAGTTTGCCTCCTGGAGCTGAGTTGTTGAGAGTAACCACCAGAGTCTCACAGCTATCGGAAAGAGAACTGAGTAGCAAGAGGGCTTGAACTTCGTCTGTCAGTTGCATGTCCACTGCAGTCAACCGGTTCACCAGGCTTTGAAACTCGTTGGTGTGTTCTGCAACAGAAGTTCCACTCCGTAGCTTCAGGTTCACCAAACTCCTCATAATTAAGGCTTTATTCCGAGCTGTTTTGGCCTGGAACATGTCTTCCAATTTCCTCTGCATTTCATAAGCATATGTATCATGTGCTACGTAGTGGAAGACATTATGGTTGATCCACTGCCTAATCTGACTCAAAGTTCTATTATTGAGTTTGTTCCAGTCATAGTCTTTAATAGATTCTGGTTTCACTCCCTTCAACTCGATGACATCAAACATATCTTTGCAATGCAAGAAATCTATCATCCGAGGTCTCCAGATGGAGTAATTAGTTGCAGTCAGTTTAATCATTGCACCAGAAATAGAATCTTCCATTTCAATTTTAAGTTTTAAAGATTAAAATGAAAATAGGTTAAAATCGGGGTTGAATTTTACAAATCCGAGGTCATCGTTGCGTCCGGAACGGTCGAAAATGGTGGAATAGACACTTCATTGGTCTAAATCAGACACATGGGCTGATTTGTAAATTCCTAAAAGTTCTGGGGCAAAACTGTAAATTTCAAAACTTCAGGGGGCTAAATGAAATTTACCAATATGCTGACGTGGCAGATGATGTGGCAGTGCTGACGTGGCAGTGATGACATGGCAGATGTGGGACTGGCTTGATGGCGTGGTAGACACGTGGCGATGACGTGGCGGATGATGTGGCGCTGACGAGGCTGGATGACGTGTCAAGATGACGTGGCTGTAGGGCTGACGTGGCAGATTGCGTGGCTCCACGTGGTCGTCTTCTTCCTCCAGACGTGCGTGTAGCGCGTGGCGAGAGTGGGCTTCACTCTCCCGGAGAGTGGCGGAGCGTGCGGGCTCCTCTGATGTCTGTTTGATTGCCGGAAAATACCGCCGAACTCGTCTCGATGAGAGCTATCTGATGGTATGCTCGAAAATAATTTTTGACAACTTTGCCGGAATTCAAATTTTTCGAAACCGAGCTCCGTTCTTCGGTTTTACGACCCCAAAGTAGAACCAAAACTTCTGATACCACTTGTTGTGATTCACTGATTACTTTAGAGAGTATTTTGAGGAAAAAACCGAATTCAATTCTATTACTTTCCAGAATGGATTACAAAGTTTACAAAATGAAACTTTATACAAAAACCTCATTAACACTCTCTGTTTCTCTCTTTGGAATGCATTTTAAGCACACTGTAATGCATGTATTTATAGCCAAAAAATTGCACACTGTTTATGCCACAAATCACTCATTGATTTATGCCTTGATTCATGGCATTTGGAAATTAAGAAATCTCCACGGAAAGTTATTTGTTGCTTCTTGCTTGCTAGATATATGGTTCATGCATGAAAGCTGGCTGCTGGACTTTACATATCCTTCTGTGCCTGTTGATCACAAAGAGGTAATTAATATATTCTTTTTTATCATTATAACAAAAATGAGGTTTTAGATTTAATTTATTTTGTTTTTATTTCTCTAATATTTAGTTGCTAGTGTTAATTATTTGTTATTTTGATGAATTATGAAGTCATTTTCTTGTTTACCTAACGACATTTATCCTTATTATCCTGGTATGTTTAGACATCATCAAAAAATAAATTAATAGAAAAATAGAACTTATGAAACTTTAAGTTACTTACCTAAATATAGATGATGACTTGAATTAAAACCTATATAAAATATGAATAGTAATATTATACATATAAAACTGGGATACAGAATTTGAAATCTTAAGTGTCATTTAATTATTTAAACATTAACAGTAAGATAATAAATTCAATTATTACTTTACACGTATCCAAACTTTATAATCACAAGTAAAATATAAGTCGAACTTAATAGAAGTCTTGCTTGTCTCTTTCCCTTCATATTTGCAAAACCCGCTCATATTCTTGCTTAAAGTTATAGCCCAGAAAACCCTTAATTTAAAAGTCAGTGAATAGAGGGGTAGAAACTTAAGAGATCATCACTTCAAGGTTACCTTTTTATGATTTTTGAATGAAAATTAACATTATTGTAATTGTGTTTAGGTGGTTGAAGATGATGTATTTGCAGATGGGACAGTGATAAAGAAAGGAACAAAAGTGATATATGCAATTTATGCAATGGGAAGAATGGAGGCAATATGGGGAAAGGATTGTAGAGAGTTCAAGCCAGAGAGATGGCTAAGAGACGGCCGGTTTATGAGTGAGTCAGCCTACAAGTTCACTGCCTTCAACGGAGGCCCCCGCCTCTGCCTCGGCAAAGATTTTGCATACTATCAGATGAAATTCGCCGCCGCCTCCGTCATTTACCGTTACCGTGTTAAGGTGGTGGAGGATCATCCGGTGGTGCCAAAGCTTGCTTTGACAATGTACATGAAGCATGGCTTGAAGGTGAACCTATACAAGCGTCATGAGTCTGAGCTTCAAAAATACTTCAAGTGATGAAAATCAAGAATTCAGTGTGTCAATAAAGTATGTTTTCATAATTTTTTTATACGTGTGATTATTGGTAAATACATGGAATTTGATATATTGAAACAGAATGTAGATTGGAATAGAGGGTTGTATTTGATTATGTTCAGAGATAAGCCCATTAATGAGATCATTATCATAATTGGGGATTTGAGTCCTTATTTATTCCTCCAAATCCATTATATTCCCATTTGAGGATAACCGGGTTCAAGAATCATGATCCCCGCCCTGAACTCGTCTAATCACCAAAGTTACAAATCAAGCTCTGCCATTCCACTCTTCGTAGAACTCCTTCAAAAATTCCTCCATGAACTTGTGCCTTTTCTCGGCCCTTCTCCGCCCAGCCTGATATTTTTAAACATTGCTTAGATTCGGTAGTATTATATAACTAATCACATAATAATGAAACAAAATTGATGTAACATGCAAATAAGTTTATTCAGCGGTAGGTTTGTGGTATGCAGGAGGAGCAAGCTAATTATGATGGCACACATCAAATTAAATCCCTTTACCTCTGTTTTCATCAAGTCCTTCAGCTTCAGAAGCTTCTCATGAAAATGGTTCACTGTTGTCTGCTCCTCTTTCTTCATGTACTGTTCTTTAGATACATCTAAACGTGGCTTAATGGCAGGATCATGAAGCACTCTGTTCCTACTTCCACCAAACGTAAAGCAACGAGAAATTCCTGAAATGGACAGCCGATATAAAATTTATTTCCAAGGGAATTACAGTTTCCACCAATCCCAAACAGTTTGCAGTAAAACTATTCACCCAATCAAACAGAAATAATATACGCTATGACTAAAGAATATTGACAAGACTATATCAGAATTTATTTTCTTGAAGTTAGGCAACGTAACACGGTAAAGCCCATGAAAGTTTGAACTCATCATACTTGTAATTAAGTTAAATGGGAGAAAATAATACATGAACATTTGACTTCAGGTTGAAGCATTAATTAAGTCTAAAAATCACCAATAGCACCAATTGCATCAAGCCGATCAGCATCTTGCACCACCCCAAACTCTGGAGTATATTCAACATTTGAAAGCCCTGCGATTTCATCTTTGAAACCTGAAAATTGGAATGTATGTAATTGTCATCTAATGCCAACTTGACCAAGCACACACGAGAAGCAAAATACTCAAATACTGCAGGACTCAACCAGATCCCGGTTGGACGGTGCCCAAAATGCTCATTTTAATACATTTGTGAAAGCTAAAATATAACTGAACATGAATTCATAACCTGAGTACGAAACATAAAACAAGAATTTACATAGAATTCTGAATTAGCTAGCTGGAAATTACACATAAATTGTGCAAACCCAGGAAAACAATAGAAATTTGTACCTAAGAGGCTAAGACAGACTTAACATGTACCATACGAAAGAGGTATAATCAATAACCTACAATCTAGACATCAATCGATAAAAAGGGTTGAAGATATGTTAAAAGAAAAATTAAACATTGAAATAAATCTACAAGCACATGTCCCAAAGAAGAAACAAAAGAAGCTAGAAGACTTTATGGACAATATTGTCATGTGGCAAGCAGATATATGTACTTGAATTTCTACATGCTTGGAAAGGGTGTGCGCTTGATTGTGCATTAAGGTGTACAAGTCCATGAGCAAACATTAAAGAGATAAGAGTTTCTGCAAATGAAGTATACAACCAAAAATATGCATGGAATAAATTTGCAAAGGAAATTTACAAATTATGGGAAAACAGAAGGAAAGTGCCCAATGAATATAAAATAAAAAGGTATAAAAGTTCACATCACTGTCTCTCTAATAGCAATATGGATCAAATTCTAGAGCACTAGCATCTCTATAATGGCAATATACATACAAATATGGAAAAAAAGTAATTTGTTATATGTTCATGTCCCAGCTACTGCAATATGCATAGATATAGATTACCTTTTCCATTGGAACACCCATTCTTGATTTATGTCACTATAATCGCAATAAGGCTACATTTTTCACTTAATAAATGGAATGCATTTGTACTACAGATTCTAAAAGTAAATAAATTAGGAAAGCAACTAGTGTTAAGACTGAAAGCTGCATGTAAAAAAATAATGAAAAACTGGTGAGACAAGGAAGAAAAAGAATTGAATAACATAATCATTTTTCCAAGATATTCATGACCTATGTATGATAACAAAACTCTAAAATGAAACTGGTAGAACATGCACAGATTCACAGAAAAAGTTTCAAACGCCAGAAATTTTTTACCGAGAATATACAAATAAGTCACAGTAACCACCAAATTATAAAGATGAAATTAAACAAATCAGATCTAACAGTAAAATCACTTACTTAAAGCAATAGAAGGGAGAAATAAAATGAAATTAAAAAAAAAAAAAACCTAAAAAAAAAGCTCACCCATTTTCTTAATGATATTTAATATTCTTATTTTCTTGCTTTCTTCTAAACCCTCTTCCTCAAGAAAATTCTCAACAATCTTCTCCTCGGATGGATCTCTACATGCCATAGCAGTAGCTTGTTGATCAGTAAATGGATAGAAGGCAAACTCAAAGGGGAAACGGTTTCAAACAAGAGATGGACAAATAAAGAAATCAGTGCATCAAGCATTTAATGTAATCAGGAAATTAAACTTCAATTATATAGTTCTTGGACACAAAGATGAGGGTTACACATTGTCAGAGTTAATCAGTTAAAGGCAGTTTCAAGTAGGAATAAACGTTACAATATATGAAAAAAGAATAGAACAAAACCATTAACCAAAGAAAAGCCTTTTCCTGCCAGATGGAATCAGCAGATCTTTTAATGCCATTGTATTCTATCCGAAATCATTATTCATTAAGCTCATTTTTAATAATTGCATGCATTAAACAAATACAAGCTCCAAGCATGGACAATTTTCCACAAACCCAACTAGAGATTTAAATTCGGAAGCAAAAAATATGTAATACATATAATCCAACCAAATAGCATATTCATATGAGCATTAAGCCAAGACAATAAACAAAAGAGTAGTACAAACCTCAAATATTTGTAGTCACCTGCAAAAAGCATCCAGTTAAAGAATTTATTAGTATTTCAAAATCAAATATATTTATACAAGATAGCAAGTAAAACCTCCCAAAAACACATGATTACCTATATCATGGAGAAGTGCAGCAAGCTCTACCTGGCAGTCGCAACAAAGAAGGTTTAGAGTAGAAAAAGCCACAGTAAAAGAATGAAAAAACAAAACCAAATAAAGTTCCTTTCGCCATCCAACTACATGAGGCACATGGCCAGAAAACAATCTTGCAAAACAAGGGTATCATAACCACAGCAACTGTAAGCCATCACCCAAATGATGGTATACTATTGAATCTTCTGTTCCATATTGCAACATAAGTACTTTCATTTCTAACAATTATTGAAAGTAGCGATTCTAATTCCCTCAAGAAGCAAACTACCATCACCATACATAACACAAGATGAACAACTCAAATTAAGTAATTATAAAGTTAAGATAATATCTCAACTGAAGTAACATCTGATTTTTCACTCAATGACACACGTATAACATTATTGAAAATATTACTAAACACTGTAACCGTTATATTTTCAAAATTAAGTTGAAGAACAACAGTTACAAATACATCATAAAATTTTGAAAGATCAACTTATTTGGTAATAAAGATCAATTATATGGGCATGAACATACATAGTGCAAACAGAACAACTCAATTTAAGTAATGCTACACCTACACAATTGACATACATTATCTGTTACTCAGTGAAAATTATCAATTATGTTGAAGCAGAAAAATTACAGCCACACCCCCTGTGTTAATTAGCACCCCCTGTGTTAATTAGCAATAAAAATTGGCTATTTAGGCATGAATTTTATAGTGGTTGAAATTTTGATTGACAAAGTTTGAAAAAACCAAAAAAAAAAAAAAAAGGTGTCAGAGATAATATACGATTTCCATGGAGGCGGGATTGGAAGAGAGAGCTTCCTCACGTGCGAGGGAGAGGGCGAGGTCTCTGACCCTCCAAACGTGAGAAGCGTCATGCGACGCGTCGTTTCCTTTCATGCATCTTTCCACCAGCTCCTCTGCTTTTCTCACTGTGCTACTGCTCCCCATTTTTTTCTTCTGTACAAAACGACACAGCACGCACACCACAGACACGGGGTAAACAAAATGCGACGCTCCTTGTCCTTTTTATATTTTGGTAGGTTTAGAGGAATTTGCACGGATATGCTTCATGACTCAAATTTCACAAAAATGACACCATACTCTCATTTTATATATAAACATCACAAATGCCATGTGAAAAGTCCAAAATGGGCTGAAATGGACTGGATTTAGCTTTAGTTTAGTTTCACAGCCTTATTCGGACATGTGGCCTTCGAGTTAGAGATGGTTAAAATTCCCGCGGGATGGAATTTGCGAGGACCAGAGATGTTAGGGGCGGATAGCCAATGACCGTTTTTAAAAAACGGACAGCGATCGTTTTTAAAATGGGCCGGATGCTGGTATGATTTTTTAATACCCGTTAGGTATTCGGGCTGGATATGAGTATAAGACTCTCTAACACGTACCCGCTCAATAAACCCGTTTGACTTTAGCTTTTTAATTATTATTTTTTTAGTCAAAAAAATTAATTACTTATTAAATAAAAAAATAGGAAAAACATAATTTATTTGTTCAATTTAATATAATTTTTTCCTCTTTGTTTTGAAGATGAGATTTCTATCAATATTAATTAATTCATTTTCATTTTGTTTTAAAAATGAGATTTCTACAAAATAATCTTTATTTGGTAACTTATGTATTTTTCTTCTTTATTTAAAATTAAAGTAAATGTAAACCAACAGTGTTGTTAATTTAGTATTTTTATTTCATATCTATTTGTTCCAATAATTTTTTAATTGATTTTTTTCTTATAAAAAAATAATTAATAAATAAAATGGGATGGGGTAGGGTGGGGATGAGTATATCTTTTTCTATACGGGGAATCTCCGACCTGTACTCACACGAGTGATGGGCCGGGATCAAAGATATTATATATCACACGGGTACAGATACGAGTATTGACATCCTTATCTTATACCTGACTTAGAGTGCAAAATGGTGATTGTTTTGCGCACCAAACAACCCTTTTGTGATGGAATTGTTTAGAGAGGTGCTAAGCGAATAAAATATTATGAGAACATGATATGGTGCTAGAATGATGATGTCATGTGATGTCCAGCTGCAATACATACACAACGCCACCATTGTCAAAGTTATGGATCACATTTTTGACAATGGTGTACCACATTTTCAAAATGGTGAAACCTTCCAAATAAACTTTAGGTGCATTTAGATTTTTGTTGACTTTTGAGTCACTCATTTTGCTATAAATTCATAGCTCATTTGTGAGCTTATGCATCCCAAAATAGCAAGCTTCAAGTGAAAAAAGTTTGATAGAGAGTGTTAGAAGTGAGATTTTTGTAAAGAATGTAAACTATTGTAATTCTATTCTTGTAAGTAATAAATTCAGTTTTTCCTCACAAACACTCTATAGTGATCAGAGAATCACAACATGTCCTGGACGAGCTTATATTTAAATAGGCAAAGAAATATAATTTTACAATGAACATGAGTCACAACTCTTCAATTTTGGCTTAACTACTAATTCTAACTAATAACTTCTAACTGCTTAGAATTACAAGAAAGTTGTCTACATATGAAATATTCCCGAGACAATAAGTAGTCTATATACAAAATTTCGTCTCATTTGGACACCTCTAGCTGTATTTTTGTAACCCTACAAACAGTGACGTAACCAGAAAATCAAGTTAGTGGAGACAAAGTTATGTAAAATAAATATAAATAAAAAATATATAAAATAATTATATTTATATGTGAATATTTTATACATAACAATCATACACGACGTGATTTAGCAAAAGAATCACTATAAATATACCAATAAATTAGAAGTTCAATAACTCAACTTAAGTATAAACATGATTATTTTATTTATATTTAAATGGAATGAAATCGCTATTCTTTTGCAAATGGAAAAACTCATAAATAAGTGAATTTAAAATGAAAAGTAGTCAATTATCTATACACATACAAATTAATATAATGATCCAAACAAATTCATGGTTATTATTTATTTTAGACATGTTTAAGAATATGATTGATGCAAAAATGTGTTGAAATTTTTTTAACTAATTTGGGCTTGAGCCTATATATTATGTTAAAAAATATAATTTAAAAAATTAATAAATAATATATTTATATGTGTTGTTTAATTGTTTATATATATATATATATATATATATATATATATATATAATTTACAAAATAACGACCCCAAATAAATCCGCCACTGCCTACAAAATAAGCTTACTGCAGCAGTGTTTTAGTGCTACTGCGTTACCTTTGCGTGCTAACTATGGCCCTAATGGTATCCTCATGGGTGGGCGAGTTGTGGGGCTGTTTTGGGATATTTTAGGCCCCTCTAGAACTGTCACGGACATACCCAAAGTGCGGGATCTGCTTCATGACTACAATTTCACAAACATGGGGTTTGGATATGCTTGGTCAAACTCTACCTAAAGTCCTAAACTAAAGCTAAATCCATTCCATTCATGCCCATTTTGGACTTTTCACCTACTCACTCATTGAAATGGTCAATTTCACAATGTGTTTGTGCCAACTTTCACATACCACCATTAGTTCTTACTCGTGATATAGCAACTGTTACGTATTCAATTTGAGAACACGTAATGGATATTGTGTGAATTATTTCAAGAGATCATGATCTCTTTTTAGGATGATTCGAGGTACTATAAGCTTCTCTAAGATAACATTAAGTTTTAACCTTAATTTTTTTTGATACCTTTATTAATGAAATAATTTAAATATAAATAGATACAAAAAATAGATAATATGTGTTGTAAATTCTTCATATATTAGTAGTTTGGATGGAGGAGAGACATGTCCTTTGGGTAGGGACATGTCCTCTAGTATTTGAAAGAACATGCTTTAGTCTCCAAATGATGCATGGAAGGGGTATAACCCTTAGGAGGGTTACACCACAATCCAAAGGGTGCCCTCAAAGGCACCCTTCCATGTCTTTATAAGGGAGACATCTTGTTCATTTCAAAATCCGATTTTCATCCAAAGATTTGAGTATCATATTGTCTTCTTGAATTTGAGAGACTACCACCATATTCCAAGTTCGAGATCTTGTTAATGAGTGCCTCTTGAACAAGAGGAATCCGGGTTATCCTGTGAGAACATTGGCCACAAATCCGTAGAGCACTGAAACGGGGCTGATAAGTTCTTAAGGACATAGAATCTTCTCGATCCGGACTACTGTTTTTCGTCTCTGTAACAAGGTTTTTCTTATTCTCAAGTTTTAAGGTTTTCTAGGATTTATGCATATTAAATCTATTTTTCTAGTTTGATTTGTTTGTTTGCATGTTATTTGTTGTCTAATAACACTAATCGGCCAACAATCTTAAGAACTTATCAACTAGTGTTGTTAAATAGTAAATCACATGTTTAGTTAAGAAGATTTCAGGAAAAAATACAGTATGTGCATGAAAAATACGTAGGGCGTTTGAACGCCCGACGAACGCGAAGGCTAAAATCTAAAAATTCGTAAGAACATTTGAACGCGTCTTCAAACGCAACTCGAATGCAAGCTTTCTACCTAAGAACGTTCGAACGCGTCTTCAAACGCAAATCGAACATAGACCTTCTGACTTAGTTCGTTCAAATGCGTTCTAAAACGCAACTCGAACGCAAACTCTTTGGAATTATTCCGTTCGAACGCGTTCTCGAACGCTATACAAACGTGAACCCTCTGGAAATATTCTGTTCGAACGCGTTATCAAACACTACATGAACGTGAACTCTCTGAAACACTTCGTTTGAACGCGTTCTCGAACGTAACACAAACGTACACACACTTGACAGTCTCGTTCGAACGTAGATATGAACGTGACACTAACGAATTAGTCATCGAATTGTTATCAACTGCAAAGACTTAGATAAAATCAAGTATTAATAATATTAACTTAGTTAATCATATACTGAATCACAATAATCTTGGTAGTATAGATTTAAGTTATTATTAGGTTGTTCAATTATCATAAGCATACACATAGTGATAAAGTTGTAAACTAATTGTGTGTTTGGTTGAGAATTTAAGGTGTGATCATACACAAGTAATTCCATCCAATCTTGATTGACACATACACATATATCTACACATATCGAATATTATATTGTAATTCATAAGTGTAATACTTGGTTTGAATTGCTAAGAGATCCTATTGAAAAAGTGTTTAAAGAATATTCTGTCAAAAAGGCGATAAGAGCCTAAGTGGTCAGGGATTTAAGTGGTTACTCCGGACCCCCATCAACCTCTGAGAATATTCGTTTATTCATTTTTCTAAAGAATGAATCACAATAATCTTGGTAGTATAGATTTAAGTTATTATTAGGTTGTTCAATTATCATAAGCATACACATAGTGATAAAGTTGTAAACTAATTGTGTGTTTGGTTGAGAATTTAAGGTGTGATCATACACAAGTAATTCCATCCAATCTTGATTGACACATACACATATATCTACACATATCGAATATTATATTGTAATTCATAAGTGTAATACTTGGTTTGAATTGCTAAGAGATCCTATTGAAAAAGTGTTTAAAGAATATTCTGTCAAAAAGGCGATAAGAGCCTAAGTGGTCAGGGATTTAAGTGGTTACTCCGGACCCCCATCAACCTCTGAGAATATTCGTTTATTCATTTTTCTAAAGAATCTTTAGTTGAAATTCAAGGACTTATGTTTATTGGAACCACCGTGCAATAGAACAACAAGTGGTTACTTAGTTTATCACTTTGAATAAGATCATGTGTTGATCATTGTGCAATTTGTCTTTTGTAGACTAATTGAACCCCGTTGGTTTTTCCAGTTACATATGGCTAGCGGAAATATCACAGTACCGGCCTCCCATGGAGAAAAGCCGGAAAAGTTTGGTGGGGAAAACTTTAAACAGTGGCAGAGCAAAATGCTGTTCTACCTGACAATTTTGCAGTTGGCAAAATACCTCAAAGATCCTCCGGATCCTGTGGAGGATGAATCGGAAATAGCCAAGAAACTGCGGGAATAGACATGGTCGTCTGGCAACTTTTTGTGCAAGAACTACCTTTTGGGTTGACTTGACAATACCCTGTACAATGTGTACCAAGGCATGGTTTCTGCGAAGGTTCTATGGGAATCTCTCGACAAGAAATATAAAACTGAGGATGCCGGACAAAAAAAAATTATCGTGGGTAGGTTCCTGGACTACAAGATGGTAGATTCAAGAACAATAATGTCTCAGTTGGGTGAACTGCAGTTGATCATTCATGAAATACTGGATGAAGGTATGAAACTCTGTGAGACGTTTCAGGTTGCCACTATTATTGAAAAGTTGCCTCCATCATGGAAGGACTTCAGGAGCTATCTGAAACACAAAAAGAAGCAGATGAGCCTTGAAGACCTTGGAGTTCGATTGAGAATCGAAGAGGACAACAGAATGTCCGAGAAGGCCAGCTACAAGACTATGGAGTTTAAGGCCAATATCGTTGAGGGTGTAAAGGGTAGCAATAAGAGAAAGAACAGTGGAGCTGATTCTTCCCAAGCGAATAAAAAGTTCAAGGGGAAATGCTACAACTGTGGAAAGAGCGGTCATATGACAAAGGACTGCATAAACAAGAAGTCTCAGGACAAGGGCAAGAAAAATGAGGCCTATGTCGCTGAAGATGAGCAGTTAACTGATGAGATTTCAGAAATGAACCTCTCAGCAGTGGTAACTGAAGCCAATTTGGTTGGGAATCCGAGAGAATGTTGGGTAGACACTGGGGCTACTCGTCATATCTGTGCTGATAGAAAGATACTTTCCTCGTATCAGAAGGTCGATAGTGGTGATCATCTGACTATGGGAAATTCGTCTACCTCTAGAGTGGTTGGGCAAGGCACATTGGTTCTGAAGATGATATCTGGAATGGAGCTTACATAGAAGAATGTTTGCATGTTCCAGATATTCGGAAGAACTTGGTCTCGAGTTTGTATTTGTTTCTGACAAGATTGTATTGACCAAAAAATGATGTCTATGTAGGAAAAGGATACCTCGCTGAGGGTTTTTTCAAATTCATTGTAATGACTCTCAATCGACACAGTGCTAATAATAAAGTTGTCTGCTTATATTATTGAGTCACAAAATATATGGCATGGGAGGTTAGGACATGTTAATTATGATACGATGCGTAAATTAATTAACATGGACCTTATACCTAAATTTGCATTGATAGCCAACATAGGTGTGAGACATATGTTGAAGCAAAAATACATAGAACATCATAGAACGAAGTTCTGAACCCTTGGAACTTGTACACACTGACGTGTGTGACATGAATATTGTGCAAACAAGAGGCGGTAAAAAGTACTTTGTCACTTTTATCAATGATAGCACAAGATTCTGTTATGTGTATTTGCTGAGGAGCAAAGCTAAAGTTATTGAAAGCTTTATACACTATAAGAATGAAGTTAGAAATAAACTTAGCGAGAAAATCAAAAGAATCAGGAGTGATAGAGGTGGTGAATATGTTTCACCATTCGGTGAATATTGTTTTGTGCACGGAATTATTCACGAAACCACTGCTCCCTATTCTCCTCAACAAAACGGGTTTGCTGAGTGCAAAAACCGAACGTTGAAGGAAATGATAAACGCCATGTTGAAAAGTTCTGGTTTACCCCAGAACTTATGTGGGGAAGCCTTGCTTACCGCGAACTACGTTCTGAACAAGCTTCCTCACAGGAGATTGGACAAGACACAATATGAGTTGTTGAAAGGTTATGTACCTTTCTATAAATATCTGAAAATGTGTGGGTGTCTTGCCAATGCCAAGGTAATGGTTCATAAACCTAAGAAGGTTAGAATATGACCCAAAACTGTTGACTGTATATTCATTGGATATGCTCGCAACAGTAGTGTGTATCGATTCTTGGTACACAAGTATGAGATTCCTGACATCAATCTGAATGTGATGATTGAGTCAAGGAATGCAACATTTTTTGAAGAGACATTTACTTGTAAGGAAAGACAAAGAAAAAAGTCTCTCAAAAAATCTATTGATACTGTCAAGGACAGTGATCAGGTTGACCAAGAGTCAGATCAACATGGAAATGTTGAGGCAAATGAACCTAGACGTAGCAAGAGAGCTAGAACGTATAAGTCATTTGGACCCGATTTTCTGATATACTTGTTAGAAAATGAGCCTTAAAGCTATAAGGAAGCAATGTCATCAACATGGGCACCTTTGTAGAAAGAGGCTATCAACGGTGAGATTGATTCAATTCTACAAAACCATACTTGGGAGTTGGTTGATCTTCCTCCAGGTTGTAAGCCACTAGGCTATAAATGGATATTCAAACGAAAGATGAAATCAGATGGATCAATAGATAAGTACAAGGCAAGACTTGTCATAAAAGGTTATAGACAAAAAAAAGGCATTGATTACTTTGACACCTATTCACCAGTGATTCATATCACATCGATAAGAATGCTCATAGCCATAACAGCTATATTGATCTTGAAATACATCAAATGGATGTAAAGACGGCATTCTTGAATGGTGAATTGGATGAAGAGATTTACATGGAACAACCAGAATGATTTAATGTTCCTGGATAAGAACAGAAGGTGTGCAAACTTGTAAAATCCTTGTACGGATTAAAACAAACATCTAATAATTAAATTTATGTTTTATATATTTTTATTGTGATTTTTATTTCTTATGTTAGTAAAATAATACTTTGGATGCATAACTAGAAAAATGGATGTGACATTTATATTTTGGATGCTAGAAACTCGAAAGGACGTTCTAACATTGTACAATTTCGGAAATTCCAATTTTGCGTAATTTTCGTAATTTGGCCATAACTTTTTATTATGATATCATATTGAGGCGATTCTAATTCCAAATGAAAGAAGACTCAAATATCTACAACTTTGCTCCTTACAAAAATTTTTAATTCAGAGGTTTTCAAGGTCGAAATTGGTTAATAAGGTAATGTGTGTTGCATGTAATTTTTATTATTAGAAAATAAATAAAAAAAATAAAAAGTTGAAAGGTGGATTGTGATAAATATTTACAAAATGATCAACAAAAATAAAATTAAAAAAAGGAAAAAAAAATTAGTAAAAGTTTATTGTTTATATTTGATTTGGAAAGTTGTAATTAATAATTGAGAGATGAGCAATTCTACTATAAATAGAGGTGCTCACCTTTCATTTTTCCATACTTATTTCATTTTTTCACTAGAAAAAATTGGAAGAAGTGTCTTGTGTGTTTTATTTTTCTTGTAATCCTTTTTTCCAGTAATAAAATTATGCAAGTTTTTATTCAAATCATGAGTAGCTAATTCCATCATGCTGAGGTAAATGATGAAACTCTAAATATGATATTATAAATTAATCTTACTTATATTATAATATATAAATTTTAATCTGAAAACTAATATTTAATTTAAATCTATATTAATTATTGACAATCTTTATTACCTCCTTTATGGATGTTTTTATTTATTTGGCATAATTGAGTACATAATTGGACTTGTTATAGACATATATTACCACCGTATTTATGGCTGGTTTTATATGTTTTGGCATAATTAATTCATAAAGTAAATTAACTGAGTAATAATGACAATTTATATATTATAAAAAGCAAGAGTTCTCTATATTTGAAATATTAAGAGTGGATCTTCTAACCCTAGTATTTTTAATTTATTGTTGCATCCCAATTGAAAAATTGTCTACCACTTAAATCAATTCACTTTCTTTTTACTCAAATTATTATTTTATTTTACTAAATCTATTCCTCGTGGATCAACCTCGGACTTACTAGATTATTCTACGGTTCGAACCAGAATCGTTGGAACCGTTTGGTTCCGATTGGAACCGTAGAACCGCTGGAACCGGACGGTTTCGTTTGGTTTAGTCAGGGGTGAACCCTAACCGAACCGAAAAATTCTGGTTTCGGTTCCGTTCCAACTGGTTCGGTTTCGGTTTCGAACCGGAACCGTGGCCGGGTATAAAGCTTGCTAGCATTGGAATCAAGATTGGATCTTGGAGTCAAGCTCGCAAACTTTGGAAGTTCTCCAACCATTTCAACAAGGAGAAAAAGATTGGATCTTTACATCAAGCTTACTAGGTAAGTTTGAACTTCTCTTAAGCTATGTTCTTCATTAGTGAGTTTTCATTAGTGAGACATATAACGATGAATTATGTATTGGATGCATGATTACATAGCTTAAAGTTGAAATAAGACTAATAAATTGTGTTAGAATGCTTTGAAAGTATAAACACAACATGTTTGTTAATTAGGTCAAAGATGTTCATGTTGGACATGAAACAATTAATAAAGAGTTTGGAACTCTAGATTAAAGCTTAGAGCTATGACTACCATTCTAGAATCACTTGACCACCTTTGGGTGAACTAGAATTGTTCATGAGACATTTCATAGTGGGATCCTAAATTGGTTTGTGTTTTGATTCAAACAAATGCATATAAGTATTTAAAATACATGTATGCTAGTTGTATAACATGTTTGGATGGTTGTTATGATGCTAAAATTGGATTTTAGGTGTATTTGAAGTATTAAGAGAAAATTGGAAGTGTTTAGTATTGTTTTGAAGTAGAAAATGCCCATTGCCTAGGGCATCATCGCGACTCTAATCCCTCAGTGTCGCGACACCGAGCATCAGACCTAGGAGCGTTGCGATACTGAGACGTTCAGCTCTCGCATTGCTCTCATACTCTGGAGCGTCTCGAAGCCCAAGTTTCTGCATCGTGACGTGCAGAGCTGATATTTACTGAAACTTTATTTTCTCCGTTCCGGAATTTTCGGACTCCGTTTTGGTCCATGTTTTGTCCTACGAACTCAAAATGAAATGTAGTTTTACATAAAATATTTTAAAATACACTTATGCTAGGTATCCACTGATTTTACCCACTTTCACTGCGTGGGGCATCGATCAGACCCTAGGGATTCCACATCCGCCCCAACAGTTTAACCTTAGGGAAGACCATAACCATTCTGCTAAATATGCATATCTAAATAAAAAAAGTTGAGGCATTAGAGAAAAAATGATCATGTCAAGTCAATTCAAGAAGTCACATGTCATATATGTAATTCAAATGAACATGTCACACAAGTTTTCCCAACCTTGCCAGCCTTGTAAGAATGTCTCAATAACCAAGTCAGTTCGATAAACATCTTCAAGAGACCGAATTAAAATCCATACTCCCAAACTTATAATTCTGTTGGAGAAACCATTCAAACTTCAATTGTAGGAACGATAACTAAGCACAACCATCGTAACAACTACCTCATGTACACTAGAATTTTCAAAATTCTCATAATTATGCATCATATATCCGACCACGTAGGAAAACCTTTGAGAATACCTTGCATGCATTCACTGAGAAACATGAAGCCATTAACAATCAAATTATTCAAACATTGATTGATTTGGATGATACTTTTTCCAAAATCACATCTTCATTAACCATTATTGAGAAAGAAAAGTTTCACGCACAACCACAGTAAAACCCCAATAGTCATAAAAACCCTCACGAGGGTAGTTCTGGTAGTCAGCATATAGACCAAGTCAAATTTATTATTACTCTTCGCAAAAGACCCATTCTTGAACCTTGTGAAGAATTAGCTTCTGAGGGTAAGAAAGACATTGATGAATCATTACATATCATTGATAATAAAAAATTTTCACATGCACCTCCATTTCCTCAAGTATTGAAAACAAATAAATTGAATCATACCCCAAAGATATATGAAATATTCAAACAGGTGAAGGTCAATATTCATTTGTTAGATGTCATCAAACAATTACTATCTTATGGTAAATTTATGAAAGACTTGTGCACCGTTAAAAGAAAACATCAGGTAAGAAAGAAATTTTTTCTAGCTGAACAAGTAAGTTTCATTCTCTCAACCGATAATGCATTGAAATATAAAGCCATAGTTGTTCAACTATTTCATGTATTTGTTGGGAAGCGGCCGTGAGTGCGCAGCGGAAAATTAAAAATTATGATGCCGCTATCCATTTGTACAAGACCCATTTGTTTTTATTATTCTACAAGCCTAGGCATGTTACTATATATTCTAACCATAAAAAATCATAAAACATGCAAAGACCATATACCTAAACATGTTAACTATCATTAGAACTCTAATTAAAATAAAGAAAGAAAAAGACTTACTTGAACCGAAGACTCCTTCAGTCCTCCCTCCAATCTACAAGCTTTTCTCGAACTCATCAAGCTCTTCCATGTTCCAAAGAGCCACCCAAGTGTGTGGCCTCCAAAGGTGCACACACCAAAACCAAAACTCAACGACAAGACTACGCCTTAAGTGCACGGGTATTTTTCCCTTGGTGCTAGCCTAGACAAATACCTCAAAACTTTTAACTCGAGGTTCCTCTAGTCAATTAGACTTAATGATCCTCAAAATCAGTGGCTTACTCTTAAAATTTAGAGTTGCTCACTTATATAAACCCAAAATATGAAAGGTTTGGTGTAAAAAATTTATAAAGAATTCATTGGGTTTATATAGGTGCTCCAAAGACAACAAAATTAATTAAGAATCTGATGTGGGATAAATGCTAATTTAATCTTAGCCATTGGATCTTAATTTAGTGGTTTAATGAGATTATAGAACCCTAATAAGAGTTTGGGCCGAATTGGAATTCAAAACAAAAACAAATAAAAAAAATTTACTATTCATGTTACTATTCACATTTTTTTAAATTTATTTATTTATTCCAATTCCCAAAGTGCCTCTATTGTCATTCACCAATCCCTAAGCCACTATGGAACCTCATAAATGATCTGTTCAATAATTAAACACATTGAACCATTTATGAACAATTCCTACAGCAATTATATATGCTGTTAAAGTTATACTGTGCACTGTTAACCATTGATTTCAACTTTGTTGTGTGTGACCTTTTGGGTTCCCCTCAAGTTAGACATGAAATGAATCGTGATAATTTAATCGAACATAAATTATCCTCCGATCATATGGTCGTTCGATTTCAATGACCAAGGTTGACATCTAACAACATGCCAAGGCCCCCAAATGAGAAGGAAAGATATATATACCCATTATGTATGCGATTTACATATGATACGGTCTATCGCCTCACTGTATCCCCACCGTTTGACCTAGGGTATGGAAAATATCTACCCATATAGTCAAAGGTATGATGTTGATAGTGTCATGAATCGTGCTAACCCAAGAATCTCACATGATTCTTCCGCTGCGGCCACAGTCTCAAGCACTGATCACACATATCAACCCGCGAACTGGAATACTACTCTTATAAGAAAATATTATCCGAGAGAGTGGCGATTCTCTGTTGTATCTTTACAAACTTCATGTGTTTCAACAAATGACCCAATCATACCCTTATGACTGGATCTTTTGAACCGAGGAAGGAGAATGTCAAAGTTATTTGATCCACACATAAGATTGTAAAGACCTCAAGTCTAAGGACTAGTCATACAATCGATACATGAAAGTTCTCACATACACATGTGATAAACACTCCATATGAAAACTTTCGGCGGTCAGTTCGATGGACACGAGCAACTCATGCATCCATATGATACACCAAGCGGACGGATCTCCGCTAGTAGCCTATGAGATCGGCTACCCCACTTAAGGGCGGATCATATCATCATGCTAGTCTCTCCGCTTTGTGAACGCCCAGATTATTCACAAAACTATAACTAGGAACGTTTAAGAGTAATGATTCTCATAAGATGTGGAAGCCATCATCTTATTACTCCAAGGTCTTTATTACAATGTTTGATGATTCATATAAGTTATGTAAGACACATATAATAAAGATTTCCATTTTATTAATTAATGAAAATATTACAAATACATGTACATATAGCCCATCCACAAGTTGGGTATAGGGCATATCCCTAACAATCTCCCACTTGCACTATAGTCAATTAGTATGAATCTGGACACCATACTCTCGGGTGTGCCTATCATGCTTTTGTTGAGTCAGCCCTTTAGTCAGAGAATCTGCAAGATTATCTTCTGTGGGTATTTTCTCAATAATAAATTATTTTCTCTCAACAATCTCCCTGATAAGATGATATTGCATGAGTACATGCTTGGAAATCTGGTGGGACCTAGGTTCCTTTGATTGAGTAATGGCGCCCGTGTTGTCACAGTACATCGTGATGCCATTCTTTATCGCGGGAAGCACTTCCAGCTTCGTGATGAACTTCTTTATCCAGACTGCTTCTTTAGCTGCCTCAGATGCTGCAATATACTCTACTTCAGTGGTGGAGTCTGCTGTAGTTGACTGCTTTGAACTTTTCCAACTGACAGCTCCCCCATTCAAAGTAAACAGATATCATGTTTACGATCTTCTGTCATCCCTATCGGTCTGAAAGCTCGAATCACGGTAACCAATGACTTTCATCTCAGAACAATCTCTGTATGTCAAAAACACATCCTTAGTTCTTCTCAGATACTTGAGGATTGTTTTGATAGCTGCCCAGTGTTGCTCACCAGGATTTTCCTAATACCTGCTCGTTATGCTAAGAATATAAGAGACATCAGGTCTTGTACATAGCATGGCGTACCTGATCAATCCTATTTCTGAAGCATAAGGGATCCTACTCATACGCTCTCTATCTGAAGGAGTATGTGAACATTGCTCCTTAAATAATTTGATTCCATGACAAGTAGGTAAATTACCTCTTTTGGAATCTTCCATTTTGAATCTTTTCAAACTTTATCTATGTACGTAGATTGAGAAAGTCCTAACAACCTCTTAGATCTATTACGGTAGATCTTAATACCGAGGATGTAGGCTGCTTCTCCCAAATCTTTCATGGAGGAAATTCTGAGATAACCATTACTTGGTGGCTTGCATCATGGGAATATCATTTCCGATGATTAATATGTCATCGACATATAATACAAGAAATACAACAACACTCCCACTACTTTTCCTGTAAACACATGACTCGTCTACATTTTTGATGATGTCAAATTCTTTGATTGTCTCATCAAATCGTATATTCCAACTTCTGAAGGCTTGCTTGAGTCCATAAATGGATTGTTTAAGCTTGCAAACTTTATTATGATCATCATTAGATGCAAACCCCTCAGGTTGTGTCATATAGACTTCCTCTACGAGTTTCTCATTAAGGAAAGTTATTTTGACATCCATCTGCCAAATCTCATAATCAAAGTGTGCAACTAGTGCCAGTAAAATTCGAATGGACTTTATCATTGCTACAGGCAAGAAGGTTTCGTCATAGTCAATTCCTTGGATTTGTCTATAACCTTTCACCACCAACCTAGCCTTATAGGTTTGGATGTTGCCTTCTGTATCGGTTTTACGCTTGTAAATCCACTTGCAGCCTATGGGTTTTATCCCTTCAGGTGCATCCACCAAGTCCCAGACTTAATTCTGATACATAGAGTCTATTTCAAATTTCATGGCCTCAAGCCACTTGACTGAATCAATGTCACGCATTGCTTCGTCATAACTGGTGGGATCGTCATTATCAATGACATGATCATGTTCCTCATAAATATGGAAACCATATCTTTCAGGCTCATATCTTTCCCTACCAGACCTTCTAAGTTTATAACCTTGTGGTTGTTCCGTCGCTGCCATTTTGAGGGGCCCGAGGTTTAGTTCTATGTTAGTTTGTTATTCTCGTACCTCTTCGAGGTCAAGTCTACTCCCATTATATTTCTTGAGAAGGAATTCATTCTCTAGAAATTTAGCATTTCGTGAGACAAATGTTCTTTGTTCATTTGGGACGTAGAACACGTATGCTCTTGAGTTCAAGGCATATCCTACAAACTGACATTTAACTGCCCTATCATCAAATTTGTTAGTTTGTGTGAGCTTAACATATGCGTCACATCCCCAAACTCTTAGATAACTAAGACTATGACGTTTCCCAGACCATAATTCATATGGTATTTGACTAACAGTCTTGGAAGGAACTTGGTTTAGTAGTAGTGTTGCAGTTTCTAAAGCAAGAACCCCAAATGAAAGAGGTAGATCCGTGTTTGGCATCATTGATCGGACCACATCTAATAATGCCCGATTTCTCCTTTCGGAGACCTCATTATGCTGTGGAGTTCCCGGATGAGTCCACTGGGAAACAATGCCATTTTCTCTCAAGTAATCTTGAAATTAGTTGTTTAAGTATTCACCACCCCGGTCAGACCTTAGTGACTTAATGCTTTTATTAAGCTGGTTTTCTACTTCAGTTTTGAAGTCTTTAAATTTCTCAAAGGCTTCATATTTGTACCGCATAAGGTACACATACCTATATCCCAGATTGGAACCGAATAATATGGTACCCTGTTTAATTGGGTAGGTTCCGGTTCCACTTAGTGTAGAACCGAATTTTTCCGGGTACCCTGTCATACAAATACATGTACATATAGCCCATCCACAAGTTGGGTATAGGGCATATCCCTAACAGTATTATTGGAAATCACAAAATTAAACATGCATTACTTGATCTTGGAGCTAGTGTCAATTTGCTTCCATTTTCAGTTTACCAACAACTTAATATTGACGAGTTAAAACCAACTTCAATTACTCTTTTACTTGTTGATAGATCAATTAAGGTACCAAAAGAAATTGTGGAAAGTGTGTTATTACAAGTCGATAAATTCATATATATTGTGGATTTTATTGTCTTAAAAACACAGTCTGTAGCAGATAGTTACAAGTCAATTCCTGTAAAACTCGGTTGTCCATTTTTAGCAACAACTAATGCTTTAATTGATTGCAGGAATAGAATCATGAATTTGTCATTTGTCAATTTGACATTGGAGCTTAATGTTTTTAACATGTGCAAACAACCATACGATATGGATTGTGAAAACGAGAATATAGAACTAATTGAACTAATTTTGGAAGAACATATTCAGGGAAGTGAATCTGAATCCATGGAAATATGTACAGCTAATTTTCTTGAATCGGATACGCAATTAGATTCAGATTTTTCTAATGATTTTTCTTTATCTGATTCCACACAGGTACTGGAAGACGGTGGAGAGAAATAAAATTTTGAGGAATTATGAATACATGAAGAAGAGAAACATGAAGATTTTGCTTGAGGGATTGAAATATACATTTCTTGGAGATAAACAAACTTACATTACGGCAATTTCTTCATCTCTTACAAGCGATCAAGAATGTAAGTTGTTAAATGTGTTGAGAGAACATAAACAGAGAATTGGATGAACTTTAAAAGATATAAAAGGCATTAATCCTTTAAAATTCACAAGCAGAATGCATTTCAAAAGTAATGTCAGGACACGTCGACCGCCTAAAAAAATGTTAAACATTTACAAGAAAGAAATGGTTAAAGCATGAGTCCTTAAATTTCTTGATTCATTCATCTCTTACATACCTGGTTTGGAAAAAAGCACATATGCTAAAACAAAGAGTTAAACAATTAGATGTTTGTTTTAAATGCGCACGTTGGGCGTGCAACACTTGTTGTCATTCTTTAGGAATGGGGTTTAATAATCGTGAAGAAAAAATTCAATTTATTTGAGATGGCTTGAGTAAGGAGTCATTAAATAATATATCATTGACTCTTGTGGCATATTCTAGTGGATTTGATAGATTGATTCGCAACTTACATACATAATTTCAAAAAGAAAGAAAACAATACAGTCTCGAGAATCTAACTTTCAAAGATCATGTTTGCCAATTTATAAGAAAATTGGATGGGAAGCATATCCACGACCCATAGAAGGCGTTCAAGTCGTTACTGGACGTAAAACTAGAGGAATATGTGAGCCACAATCACAACTACCAGTACATATTATTTCGATTTATTGTTTTGATTTCCTTCACTTCAAATTACTGTTTTTATTTCTTTTACTTAATTTTACTGACAGTATCTAAACTTTTTGACTTTCACGATCTATTTTACTGTTCATTTGACAATTACCATTTTACAGATACTAGTATTTTTATTACTCATCCATTTTCAGGATCCATAAATACAGCTCGTCATTTCTCTCTTCGACAAATCCAAATTAGAGAGAGAGCAAAAATGGAGAAAATTTCAAGATGACGAGTCACTAATATATGTGTATTTTATGGATCTAGTTCTGGAACTAAACCAGAATTTGTTGAGGCTGCAAAAGAATTGGGTAGAGTTATAACGTAACGAAACATGCAGTTAGTAAATGGCGGTGACAATCTTGGATTGATGATATATGTTTCAAAGGTCATGCAAGAATGAGGTGGTCAATTTTAGAAATCATCCCAAAAATTTTGGTAGACGAAAATCTTATTGAAAAATCAAATGGAGAATAATACATTGTCTCAGGTATGTCTGAAAGACTCACTGAAATGATTAATAATGCTGACGCTTTTATTGCTTTATCAGGTGGGCTGGGCACATTGGAAGAAATATTCACAGTTGCGTCATGGGAAAATTTGAACACTCGCCGAAAATATTCATAGTTGCGTCATAGAAGAAATATTCACAGTTGCGTCATCAGAAAATATTCACAGTCCCTCAAGCCACTAAACCAGTAAACAGTGGTGCTATCAGTGCCACCAATCTGTCTCTGAAATATCCGGGTCTAGGGGCGTTGTACCCGCAGTCCCCCTAGCCCAATACCTAGGATCTGGAGGCATATGTCATCTCTAGTCATATATCCCGTGTGCACACGTTTATATCCGGTATCAATACCGATACCCATCAATACCATGTCCATCAATTCCATATCCGTCAATTCCATATCTGAATCAAGTTACATATGAGGTGAGTTTTTCCCCCATGCCTCCAAAATCATAAAATCATACCTTTGAAATCATTTTCATCATCAGAATATTAATCTGAAACTAAGCTTTATCAAAGACCTAAATCATAATTTCAACTCGCTTGAAATCAACAATTTCAAGTATAGGTTAAAAAATCAAAATATGCAAAATCATAATAGGAAAACATAGTTAAAATTATAAATAAATACTGCCAGATAAAAGAAAAATATTCACTCACAGTGCTACGAAAATTTAGGTTCGGTACGCGGTGTAGGTAATCTCCAAGTGTCCTGTCGGTGATCTAAGGCCAAATAAATCGTTAGTTATAATTGCAATAATAGTATATACGATCAATGGTTGATGTTTATGCTTATGATATTACTTATCATGTGTCTACTCATCTATACAAAGCCCTTAGAGTACCCCCCAAACATCTAAGGATAAAACCGAAATGACTGAAAATATTTCCTGGAATTTTGCCTCGCGTCGCGACGCTACTCACTCGGCGTCGCGACGCGCCCAGCCCAGCACGTCATCCAATTCTTCTTCCAGCACGCGTCGCAATGCCGGGGTATTTTGCGTCGCGGCGCGTTGCCGTTCCAGGACAGAAATTGCAATATCATATCATACATCATTTCCTCAACATCACCCAAGCTACAACCATAAGAAATACATTACATATCATCAATTCCACTCTTAAACACTATCTTAAAACCAAATCATAATCATTTATAAACCCCAACTCAAATTCACAATTAGGGATTTCACCGTTTATGGGGTTTCTCAAACCCTTCTTTTCCAACCCAAAAATCATAATTACATCACTAACATAAGCTACCATCACTCTTTCAAACATCAAAATTTAACAAATCAAGGTTTGGGTTTAACTTTTCTCACCTTGAATCAAATTGTTTCTTCATGAATAGAATTCCCTAGGCTTCTTTTCATTATTTCTAGGCTTGCATGTGGCTTTGGAGCACTTGATCTTGAGTAAAAATGGTGGGGAAATTCTGAAATCTTGACCATGAAGTTGGCTTGAAGAATAAAGAAGAAGGGAATAGAAGAAACATAAGTGTGGGTGTGTGGGAAATTTGGCATTTTCTTTCTTTATATACTTCTAGCCTTTAACACTTATGATACATATTCTTGACATTTAGTAATAATAATTTACAAATGGTAATAAGTTTAAGTATTATTAAATATTTTCTAGATACAATGATAGTGGTCCAAGTCTAACAATTCTTTAAGAATTTCCCAAATCAGTCCTTAGGCACAGTTTATCCGAATTTGATTTGCATTTTCGTTCTATTTCGGCTTCGAATTTGAAGAAATATCCAACGTTAAAGTTGTAGATCTCGGTCTTAGATTTCCAAAAATTTAAAATTCATAAATATCGAATATCGTATGAGAAAGTTATAGTCCGAATACTAAAGGTTGTCCGCATTGATCCTTATAGTGAATTTCTTAACGATACTACAAGGAATTTGCCGAATAGCTTAAAGTAGTTTCATGAGCCTAATACATACTTTCATATGATTAAATAATAGGTATTACTCCTTTCCTAACTTAGTATTCATCAGGTTACCGGGGTGTTACATTTTTCTCCCCCCCTTAAATGAGATTCGTCATCGAATCTCTAATAAGAACTGAAATTTTGAAATTTTTCCTTGAAACTATGGATATTAAATATCTTACCACAAGTGACTGAATTTGTCCATTATCCAGGCCATAGAATCCTAGTAAACTTCTCACTGTATAAACCAACACATAACACCAATATCAACATTACCATTTTCTCACAAGCATTCCTCAACACTTCAACATTAAAACACAAGAATTTAACCCCCAATTATCACTTCAGAAATATAATATTAAAACATGTTATTATCTATTCAAATACAATCGATTCATTTCGATACCATTAAATTACAATATCCAATTCCATAGATTCCAAAACATTCCAATATCTAGGATTTCACATAGTCAACTCTACTTTACCATATATATCGTACTACTTTGTGACAATCTCCCATAAACTGGTATCAAACCATAGAGCAATATAAACTTAATATCTCAAATCCTTATTGTTGTTCGTTAATCACTTAGTTAGTATACACACGTAGTCCTCCTTTTATCTTGTCATCCTTTAATAAAATAACCTTGGCCATGTTGGCACATGCTTCATCTAAGTTTTAAAGTTTTTGATAGGAAATTTCTCATTTTTATCCTGTAAAAGTCTGCTAAGTAGCATATATATATATTTACCATCATACTTTATTCACCACCAAACATCAAGGAACTTCATTTCTAAACCTCTAATTATTTTGACGTTCTCTATCTCGATTATCCACGTAATTTATCAATTATACACTAATGCTTTTTAAGACTTTCTAGACGATTATACTTAAGTCATATCTTTTTTATCCATATTATGCTCAACATTTTGGTTGACTACATTAACTGCGATTTCCGAATTCTTCATTATTGTCTGAAGAAGAAACATCAAGAATCTTGGTAGGATGTGTCCTCTATTCAAGAATAACAGCTACTACAATAATTCAGACTTTAAGTAAAAACAGGTATAGGCAACAACATGTGCCAAGCGATAAATTATGACAATGAAGGTTACATCAGGGCATATAGCAATTTGGCTGTAAGGCAAGAACATGATCTTCTTTATACTGATGATCTTCCCATTATCTTTGGGCTTTATGAGACATAGAAATGTCACATATGAGGATTCGGGATTGGAGACTATCGTGAAACTTGATTTTGTTATAGCCTTGGATAATACTCTTTGATGACTCTTCAATAGTAGTGAAGAGTTGCCAGTCTTTTTCCATAATATTACCTTCTAAACTTCGACGAATAGAGTCTACAGAGAGAGCTTTAAGATCACAGGTATGACATAAGGTAATCTCTTCTGGAAAATCCTCATATCCGTAATAGGCTCTAAGTTTTGGTCTTGATAGCCAACTGGTAAGTCTTCAATCAGTGAGCTGGTGTGACGGTATGATTCTAATCAGATGAATGGAGTGGAAAACGTACGAATAGTCATCCGTCTATTCAGGGGTAATGATTTCGATCCAAACGGTAATACTTTTGTGGTGCTTATATCATCGATACAAAATATTACTAACGAATGGAGAAAGCTCATAAAGGCTGGCTTCTAAGATACCAGGATTGTTATAATGAATTGGACTTGGCCCAAGAATAAATCCATTCAAGAACACAAGTTCAAACAAAGTGCCTAAACTCCACTAGCAATGATAAAAGAATTTGTGACTATTTATGAAAACTGTGGAATGATATCGGTGATATCCACAATGAACAGTTGCAGAAATATTTTTGTATTGTATCAAGCCATCTGTTTTTCCATTCCAGATGGTTCCAAGAATAAAGCACCACCTCATGAAGTTAGTAGGAACTCGATTCACGATATCTATTGCAATTTCTCTAGACAACAAAGCGGATGAAGTTGTATATAAGCAATTGTAAATAACTCTCCAAAGATCTTGAACATATTTGGAATCTATGACTGCTAGATCTATGACTGGCCATTTACAAAGTTTTTGATATACTATTTTAGCTCTGGTAGCCT